>OY288272.1:4607293-5207293 GCA_958450335.1 Hibiscus tridactylites | reverse complement strand
GACTGTATGCAACAAATTAAAGAAGCAGCTAGGCAAATGTATGGTCCATAATTTTCAACATGGAGCAGTTGAAAAGTGTGTGATTTCTATCTTCCATACAATTTCCTCATGACCCTATTTCAGACTAAACAATCTTTAGCTTCTTTCGTTTCTTTTTCACAGTTGAGTCAAGCCAGTAGTTTCTGCCCTGTTTCTTAATATAGTAGCCAAGCTGCTTAAAACCCACCTCAGCTCCTCATTTCTCTTGCAACTGAATCCCTCTTTTGTATAGAAATATGGCTTCTTTGTTGAAAGAGCTTCCTTCCATGTCTACCATCCTTGCTGCCTATGCTTCCCTCTCAGCAATGGCAATGTTAATCCGAACCATACTGAACGAAATGATCCCGAAACCGATGCAAAAGCTCATCAACTCGAAATTCTCCCATCTTATATCCAACTACTTCTCCTCCAATTTCACCTTCATCATTGAAGAACGATGGCAAGCTGTTTACAACGAAACGTTTCGAGCTGTGGAGGTCTACCTTCCGACCCGAATTGGCCCTACGACCGATAAACTTCTCATCGGCTCCAACGACACCAATAACCCGACATCGCTGCCGAAACGAAAGATCCCTTCGGATTGTAAAATCATCGATGAGTTCGAAGGTATGACCTTGGAGTGGACGTTGCACGTTAGAGAATCGGAGAAGTACTACATGCCTGATAAAAAGACCTTTCACTTGACGTGCAAGAAAAGAGTGAGGGAACTTGTTGAACAAAGGTATTTCCCCCATATAGCTAAGACGGCTCAAACAATATTGAGCAAGCGAGAGAAGCTCAACATCTACACTTATAACCAAGACCGTTCGAGGTGGGAATCAGCTGTTTTCAGGCACCCTGCAAGGTTCGAGACTCTGGCTATGGAGCCAGAGCTGAAGCAGTTCATAAAAGATGACCTCGACTCGTTCGCGGGACGCAAGGATTTCTTCGAAAGCGTTGGCAGGGCATGGAAACGTGGGTACCTTTTGTTTGGTCCTCCAGGGACTGGTAAATCTTCTTTGGTTGCAGCCATTGCGAATTACTTGAACTACAACGTGTATGATCTCCAGTTCCAAAGTGTTCGAAGCGATGCCGATCTCAGGCGTATACTTACATCCACCACGAACCGGTCTATTCTCCTCATCGAAGACATAGATTGCAGCACAAAGATTGCAAAAGATCGAGACAAGGTTAAAGATGACCAAGACAAGGACGACAAAGACGGAAGACCCGATCGTCCTTCATCTATTGATCCCGGAGTAAGTACCCCCATTAGACCTTATAAAATTAAAGTAATTAGTTTAGTACTTTAGTTGACGCTGCATTATTTGTTAATTCTTCTGTAGGTGACATTGTCGGGACTATTGAATTTCATCGACGGACTGTGGTCGAGCTGTGGGAACGAAAGGATCATCATTTTCACTACGAATCACAAAGAGAAGTTAGACCCTGCATTGTTGCGTCCGGGGCGAATGGATGTGCATATTCATATGGGATATTGTACGCCAACAGGGTTCAGAAAACTTGCGACGACGTATCTCGGAATCAAAGACGATAAACTGTTCGACGCCATCGATGATCTGATTAAGATCGTGGATGTTACTCCAGCAGAAGTGGCACAACAATTGATGATCAAAAGTGATGACCCTAAAGCCGCGCTTCACGGTCTCATTGAGTACCTTAACATGAAAAAGGATAAACCTGGGGAAGACCGAACGATTCAAGAAGAAGAAGAAAAAGAAAAGGATGAAGATGAAGATGACAAGAATGATGGAAAACAAAGAATGAAACTTGAGGAAAGTGAAACTGGTTCCATATATCTTTCGTAGGTTATCTTTTTCAAGCAGTTGGGTCCAAGCTAGGTGTCTTTATCTGCAAGTAAATGACATTCATGTCGATTCGAACTCTGTGGTCATATGTTTGTATGCAATCATGTCTTTTTATGGTGTCTTTCGAATGCTATATTGCATTAGTTTTCTATCTTCAACTGGTATTTATGTATACATCGATCAGTCATGTCTTGAAGTCTCTTCAACTGATCATGGTTATGAAATACTAACTTCTCCATTCGATACTCAAACTATTGAACATTCTAATTTTATATATAAATTATTGGTATATACTCATCATAGTCCATGTTAATAAAACCGTTATAGAAAATGTTAATTACCATATAAATATCTAATAATTGAACATGATAACAAGTTGACAATTGATTTTATTACAATTTAAATACGACATATTGAATGTTATTACGAGTTACGACCACTCATCAAAATGAAAACATTAACATGAGCGTCCATAGTATGTGAGATAAATAATATAATCGAGTAACCATCAACATAAGAGGTGGTGACAAATCTAATCTTATTTTTAAAAAAAAAAACAAAATTGAAACATGATATAAGAGTAAACAAAAATATCTAACAGTTTTCATAAAAATGAAAAATTATTGAAACCCCCCCCCCCCCTCAAATATGCATAACAAATTTAGAGAGATTAGAAATAGAAAAAGGGAAACGACAGTGTGCTAAGGAAGGAATGGGAGAATGGAGATAGAATGGACCAATTACCGGCTATCAAGCAACCATAATTGACAGACGACTAAATTTATTATTATTGACCAATAAAAAAAATTTAGCCCTATTTCCCCTAGGGCTATTAACCATGCATATCTTTCAGAAAAAGAAAAAAAAAAACAACCATATCCGTCCCATTATGATCAAAGTTAAAAAATATTAAGTGGGAGTATTAACTATGCATAAAAAAAATATCAGGCTTCGTGGTGTTTGTGAGATTTCGATGGCTTATGAATTAATTTTTTTATTACGATAAATTTTGGTGGATATTATTGAGGCATAGAAAGAGTATAGACACAAGAAACATCAAAAGGAACAAGCAGGAGAGACTTTGAAAACATAATAACGTAATTATGCAAAAACGACTTAACGAGCATTAGGAAAAAAAGGAATTTTAAGAGTATGGCAAAAATAAATTTCATGAATAAATTTAATAATTAGTATTTAAAATAAATTTTAAGAGTAAAAAAAATAAATTAATTTTCTTGTAAATTTAACCCCAAATAATAAATATGTGAGCTTCTAAATTATGAGCCATGAGCATGTGTCCTTCCTGCATAGGCTAGATACGACTCTGAGTATCTTAAGCCCTTGAATTTTTTTAAGGAAAAAAAATAAATTAAACTCATGAACTTTTATACACTCAATTAAGTTTTTATGTTCGAAAAATTAAATTAATTAAGCCAAACTAATAAAATGAATTAATTACGATATTTAATCAATTTAAAACATTAAGCCTTAACATTTTTCCTTCAGCTACTATTTTCATGTGAAACATTTTAATTTTACTGTTGATTTATATAATTTTTAAATAAAAAATTGAAAAAAAAATGAAATAATATCATCACGACGCGACACACATCACCAATCGATAAAAATAATTAAATTTAAAGCTAACTCTATGTCTGAATGATGAATTGAACATAAAACTAATAATTTCTATGTACTATTTTTCAATTCATTTATAATCATTAGTTTATTTAATATATTTTATACCTAAAATAATTTCATTCACTTTTGACAAAATATAACCAAAAAATACAAATAAAATTGTACGACAAACACGAGACGGGCCATGTGGATTTCAAACGGCCCAAATATAGCTTTATTTGTAATCTAAATAAATGGAGACCAAACGTGGGAAGAAACATAATACTGACCTGCGCATTTTTTACGTTATTGTTTGGGAAAAAGCAAAGAGAATTGCCATTTCAATTTTAATTTTCAAAATTATCAATTAATTTGTGTTTGGAAAAAAATTCACTTTCTGTTTCAGCTTTAAAACTTAAAAATATAAAAGTTTCCAATTCTAAACTTTAATATAACTTTAAATTTTAAATTCGAAACATTAAAACCTAAACTTTTACACACAAACTCTAAACACTAAAATAATTCATTAAACCTTAAAATCAACATATTTATATAAAGTAAAATTTACACTGATAATGCATCAAATATTTTTACTTTAAAAACTCTTATCATTTTAAAACCGTTGGATTTATGATGCAAGTTTAACATGTTAAAATATGTAAAAAACAGCTAATGCTAAAAAATCAACTGAAAAATCTTGCATAAGTTATTTTTAGGTTTTTAAATATTAAATATTATACTATATAACCTTACATAATCATCGATTTTCTCATTTTTTATCGAATCAAGCAATAAAAATAAAAATTTATTTTCTTATAATTTTTTCTCTCCCAACTAAGGATAGACCGAGCGGGGTTAAGGGAGCGATCGCCTTCTGAAAATTATAAATTTATAAATGAATTAGAATTTTTTTATGTATGTTTTATTAAAAATTTATTTTCACCCTGAAAATTTTTATAAGTTCGTCCCTTTATATAAATTTATGCGTTTATCCATGCTACCAACGAAGCACACTAATGAAAAAAATGAAAATATATTTTCACACTAATGAAAAAAATGAAAATGTATTTTTATCAGTTCAATTTTATTTTTTCTACCATAACAATACCATAATGCGAGAGGAATTTTTTAATTAAAACTTTCATAATTTTGTTGAGATTGAGTTTAGATGAACTCTGTTCCACCCGTTTTGATATATTTAATAAAATGTATTTAAATTTTATAGTTATTTTTTATATTTATATTTTTGCCTTATTTTTATAAAAATATTATATTATAAAATATAAAACCATATAAAATGAAATAACATTAATATTCTTAATTATTTGGCCAATTAAATAATATATACAAAACATAATTTATTAGACAAAATTGATACAACATGGACGAATCATTTCGAAAATCAAAACAAAAAAGTGCCGCCTACTTTTTATTAATTTTAGAGGGACAAATTTATTTTCCCACTTAATAATCAATGAAAAATACTTAAATTTTAATAGAAAAATTAATTTTGAAAGTGATTATTGAACCAAACTTAAAAATTATATTTTCTTTTTAGCTTTTAGGATCAAAAATTTCGTGTGGGTGTTTAAATTTAACTTCCACTCTTTCCAATAACAATTTTTAACTGTATGTTTAAAATAATTATTTTATTTTTCCAACAATACTTTTTGACATCAATACCAAATATTTTTTAAAACCACTTTTTTAGCACAGTTTTTATAATCAATGCCAAACTAAGGTAATTTTTGTTGTTGTTGTTGCCCCCAACACCCATTTACCGGTCACAACAATCATAAACAACCACTAATTTTATCCTAATTCCTCAACAAGCGTTTGCGCATCATTTTTAGTGCCCAAACAGGCTCTTGATGACAATTAAAAAATTTAACTTTTAGCCCATGACCATTTATCCCCCAACGGCCGTTGGGACATCAACACAAAAAAAAAACCTAAGCTTAAATAAAATTTAAAACAAAGAGTTGAGACGAGGGAAAAGAAATACATCGTCTTATGTTGCGGTGCAGCTACTGTACGGCGTCAACCAAAAAATATAATAAGACACAGAACACTGAACTAAAAATGTTACACTTTTTATAACATTTTAAGTTGGAGGTTCAACATCGAAACTTAGCTGCAAGTATCGATACTTATCGCTTCTGATAACATTTTAAGTTTTTGTAAATATTAAAATTTACATCTAAGTATCGATACTGTCGTGAGACACGAACCGAAAAATGTTATAAAAATATAATATTTTTAATTATATATTCCGTATTTTATAATATTTTCGATTAGTGTCGCACCGTAACTGTACCGAAACTATGCCGTACTCTTTTTTTTTACCATGTCTCACTCCCTAAATACGTAAATAATTTTAAAAGTAATCGTAATTAAAATGCTGTAATTAAAAAATAAATATATATTAGTTGTACTTAATGTGAGACAAAACAGGTACCAAATAAATAAAAAGATTATCTATGTTTGAGCCGACTGAAAATACTAGTAGTAGTGTAAAGTATAAAGCTACGGCAGTCAACCATATCCATAGGAACCAACACATGGCTCGAGAATGAGTGAATGACACACTCAGACTCAGACTCGGACCGAGACATACAATTATTGGGACTCGGACAATCATTCACTTCCCTCTCTTTTTCCCCGAACCAAAAATATCTTAATTTCTGGAATATTATATTTCATGCTTTCTAAGGTCCAATTTTTTTTCAATCCCTGTATTCTTTAAACTTTAGAAATTTAACATCTCTACTTTAATTTTGACGAATTCAATTCATCTATTTGTGTTATTTAAAGACTAAAGTCTAATTGATAACACTCTTAACTGAGTTTTCTGTTAAATGTGAATGTTGATTATCAGTTGGATTTTAATTTCAGAACGAAGCCTTTAAGTATTGAAATGTCACGTATTTAAATGTATAACAAATTTACGTTAATGTTTCGTTTGTGAATATGAATTTTTAAGTTAGTAGTTGAATTTCATTTAACATTATGAGTAAATTATATGATTCATGTTATTAATGTTTATTTAACTTTTTAATGGAATCTAGTAAGATGTAATTAATTATATTTTAAAAAAAAAATTGTTCCATTAATCTAAACTTTTTTATATAATTAAACATTAAAACTCTAAACTCAAAATCATAAACATTAAACTTTAAACATTGAGTCATAGAACCTTAAACCTAAACTTTAAACTTAAAACCTACACCCTAAAAATAAACCTTGAACCTAAAACATATACCCTAAAAATAAACCATAAACCCTAAATTTCTAAATCGTAACACTCAATCATAAACCCTAAAACATAGAAACCTAGAAACCTAAACCATAAAACCCTATCAGCAAAATCTAAACCATGAACTATAAACCCTACATCCTAAACTATAAACCATAAACCCAAAATCAAAAAACATGAATTCAGTCCTAAACCCTAAACTCCATAAACACTAACACTAAATCATAAACTCTTTTAGGTGAGTATTGATTACATTAAACACCTTAAATTAATTAAACACAAGCATCAATTATAATAATTTATTAAATTTTTATTGACATCGTGTCAATAGCAAAATCTTTTAATGTAACATGTAGATAAAAAGTATAAAAATATGTATTTGTGAAATCGAGTATTTATGAGTGTGACAAATTATTTGTGAGAGGATTTACACCTCTAAAATGGCAAGTTTTATATTTAAGGTTTATTAGTATTTGATATATTATTGATATTTTTTTATGAATGATATTTTTTAAAATAATGATGTGATTATAAGGTAGTATCTGTTTAATTTTTTAAACTTTTAATATGAACACGCTGTGCACACATGGTGCTCGAATTCGTGTCACTTAAATAAAATACATTATCTTTTACCACTAGAACCACTCCATTGATTCTCGTGAATAACTTTTAACATAATATAATATGTGTTTTGGATATTTACTTAAACTTATATTGGTATTTACAAATTTGATCGAATTAGCATTATCAATTAATCAAAGTCTCAACTTAATTGAAGAATGACCAAAATAATTTTATTTATCAAGTATAATAAATCTTATACTATGAGTGTTAATAGTATTTTCACGTTCATACAAATATTCAAATTAGACAACCAAAACTTAATTGAAAATTATTATTATTATTTTAATTGTCAAAATTTAAATTTATTTAAGTTTTCACAATTAAAAATTTAATACTCCTTCCGTCCCATTAAAACAGTCACATGTCGACCTTTTTATGGTTAATTTTTTTAACTATAACTATAATTTATTTAAATACTTTAATTAATTAAATTTTATAAAAAATATATTTAAAAACTACTTGATTGAAAATTTTTAAAATATATTTTTCACAATTTTATCAATAATAAATTTTAAATTATAAAAGATCAAAGTTAAAAAAAATTAGCTCAAAAAATGTCAACATGTAACAATTTAATGGGATAGAAGGAGAAATAAATTTCTTTTAAAAATTAAATTATTTTAAAAAACTATATAATTCATTGAAAAATAAACACCATTTATATCTGTACGCTAGCGTCTCAAAAATTAATAAGAATATTAATTACGATACATGTAAGTTGTAACAGTTATTACGGAAGCAAAAAATACGGATAAAATTCGCCTGTCCCTTTTCGGTGCCCCTACATATGCCCCAACACTAAAAGACACTACAAAATTAAAATTTAAGCTCTAACCTTAAATTTTAAATCCTAAACCCTACACCCTATACCCTAAAAATACACCTACCCTAAATTCCCTAAACCCTAACCACAACCCCTAACCTAAAATCCTAAACCCTAAACCCTAAAATTAATTTTGAGCGTAAAATTATATGTAGGAACACCAAAAAGGATAGAGTATTTCCATCGGTAAATATACCCAGGCAAAACTATTCAAAAAACCCAAGCAAAAAAAAAGCAGTGGATTTCACGGGAACAAAGCTGGTGGGACGACACGTGGCGAGAAAACGGCCGTTAGATGGGAATGAAAAAGGTGGCCGGCAACAGTTAATCGTTTGAGATGACACCTCTCAGCCAAGCGGCATCCCTTAGCCAAACGAAAAGAGTATCCGGGATTTTAGTGAAATAAAAGAGAAGAAAAAAAACAGCAACTGGCTAAGTAAAATTTCCTTTTTTTTTCTTTCACTTTCTGGGTTTTGATTTGTTCATCAGATACAAGAGAAAATAGTTAAGAAGAGAACCAAGGAAAGGAGTGAAAAGAGATTAATACCAGCACTGGAATTTTTGAAGCAACTCCAACAGAAGCAGCAGCTTTACCGACAAGAAAATATACAAAAATACAGGCATTAAACACTTTGAGCGGGCTTAAGATTAATTAGTTAGGTAATGACATAAAGTGTAAACACGTTCAAGAGAGAGAATTGATGGTAGTTCGAGGAAAACAAGGACTGGAAAGTGCACCCATTTGGTAATATTGGGTTGTAAAAAAATCAAAAGAGGGAGGTAAGTTTCTGATATGGATTATCAGCTCGAGGAGCTACAATGGCTGGGTTTTTCTCACTAGGAGGAGGAAGAAGAAGGAACAACAAAGAAGATCAACAAAGCAACTCCCCAACTGAAATTCAACCCGAGAGCTGGTTTTGGTACAAAAACGAGGACATTTCTTACAAGGGTTTCGAGCCATGGCAACAACAGCAGCAGCAGCAGCAGCAGCAAGATCTTTGTTCATCGGCAGCTGGGTTAGGTATTGGCCCTAGCAGGAGCTCGATCAACGTCTCTGATGATTCTTCGAGCTCGAGACGGGGTTTCGTGGCGGGGAGAAGTAGCAGTGGAGGAGGGGGGAAAGGAAACATGAATTGCCAAGATTGTGGGAACCAAGCCAAAAAAGATTGTCTCCACATGAGGTGTAGAACTTGTTGTAAGAGCCGAGGATTTGATTGCCAGACCCATGTCAAAAGTACTTGGGTTCCTGCTTCTAAGCGCCGTGAAAGGCAACAAAATCTTCCTGCTGATTTGCAGCAACAACAACAAAAGCCGCAGCAGCAGCAGCTTCGTGTAGAGAATCCTAAAAGACAGCGAGAGAATCCAACACCTTCTTCCCTTGCCTGCACTCGTTTACCCACACACATGTCAGGTGCAGTCCTATTATTAGTGGTATACATATATATATATAGGTATATGTATATAAAGTTATAAACTATATCTAGTATACACTCTCAGTGAATTACTTACAGTCTCACGGATTGATTATTTTTTATGCATTTAGAAGCAAAATTTTGAATTTTCTACAAAGAGATAAGAAACTTGTGCCCAGGAAAGAAAAAAGAAAAAAAAAACGCATAAAAATTCAATTGCGTGTTGTAATAGACCTTGACAGTAAACCCTGCAGCAGCTTTTCTTTTCATCTTTTCCTTTTACGTTTAGGAATCCTTTTGAGTCATTTTCTCTGTCTTCCCCCGAGTTGATCTTTGTGTATAACCAGTCGTGTTCTTGCATTTTTTCCCATTGTTTTCCACTTATAATCATGGTAACCAACAAAATAAAGGAACCCCGTTTTTGTTTTCTACTTGTTTGAATTTCTTGTTGTCGATGTTTTGTTTTGTATTTTAGGGTTAGAGCAAGTGGGGAATTTTCCGGCAGAAGTGCGCTCTCACGCGGTGTTTCGATGCGTGACAGTGAGTAGCATCGACGAGGCCGACGATCAGCATGCTTATCAGACGGCAGTGAGCATCGGAGGGCATGTTTTCAAGGGAATTCTTTACGATCAAGGCCCTGATACTGATAGTAACCACAACAACATGGCTGCTGCAGCAGCAGCTGGTGAGAATTCCGCCACCACCAACGCGGCTACCTTTGCAGCTAATGCCAGTGCGGGAATCGTAACAGCCGCTTCATCTTCATCAGCCACCGCAGTTTTAGACCCTTCATCTCTATATACAACTCCACTCAACATTTTCATGGCTGGTACGCAGTTTTTCCCAAATCCAAGATCTTAAAAAAAACTCTACTGTGTTTTTCTCTTGTTTCTCTAATCTTATAAACTTTCTAAGCATTTGATGATACAGCCCACCATTGAAGTAGGGAGTTTTTAAAACAGTTGAAAGGAAAACAGAAGAGAGAGAGAGTGTGAGAGAGAGATGCTGGAGATTTCTGTTCATTCTTTTGTTGTGGAAAATTGAATGCTTTTGGTTCAAGTTATCAATATAAATTCTTCTTTCCCTTTTGAACGAAATCTAAAGCTGTTTCTGTACGAAAACAAGCGTAGCACATAGCGTGGCTAGCGAGTTCAATATTATTTTAGTCAGAATATGGGTGGTGGAGGGCTTTTTGGTTCAATAGTTTCGAAATTTCCATTACACTTTTTTTGGTTGATTCTCGACGGAGCTGCTTTTTCCCTGTTTCTCCGTATGTTTGCTGGTTCCAAAACGAAGGAAATATTGGTTTCTTCTTTGGTTGGTCCAACTTCAATGACTACCTGTTTTCCACCTATGGCTATCACGGTATGGGCGGTCCAGCCATGCATGTTCGAGAGTGAGCTTAGCTAGCTAGCTAGCTTTCATGTTCAAAAGGTGAAACATTAATCTCTCTCTCTCTTTATATATATATATATATATTATATATGATCATCGTTACTTATTGCATTGACGTGACTTAAATTATTTGATCAAATGGGAAATATTTCTTATCATTTGCTCCTTGTTTTTAATGCCTTTTCCTGGAACAAACGTGTTATTTGTTTCTGCATATTGCAGTGTTATACATTCATTCCCTGCATTGTTCTTATTGATAGAACTGCTTGTTTGTAATGGGAAATTGGAAATGATTGAACCAAGACATTAATCAGAAAGATTATGAAGATTTTTCTTAATCTAACATCTTGCCCCTATGGTAGTTTGCCTCCCCCTAAGTACATGCTTAATTATATTGCATGTTTCAATTAGTGCTGGCACCTAATCCTACCTGCATTGTTTTATTGCTGAGTTCAAGGTCTGTCGGAACTTAGATTGCACTCTTGCGCTATGTTTAGAGTATTTTGTTTATTGTTTTTGTCCTTTTAGTGCTTATTGTTTCCTTACAATACAAATATAGTGTCACCGGTGGAAACTTCTTGATTAAAATCTTTTAAAAAGTAGAGACTTTCCCCAACTTGGAGCTTGGAATTTGATCTTTGGATAAACTTAGAATGTTGTTTATAAAATATAAAGAAAATGGGTTCCTCATGTTGAATGCACTCAATAGTCTGCTGGATAATATATATCAACAGAAGAAAGGAAGAGAATTTAGTTAATTTTCCATATTCTCTCAGAAACATTCTGACAGGTTGATTAAAATCCTCAACGAATGAGAATATGTTGATGGAGAATTCACACCAGGAAATTATATATATATATTAATAAAACACTATCCTCTTTGGTGTCTCACAAGACATGAGAATCCCAGAAAACTTGCATTGGGAAAGGTTGATACGATTTGTACATCTTCATTTTTTTTGCTAAGTCTTTTCAGGGAAAGAAGATGTGATAGAACATCCCTTTGAATCAATCCAAACATGAGATAACATGGAAACCTTAACCATTTGATGAAAAACATGTTTATTATAGCTCAAACTCACTTAATTACCATCAAACCCTAACTAAAAAAGAACATGCATGTGATGTGTCCTTGACAAGCTCCATGTCCCAACTGTTCTTGACCCGACTCCTGCCATGCATGTGAAGCAGATGTAGTGAAAAACACTGTGCCTGTGTTCGTAACTACATACGAAGTAACAACAAGCAGAGAAAGAACAACAATGATTAAACACATCAAACAGTTCTTTGCTCGAACAAAAAATCCAAAAAAAGGATCATTAAGACCAGAAGGATTTTGTTATCGCATTAAGACAGTGTGAGCATGTGTCGATAACTGCGGGTACATAGTACCTAGGGTGTGGAGGTAGTGAAAACAGAGGTAAATCTTCTGCAGGAAACAACAGTAGTAGATTTGGCTCTGTAGGCATCAATGGCTTTTCTGTTATTAAAAACCTCAGCTTTGCTTTACTCAACTTGCTGCTGGGAAAAAAGAAAACCCTATTCTGCTTGTGAGGGACAGGAGGAGGCAGTCTTCTCTACAAACTATGCTGTTAACACTGCAAATTGGTTTAAGTTCAGCCTGTTTAAAACCATAAATAAAAGCTGACAATAACTTTGTTTCCAGCAGTGAATAAATCCAAATATTTTCTCTGTAGGTGGTCTGATGGATGTTTCTTGCATGTAGAATTGCAGGTCAATAAATAGCTGGGTTTATTAAGTATTCAAGCTATAGCACGTAGTTTTGAACAGAAACGAGTAACCGAATCGATCAGTTACATAATATATAATATAAAAATATGCATATTTATACAGTTATATTGACAAAATTTAACGCTATTGTTAATTTTTTCTCTTCCTCAAATACTTTTTCGAATATTTTTATTATCATGGAAAGTGAAAAATTAGCGGTAATATTTAATATATTTCATTACTAAATATTAGAAAATTTATTTTACTTTGGGAAGTAAAAAATTCAACATTGATTGTCAATTATTTCCTATTCTCAGTTTCATACTTAATACTTTTCTTCTCTAAATATTTCAAAATTTAAACTCTAGCTTATTTTTCACTATGTTATTGTATTTGATAGTTTTAATAAGGAAAATTAATAAATTATTATTCGAACGGAATATTTTGATTAACCGGTTAAATAGTTTAATAGTTAAGGTTTAGGGTTGAGAATTAAGCAATCCAAATTTACCGGTTATCTGAAGAAATTTTTTAACGGTTAACCAAACTCAATTTTACACACCCCTATATTTTATCCTCCCTTGTAGGATTAAGTTTTAGGTTTAACTCATGGTTATATTACAACATTATTTCGAGGAATAATCATGAATCTCAAATATAAAAAATATTTTCAAAATTATGACCTTAAATGTGAACTACTCTTATTTTATAGAGTTGACCTGCAATAAACTTGCATTACCTTTTAATCAAAAGCTTGTCCCCCATTTGAAAGAAGGGACATTTAATGCGACCGGCAAACTTAGTTGATCATTGGACTTTGTGAAACTTAATGCCGACCCAAAGTGGAAGAATCCCATCATCCTTGCTTTAGGGTCCCCATTTTTTTGTCTGTAGAATATTGGCATGATAATGGAATAGGTTTGGTGGATGTTGGCTACTGTCTTTTATAAAGACATAAACACTTATGCCCTAAGATAAACCACAGACATCTTCAAATGACCAAAAATCTGAAAGTCCTTTTGCTCCCATGCTCCCTGTCTTTGCTTCTTCAATCTTCCAACTTGTCTGAATATAAAACAAGTTGGGATGTGTCCAAAATGGACCTGCATTCTGAGTCCATGGTGGGAGCTGATAAAGCTTAATGGATATGCCTTCACTTTGTCCGAAACCCATATTTTCATCACACAAGATTGATATTAGAACCCCATCATCATACACTGTCACATCCAAAGATTTTGCAGAGATATCTTGCATAAAACATATGGATTGACAGATGAATAGCTTATCTCATTCATAAAAAAACCAGACAGAAAGTGTCCTGACGATTGCTGCTTCTTTGTGAGAGAAAGCTTGGGCTACCACTTCACTTAACCCAATAAAATAAACCTAACAATTAGGTGGGGTTTTGAATCTTTGTGCTTGAATATGATGAAGAAATCTTCATTCTTCCCTACCATGCTCAGTGCCAGTGGGGACTGATTAGTACCCAAGAAATATGGGCTGTGTTTTTGTTGGACCGGCTCAGTTGGGCACTGATATTTTTTCGACCCAAAACTTGATATAAACCTTCGCAAAAGAATAGCTATTTTGGGACGAACCAACTTGCCTGAAACGTTGTTGTTTTTAGAGATTACGGGTTCGAGCACCAACAGCTACAGCAGGGTGATTGAGCATGCATTGTCAAATGGTTGAGAATATATTTAGAACAGATATTACTGGAACATGCATAACGAGATCAGTGAAGAAGCTAGCAACTGTAGCCAGCCATGGCAGAACCTAGCTACAACATTAATATCTTCGAACTCTCGAAATCACTCATGGCATTGCCTCCTGCAACAAGAAACTAAGTTTAATACTCATTCTATATGTACCCTACTATGTACGTAGCTGTCGTTGTGCTCTTTTGTAATATAAAAAAAAATGAAATGCAAAATATCTTAATTCTTAAACATGATACTGTTTTGATTTTATTTTAGCTTTTAAATAGAGGTGTTAATGGTTCCAAAAGCTAACTCAGTAATCTATACACTTTACATATGATTACTTTGGCTTCTTATAAATTTCAAGAAATACCAATCATATAAGATTTGAACCTAATCATTAACATCATCTTTTAATAACCTTATTCTGTTAAAAAAATATTTATAATAACCTTACCACTATGAACTAACCTGGCTATATTTTAACCTTTTATTGTACGTTTTTACGCGACTACTGACTAACACGCTTTTTCTCTACTATGTACGATTTTTTTTATTTTGGCACGTTTTTTATTTGATCGTTCGGTCATTTTTTTTATTTTTTATTAGGACGGGATCTAGCGTCGCTATGACGGATTAAGACGACGTTCTTTAACTATCATGTTAATCTTTCTGTTTTGGACCCTCGAACTGGATTCAGATACAAGCTCACAATCACCATTCTTATTCGCGTTTAAGTTGTGGTAATGACCGTGTTGTCAACATGCCTTATTATTGTAATATGCATTTTTAATGTATTTTTTTGTTGGTTTTTTATCTTTCATCGTCGAGCGTTGGTAATGTTTGTATATATTTTGTTTCGAGTCTCTGAGTTAAAGTTTTAGCATTTATTTGTATGATCGTGTGTATGATCAAGCTTTGTTTACTATAAGTTGCAAACTCTCATTATATGTTTAATTTTTTCCTTTTTTTAATAAAACTAATATACTTACAGGGACGGAGCCATTAAGGCTTCGGGAGGGGCAATCGCCCCCCCCACCCCCGATTTTTTTTTACCTTTGTCCCCCTATTTAATTTTTTTTAAAAATAGTTTATTTATAAATTTGCCCTCCCCAATTTCAAATATTTATAGTTTGCCCCCCAATCTCAATTTTGGCTCCGTCCTTGTATACTTATGTTAAAAAAATATTTACGCAAAAGCTTAAACACGTTCATCAGCTATTAAAATGGGGGATATATATATGAAATAGGATCCAGTTACACTGTGTAAAACTCTCTAAGTTTTACACGGTTTTTGGATCGTTGGATGGTGAAACAGATGGATAAGATTAACAGTAGAATATGTGAAGATTATCACTTGGGGAAAAAAAGTAAGGGGTTAATCTCAGTCATTCATTTCTCCCATCCAACGATCTAAAAAACGTGTAAAACTTAGAGAGTTACAATGTGTAAGTTTATCCTAACCCTATGTTTATATATATATATAAACTGAAAGTTTCCACAAGTGCCTTAGTTTTAGGTATAGAGAGTTAGTTTAAGGTATATGATTTAAGAGTTTAGGTGTAGAGAGTTAAAATTTAGGGATAATTGTTTTAATTTAAACTTTAGAGTTATAATTTAAGGTTTATTTGTTAAAACTTAAATCCATCGCGAACAAGTTTTGTATCGTCATGATAAGCTATTAAAGTGGGCAAGATATTTTTTTTAAAGAAACATAATCTTATTGATTAATAATTTAAAACATTTGAAATTACATCATAAAATGAAATAAAACAATTTTGTAAGCTGGTGAGTTTACTCATTGAAGGTCCTATGAAATGTGAATCCTAGACATGTATAAACTCTTTGCATACAAGATTAATCTTCTTTCATGGAATTCAGTGCTTCGACCACCTCACGCGCAACAATAAACCATATACCTCCAATTCGCAGGTTAACAGAAATACACCTCAAATCATCTCGTAATACAAACGCTTCAGGTTTTGTCAGTGTTAGAAGCAAGTACATCAACACAGCTTACTAGTTACTACTAAACTGAATCCCAACACTGAAACTAGCTAGATCTACCAATAAAACCAAAAAATATTGGATGGGTTTGTGTTATGGCTGGGGCTATACCATGCATGCACGACACAAGGAGGACAACATCCCATGCAGACTGTGAATTACCTGCTGAAGGACGTGTGGCAATTTCAAACCGTAGGAGCAACCGGGCTAAGAGGATGCCAGCTCACCTAGAGGACTTTGTTATCTCCTAGAATATAGGACCTATTAAAGGACAGTTTTGTACCTTTCGGGGATATGAGAATTGTGTGAATTTCCCTTCTTCTTTCTTAATATCAATTTCTTCCTTTCTTTCTCTATCAAAACGTGATTTCCTTAAACCAGAACCGTAACATTTGGTGCTTTCATTGGACATGGTGAGCAACAGTGAAGCAATCAAAACCCTACAAGAAAACACCGGTACCTTGCAGAAACAAGTGGAGGATCAGGCTCGATGGAACGAGAACACGGATCGGACACTGGAAAACCTGACTCGGCACTTGACAGCAATCTCTGCACATTTGGGACTGAATCCGAGTGGCGATGGGGAAACCGTGGTTGCCAAGGGCAAGGCCAAGATAAAGGTGGACGCAGACGATGCTTTCCCATTTGCACCGCGGCCAGCTCAAGTGGAGCTACCCATTTTTACGGGAACCGATCCGGAAGAATGGATCGCATCAGCTCAAGACTTCTTTGAGTTTTACCGGACGGAGGATCATCACCGAGTCACCATGGCGTCGTTTCGTATGGAAGGAACGGCAAGAAAGTGGTACCGTTGGATGCAACGACAACGGCAACTAGCCGGTTGGGACCACCTGGTGGAAGCTATACGCCGCCGATTTTCGGTCTCCGAGATCGAAACTCCTGAAGGACGGCTGACCAAACTAGTCCAGACCTCAACCGTTGAAGAATATCAATCCAAATTTGAGGAGTTGGCTTTGCGCACCACCACGACTCTGTCAGAGACTTTCTTGACGCAATGCTTCATGTCCGGGCTCCGCACTGATATCAAACATGAAGTATTGGCCCAGCGACCCTCCACGATGTCTGAGGTGTTAGCGTTGGCTCGATTTCATGAAGTACGGTTAGGCGAGATGAAGCGGCTACAAAACCGCTCAGCTGGTTCAAAGTTACCGCCATTGTTACCCACCCCGAGTAACCAACCAGTGGGTGCCAAGGCTCAGCCAGGGCGACCTCCACCCCATGACCCATCAGCGATCAAGGGCTCCGGTTACCAACCACGACGGTTGACTGCCGCAGAAGCACAAGCACGTCGAGCCCAGGGCTTGTGTTACTACTGTGATGAGAAGTATGCAGCGGGACATAAATGCCGTGACCCCCAGCTATTTATCATGGATGATGAGGCTGCCTTGGTACCGCCAGGAACAGGAACATCTTTGTCGAACGAGAATCAGGAGGAACCTGGGGAACTCACTCTCGAGAGCCAAGAGCAATGTTTGGTCTCCTTCAATGCGTTGGCTGGCTGTGTTACCCCAAACACTCTTCGGGTCCGAGGGAATGTGAAAGGCAAGGAGGTGAGAATTCTCATCGATGGGGGCAGTACCCACAATTTTGTTCAGTCTCGAATAGCAAAGTTCCTGGGATTACCAATCGCGACAGCTTCCAATTTCCGGGTTCTCGTGGGCAACGGTGATAAACTGGATAATGAAGGCTGCGTTAAGAACTTAAAACTGAAGATACAAGGCACTGAGATTCAAACTGATTTCTATGTACTACCGTTGGAGGGTGCGGATATGGTTTTAGGGGTTACTTGGATGGCTACCTTAGGACCGGTGACAATGGATTTTTCGAGACTAAGTTTCCGATTTCAGCTAGGTGGCAAGGAACATGTCTGGCAGGGAGAGGGAAGTAGCGACACTCAAGCTGTTTGTTTCCAGGCATTTCGACGAATGGCTGAAACCAGAGCAGTAGCAGCCTACTATTATTTGCAACTGAAATCAGGTGAGGATGCTGTTTCGGGTAGTGAATCAGACGAGATGCAAGCAGTGTTAGAAGAATATTCGGATGTGTTCGCTGCAGCATCTAGTTTGCCACCAACCAGACAAAATGACCATGCAATTCATGTACAGTCAGGCAGTCAACCTGTGAATGTGCGCCCCTATCGAACTCCATATTTCCAGAAACAGGAGGTGGAAAGACAAGTCCGGCAATTGTTGGAACAACACCTAATTCGCCCTAGCCACAGCCCATATTCGTCACCGGTGATTCTGGTAAAGAAGAAAGATGCAACCTGGCGGTTTTGTGTAGATTACCGAGCCTTGAATGCCATTACGATCAAAGACAAATTTCCCATACCAACTGCCGAAGAATTGTTTGATGAATTAGGACATGCTCAATATTTTTCGAAACTGGATTTGCTAGCCGGATATCATCAGATTCGAGTTAGAGACGAAGACATACCAAAGACCGCATTCCGGACACATGAAGGACACTATGAGTTCCTTGTCATGCCATTCGGATTGACGAATGCTCCGTCCACGTTTCAAGCCACTATGACTGAGATGCTACGCACATATCTTCGGAAATTTGTCTTGGTCTTCTTAGACGATATTCTTATATATAGTAGAGAATGGCAAGAACATTTGAGCCATGTCAAACAGGTGTTACAGACGTTAAGAGACAATGGATTTGTGGCTAAACGGTCGAAATGTACCTTTGGGCAGGAAACGGTGGAGTATTTGGGACATGTGGTGTCTCGAGCTGGTTTAGCTGTCGATCCAGCCAAAGTTTCAGCGATACGGGCTTGGCCACAACCCACGAACATCAAGGAAGTGAGGGGGTTCCTTGGCCTTGCAGGGTATTATAGAAAGTTCATCAGAGGTTTTGCTAACATCGCTGCACCGCTATCTAATTTGTTGCGTCAAGGAGAGCTATTTGCATGGACAACAGAGGCACAAGGAGCTTTCGAGATGCTGAAAGAGCGCTTGTGCACTACGCCAGTTTTGAGTTTGCCAGATTTTTCAAAGGAGTTCATTTTAGAGACTGATGCTTCTGGGATTGGCATCGGAGCCGTGCTACATCAGGGAAGACAGCCAATAGCTTTCTACAGTCAAAAATTGAGCCCGAGAATGCAAGCAGCGTCCACGTATCACCGGGAGATGTTTGCTATCACGCAAGCGGTAGCCAAGTGGCGACAATACTTGCTCGGCCGGAGATTCATCATTATTACCGATCAGCGTTCTCTTCGCGAGCTCAACCAGCAGGTTATACAAACACCCGAGCAACAGAAATGGCTGTCGAAGCTGATTGGATATGATTTTGAGATTCGATACAGACCGGGCAAACTAAATGCCGTGGCCGACGTGCTGTCTAGAGATGGGGTAGCAACCGAAGAAAATGCAGGCTTGATGACCTTGTCGCGACCATTGTTTGGAATCCTAGATGACATACGAGAAGCAAGTCGACATGATCCGGATATTGTGGCATTGAAACGACAGGTTCAAACAGAGGGCAATGAAAACTTGGCATATAAAGAGCAGGAGGGGTTGCTTATATTCAAGGGAAGGATTGTGGTACCGCAGAAGTTGAGCCTGCGATCTCGTTTACTACGTGAGTATCACGACTCAAAGGTAGGAGGGCATGCCGGTGTGCATCGAACTCATCAACGGTTGGCTGCGAGTTTCTACTGGCCGGACATGCGAAAGGAGGTACGCGATTATGTCCGTCGCTGCCAAACGTGTCAACGAATGAAAAGTGAAAGCCTTTCACCAGCAGGTTTACTTCAACCCTTAGAGATTCCGGCCAAGGTGTTCGATGATATTGCTTTAGATTTATTGTTGGTTTGCCGAAATCCAAAGGCAAGGAAGCAATACTGGTGGTGGTCGATCGCCTCTCTAAATATGGTCACTTCTTCGCTTTGCCCAGGAAATTTGACAGCAAACTGGTGGCGCAAACGCTCGTAAATGGTGTGGTCAAGTTGCATGGAATACCAAAAACAATGGTTAGTGACCGGGACAAGGTGTTCACCAGCGAGGTTTGGACTGAGATGGCTCGACTCCAAGGAACCCAGTTGTGCATGAGTTCAGCGTACCATCCCCAGACGGACGGCCAAACGGAAGCATTGAATCGATGCCTAGAAATGTATCTTCGATGCATGGTTGAGGAAGAACCAAGTCGATGGGAAGGCCACCTACCTTGGGCAGAGTATTGGTACAACACGGCTTACCACAGTTCGACGGGCATGACACCCTTCAAAGCTTTATACGGACGGGATCCTCCGGTGCTTCGAGATTACATGGATCGGGGTACCATGAATGAACAAGTTGACCAGCAGCTGCAAGACCGAGATGAGTTATTACGAGTCTTGAAAGCCAACCTTCACAGAGCCCAGGCTCGAATGAAATTTCAGGCAGACAAACATCGGAGAGAATTGGAGTTCGATGTGGGTAGCTGGGTTTTCGTTCGGTTACAACCCTACCGACAAATGTCATTGCGGCTCCGGCGCAATCAGAAATTGAGTCCTCGCTTCTTTGGTCCCTATCAGATTGAGAAACGAGTTGGGACAGTAGCATACAAGCTTAAATTACCAGAAGTGGCGCGCATACACCCTGTATTTCACGTCTCACAGTTGAAACTGTGCAGGGGACAACCATTCCAGCAAGTTACTCCCTTACCCTTGTTAACGGAGGCAGACGAGGGTGGGAATCAAGGGAAGGAATCGGACGGGGACAGTGAAACCATCGACAACCTTGAGGACAAGGTTGCTGCTGAAGGGCGGGGTGATGTTATGGCTGGGGCTATACCATGCATGCACGACACAAGGAGGACAACATCCCATGCAGACTGTGAATTACCTGCTGAAGGACGTGTGGCAATTTCAAACCGTAGGAGCAACCGGGCTAAGAGGATGCCAGCTCACCTAGAGGACTTTGTTATCTCCTAGAATATAGGACCTATTAAAGGACAGTTTTGTACCTTTCGGGGACATGAGAATTGTGTGAATTTCCCTTCTTCTTTCTTAATATCAATTTCTTCCTTTCTTTCTCTATCAAAACGTGATTTCCTTAAACCAGAACCGTAACAGTTTGGTCCATTACGTTATTCGCGGCCCATCCAATAACATTTTTTCGTGTATTTTTTTTAAAGTCAATTTTTACATCTTTCTTATATGTTAAAATAAGGTGGATGAACTTGTAAGATGGTCTATATCTGTACTGAGCTCTTAGCCTAGGTAGCTGCTGTGTAGTGTGTTCTACATGTTCTAATCTTATTGTTTTGATCTTTTATCAAAATACTGCATGCATTGTTCTCACTAAGCTTGTAAATGAATCGAACGAACACGAACGAGTGTGTGTTCATATTCGTTCGTTTAATTTTAACTGAACAAATGAACGAAAACGAACATAAACGAACTCAAAATTTCTTGTTCGTGTTCGTTCATTAAGGAATGAACTTATTCGTGTTCGTTCATGTTCGTTCGTTTAAATGATAAACGGACATAAACGAACATAAATGAACATAAACAAACATATATAATTTGTTAAATGTTTAATATTTTTGGTTAGTTCGATTATTTTAGTTAATTAACTGATTTTAAACCGAATTAATCGATAATTGAAATTTGAAAACACTCTTAATCATTAGCCGAAACCTAAAATTATCTAATAGATTAACCAATTTTATTTTGGTTCGGTCGGTTAGTTCGGTTTAACCGAATAATGAACACCCCTAGATACAAGGGCGGAGCCACCCTTTGAATAAGGGTGTCTCATGACACCCCAAAATTTTGGGGAAACCTATTTTTCCTATATAATTTGTATATGAAAAAAAATAAAAATATGGACAAATGACACCCCTTTTATGAATAAAATGACACCCCCTTATGAATAATTAATCCTCTATAAATATCGTTGAAAAATGACACCCCTTAAATATATTTCTAGCTCTGCCCCTGCCTAGACATATGTGAATAAATTTAAATGAACATAAACGAACGAACATAAATGAACATAACGAATGGATTATTGAACGTTTACGAACATAAATGAACGAACAAGCCCTTTGTTCGTGTTTGTTCATTTAATTAAACGAACAAGAAATATTGTTCATGTTCGTTCGTTTAATAAATAAACGAACATAAACGATCCTTCCACCGAACAGTTCACAAACGGTTGCTGATCGTTAGGTTCGTTTACCGCTATAGTTATCACTGTTCTCTGGCTAAAGTATTTTGGTAACCCACCCCCACCGCAGGATTCCCAAAATCCTAGTTTTAAAAGTATGTCTGGTCAAATACGGATTTAAATCTTGAATTTGTTCTCTTAAAGATCATACGGTTTGATTGAAGAACCTGAATGACAGAAAAGAGTTCATTGCCTGTATCTGTAATCATGAAACTAATAATAGCACTTGATTTATAATTCCAGAGTCCTCCAACATGAATGGGCTGAAAAAAGTGGCCTGGTTCACCTTATTATGACCCCACTTAAAAATAGCGGGTTTAGAGTTTTGAGTTTAAGTTTAAGGGGTTGTGGTTAAAGTTTAAGAAATTAAGGGTATGATGTATTTTTTAAGGTTTAGGACGTAAAAATTAGAGTTATGATTTATAATTTAATTTTGATTTTTAGTGTGGGGAATAAAAAAAGACATGATTAAGGGGCGGAGTATTTTTAACTGATTCTCTTAGGATAACTAAGTGCTTGTGTGTTCCATTTTGATGTAATATGTGAACACTTATATATTTGTCCTAATGTTGCAAATGTTCTCATTTACTCCATTTCCCCGAACAAAAATCATCAACTTTTTTACGTTTTTATATATGTCCAAAGCTTAAAAAAATAAAATTTAAACTCTAATCTGAAATTTTAAACTTTAAACCTTAAAAATTAAATTTCACACCCTAGTCGTAAACTTTAATCCAATACCCTGAACTTAATTATGTAGCTTTGAGGCATGGAAACATTAAAAAGGGCAGAGAAATTCTGTTAATTAGCTACTACAATTTGATTTTGATTTTGTTGAAAAAATTGTTTAATGGATCGTGCTTGTTTTGTTTTTATGTTCGATATGCTTTTGTTTAATATTTTCATTTTAATTTTTTGAACATTCACTGTACAACGTTTATACTACCCAAATTTTTTTATCATCCATAAAACTAAAGGATATTGAACGCTTAAACATGTTTGATCATATATTCTATTGTATATTAAACAACGGCAATATCAATCGAGTTATACTCATCAACGTTTCTATTTCAATTCCTAAAATTATTTCGTAATTTATAAACATATCTTCATGTTAAAAATAGATGGTTGGTTAGAAAAAGATGGAGGAGATTGATGACAGTTCTCAGATAGCCAACGGTCACCTAGAAGGCTAGAACTATTGTCCTAAAATTTGAGGGGGGAAATGATTATTGTATATAACTACATTAATCTTTTTAATTATTTTACTAATATAAAAACAAACGCACTTTTATAATAATATTCATTACCATTAATAAAATTAGTTTTTAATCAATTTTCAAATGAATAATACTATTAGCTCGTGACATTAATTTAATAAAAATATAATGTATATTAAATTAATTTTATAAATCAATGCTTTTATAAATAATTATCAATATTTCACTCATTACCCGATTAATATGAATCAAATACTGCAAAGACTTAAGGGCTAGTTTAGCATTGCTGTTAAAAAGTGATTTTTAAAAGTGCTGTTAGAAAGAGATTTTGAAAAGTGATTTTAAAAAGTTTGTTGTAAAATTTTAGTGTTTATCATTGCTGTCAAAAAGTGCTTTTAAGAAGATAAATGACCATTTTGGACATGATATTGTTAGTTATATATATTTGTATGTATAGATATATAAAGTTGATATTCAAATTTTCTAATGTTATAATATATGAAATATATCAGCTTAAATTATTATAAAAATATTTTTATTAATAAATATATTTTTTTAACAATTATAAATGTTCTATGAAATTATAACAAAATTGACATATTTTATTTTAAAAACTTGACATAAATAAATATATATCATTTAAAATTAAAAAATAATTATTAATTATATAACTATAACTTCGTAAAGAATTATAAATTTATAAATTATAAATAAACATAATAACAAATGAAGGTTAAAATTGTAATTTGTCTCTCAAAATCACTTTTACAACCGCAAAAGCTAAAAATTTTAGCTTTTGCGTTTGAGTTGAAAATCACTTTTCAAAAGCAGTTTTTCCTCCAAAAGCTAGCTGTTTAGCACAGCTTTTGCCCTCAAACCAGCTTTTGGAATCAAAAGTTGGTTTGAAAAGCAATGCTAAACAAAGCCTTATTATGGGACGACCATCCCAAATTACAATCCAACTTATTCTATTCACAATACGAAAATTCAAATATGTGATCCTCCTTAAAAGATCTAAATCTCTTTTCACTAGACCAACTATAGTTCCGTAGTTAGTTATAAATTAACTGATTTTAAGAAAATATTACAATTTTTTTTAAAACAAATGAACTTGTGGGTTTAAAGCCCCAATCCAAATACAAGTAAAATCCATAGGTCCATAGTTAGTTATAAACTAGATGATGGACTTATAAAACCCAAAATTATAACAAAGTGCTGATGAATTTAGTTGATCCAACTAATACAAAATTACTAACAAACTAATAATAGAATTAACAACTAATCACTTATCTCTAACATATATAAACCTTAACTATTTAAGTTTCTTTTATCCATAGATAGAAGGATAATGCATATCTAAACAAACTCAAAATCATGTCTCCTTGTGTGTTATAACAATAATAATATCAGTTAAACTAAGACTCAATCGAAAATGATAAATTAAAATTTAATAAAGGTCATAACCTTATCTTATCATGTTATTTGTTCTTCTGTTGGTTGAGTTAATAACATTTATTACATTCACGATTACAACAAAATGCAAAACAAGTGAACCATACGCTCAATAAAACTATCTCAAAAGTGAATTGTGTATTCTCATCAGTAGAAGTCATTATTTCATTTTTTGAGGTGAAAACAATAAAATATGAGCTAAAGTGTTTAGGGATGGGTATTTTACTCGGATCCGACGGGTTCTTGTAACCCCCTCGTTCCTGTCTGGTCGGATGACCGATCCGAGTGGGCCACACGGGGAAAACCGAAGCGAAACCCGTTAAGGTTCCCCCTCGGTTAACGACCCAGAAATTTTTTTTTACTATATCTTATCTATAGGCATAATTAAATCCTATGTGAAGCACAACAGCGGAATAAGCAAACAATTTAACATCGACCAATCAAACGATACATTAAACAGCTCATTTTAGCCCTTTACAGCAGGCCGTATCGAAACGCCCTTAGGGTGTTTCGATACGCCTTGACTTAGTCAACAGGCCAGGGTCAACCATAGGGTGACCGTTTCGAAACAGGGGTGACCCGTATCGAAACGACCCTGACGGTCAACTTTTCGTGGTCAACGAGATTTGACCGTTTCGAAACACCAAGGACTCGTTTCGGTACGCCTAGTTCTCGTCAATTTCTCAAAATTCCAGTAGCAAAAACGTACCGGAACAGCCCCTATCCGTTCCGAAACGGCTAGCCAAATGCAAAGGGACCGTATCGAAACAAGGTGACCCGTTTCGATACGCCCCTGTCTGCAGACTCCATTTTGGCTGTTTTAAGGCACAAGGGTGCCCCAAAACACCCTACAACTCTATAACAATTAGACCTAAGGCAACCCAACTATATTAGCATGCTTTAACATCATAAAGACGAGACTAAACACCAAGACACGACATCACAAACCATGCATTCATACATATCATTTAAGGAGTTAAGCATCCACATAGCCAACACTTAGATAAATTCTAGATAACAAAATACCAACAAGGTTTCAAGCAAGGCATACATCTCAAGCCAAATTAACAAATACATACGAGGCATGGATTTAGACAATCACTCAAGCATTTGGCAAGTCATCATAATTACAATCCAAGTCATATCATAAACATGAAACACATATAGGAGTCTAACATGCTCCTAAACATCAACAAAAGCACGAATCAACAACACCTATCCCATTGCTTCACTATTACGATCTTTAAGTTTAACTATCATACTTGAGCTAACCGTAAGCAACACTTGGAGTCCTTTCCTTGTCCTTGCCACCCACAAGCCATTGATCTGCATTGTCGAACAAAAGAGAGCGTAAACATAAAAGCTTAGTGAGGGTAAGCTCATAAAACAAACCTTCAACAATGCAGGGTCCAAGCACGAGCTACAACCAAGGTAAAATGCATGACCTTACCTCTGATCCACACGAGCCATAATTATAGATGATGCATGAACATATATTCAATATCATGTCATGCTCAACATGTTTAAATCCATAACATATGAAATCTCATATACTAAACCATGTTAGCAACACATCTCAAATCACATTGGCTCACAATTAACCACATATTGGCAACATAAACTACAATCCGTATTGGCACCTAGCTATGACTCGAATACGCGGATAACCGTTGGAACTCACATCCAACATCTCTACCATTACCTGACGGTGGGATTACACTCATCACCGTTCACGCGGAGGGGATTCCACTCATCCTCACGCCTCATTTCACGCGGAGGGGATTCCACTCATCCTCACGCCCGTCGATGGGATTCCACTCATCACCGACTAATATATATATGAAGATTTCCGGGCGAACCCGTACTCCATCTTGATGACTACCATCATCAAGACCACGCGCGCATTTTGACTCACGTGTGCACACTAGACATCCTAATGATCGATCATTTGTATTCAAGTATATTAGTGCCAACACTAACACATTCCACAATATCATTCATTAACAACTTCCGTGCTTAGCACATACTCACCATGACTTAACGTCATGCACAAACCACATTTCCATGCCTAGCATGTACTCACCTTGATCCTCGGATCAAGCAACCACCTCATAATCTCATTTCACATGACAACACCACATGTACATCATTATCAAACATATCATATCATATTTTGCACATGTGTATAACCATATCACATCTATCATCATCATGCATATAACAATGCATCCAACATGCCCCAACATACATGTATACAATATATATATAATCAACATCATCACAATTTAACACGAGGCATATACAACCATTAAAGAGTGCAACCAAAGTCTCTAATCAAAGCTTGGGATTAGACTACCACTCTAATCCCAACTCTAGGTGGGTTTACCAAGCCCATCCTAGGTTCACATGCTTGAACCAAATACTCAAAACCATTTTAAAAATATTTAACCACTCACCTAAGCTTCCAAGCTCCAAGCCAAGCAAGCAACCTCTCTCAAATTTCTGGATTTCTTCCCGAGGCTTCTCCAACACAAATTCCCGCTTCCAAACAACCTCAAACACAATTCAAACAATTCCAAATCAGCCCAACATCAAAAGACCAACCCGGAATACAATTCAATCACAATTTACAACGTTGCAAGCCATGACCAAACCCCATACTTTGCAATTTCGGACAGCCCACATACCCCTTCCAAAATCCATGTTTCCAACACCCGTTGCACCCACAAATGACCCCAAATCAACCCCTAACCATAGCACTACCATTGGGCTATCAATTCCCACCTAAATCAACCCCCAAAACTCACCCAAAACCCTCCAAAAAAACTCATTTATACCCAAATTCAGGATTTAACATAAAACTATGTAAAAATTAACTATGTTGGACCTTATGGGTAGTAAACAACATATATGACTTCAACAAATCGAAAGCTCAAATTAAAGACATTAAAGTTTGCATTTTAACCTAAAAACCCAAAACCCTAAGTTTCAAAATCTATGAGCTTTATGAAAATTAAAGGTACCATCTTAAAGAGGAAGATGAGGACAAGTTGAAAATGATTTTACCTTCGAAAAATCTCCAAAAATGAGCAAGGAAGATGATGGAAAAGTGATTTGGGGTAAAGGGAGCTTTTGATGTTGGAATGGGGAAGTGAAGAGGGAAGAAGATGGTGAATAGTTCTTTTAAAATTAAAAATGGGTTTTTAATTCCCCCAATTCCATTAAATTACAAGTATGCCATTAATGAGATGGCAACTCTCCCTTACTTTAAAATCCATGACATTTTAGTTTCATTTCAAATTAGTCCAAACATAAGATGTTTATTTTGAAAATGAAACAAGACACAAGGTCCAAATAATGTATAATATTATTTAATCAGAAACCGAGACCCAAAATATTATTTAGATATTATTTCCACCCGACCCCCAAACCCGGGTGTTACAGTTATGACCCGGCTCGACATGATCAGGTCAGATTTTTTAATAAAAAATTCAAGTTCGGGTCAGGTTTGGATTTAGGGTGGGAAATATCTGATCTGACCTGACCCGAGACTAATAGTGTAATTTTCCCTTAAATTTTTTAGAGATATTTATAATAATACCCCTATATATATTTATAATTAAGTCCTTAAAATTGAATTTTTTTTTATAATTTACTCCTTTAAATTATATTTTTTTACAATTAAGTCCCTTAAAATTATTTTCTTTACAATTAGGTCCCTAAAATTAATTTATTTTATATATGTCGGGTCGGAGTCAGATTTAGTAGATTTATTTTCGGGTCGGGTCGGGTCGGAGTCAGATTTAGTAGATTTATTTTCGGGTCGGGTCGGGTCGGAGTCAGATTTAGTAGATTTATTTTCGAGTTGGGTCGGGTCGGGTGCGAGCTTAGGGTACTTATTTTCGGGTCGGGTCCGGGTGGGCTAAAAACCCGACCTGTGCCCATCCCGAAAAGTGTTGAATTCATCTTTTTGTTTTTGATCAAAAAGTTCACATGCACGAGTAACAATGGACCCAAAAATAAAGAAAGGAAGGTTGATAATGATATGTAGGCTGAAGCAAAGCAAAATGTGAAATTAAGGTATAGAAATCCGTTAATTAACAACCTGACAAAATGTGTTGGGTGGGTGTACCTAATCACACAATCTACTTTCTGCAAATGGCAATGCCTTTTTACAAACGCCTCTTGCTGTAATCATAACTCACCCTCATTCAACTACTCACCTTTTCTTTTTCAACTCAGTGGCCCGGACTCACACTCAGACTCAGATTACCTGAAGCTACTGCGTTTTTGGTTGATGCCGGCGTCTTCAACGGTCGTTTGATCTTCGTTTCCTCGTCAAACGATTCTTAGTTTAGTCACTAACGGACGTTTGCTTACTTTTTTTAGCCTTCAAACCGGCGTTTGATGGAAGCTGAATTTTCTAGCTTTTTGGAACGTCGTTTGGCCCCTAACCAGGGCCGGTCCTAGGCTTTTGGTGGCCAAGGGCGAATATAAAAAATAGCCTCAAATTAAAAATTTAAATTGCGGTTGCAGTTGTTTCTACAACCATGTTAGGTTTTATTGTAGTTGAGGATCTTATAGATGCTATTTCGGTCATTGCGAGTATCACAGTTGTGAGATCTCTTAATAACATAAGTTATTGTGGACATAACAGTTGCAGGTATTGCGGTTTCAGATGGTGTCGCTACCCCGTGGACGAATGTAGCATATAAATTGGGTGCAATTAACCTCACTTGATTTGTTGGGGTATGAAATTTTCAAGGAGAAAACATAGATTTTTTTCATAAGAAATATTAGATTTGACCACACTTAATTTGTTGGGGTATTGGGTCAACGAATAGAAATCTTCTACCTCTTTTTGGTGCCCTTATTTATACCTCTACACTAAAAATTAGGTTTAGGGTTTAAGCTTAGGGTTTAAGGAATTTAGTGTATGGTATATTTTTTAGGGTATAGGGTTTATGATTTAGAATTTAGAGTTTAGAGTTGTGGCTTAAAATTTAATTTTTAATGTTTTTTTAGTGTTGGGCATAAAAAGGGAAACCAGAAAGGGGCGAATTTTTTTTTTATCTGGGGTCAACAATGCTTATTTTAGTGATATAGAAATTCACAATACCTCATACTTCAGTCATGACCCCACTATAAGAAAATCATGGCTCCACCACTATGGCCATCGTTATGTAACGACCATTGTTGCGGTTGCATACTATTATTTAAATCTCTGTCCCTAATAGCAAGTAACGAAAATAAATTAATTTTAAGAATAAGTCCATAATAATAAGTATTAAAAAATTGAGCCCCTAATAACAAAAATTAAAAAAAAAAATGAATTTTAAGAGTATGTCCAAAATAGAAATATTAAAAAAAAATCAGACCCATAATAACAAATATTAGAAAAGTTAAATTTTAAGAGTAAGCCTATAACAATAAATATTAGAAAAATATTAAACCTCTATTCATAAATATTGAAAACATTAGGCCTTTAATAACTAATACTAAAAAAGTTAAACCATTAAAAATAAATACAATTCGAATAAAATTAAAAACGTATAACTTTCTTCAGTTGTGGGCTATGAACAGGCGCCCATGTTGCCCCTGCCCAGGGTCGGACCTACCCCTAACGCTGATTTCCAACCTCAATGGCAAAGTAACATGTAAATTTTAAGGGGAAAAACTCGTCTTTGTGTTATTATTTCTGGTTTCCAACATTATTACAAATTTCTTTGTGTAATTGCTTGGGATTTAATGTTGGTCAAGTAATGTAGGTTTTGTTTGCAATTAAAGACATTGGGACATAGACATAGCAAAGCAGTGCCCCCTCATGTTATGCTAAAGTGAAGCACCAAATCCAGTAGGAGTTACTGCTCCTTAAATACTAGGTCTACTGGTGATCAATCTGGAAGTTCCATTTTTCACTCCCATGGACCATGTTTTCCCCACCAATTTCTGTCAAGATTCAATATGTGTACTTGAGCAGCACAACAAGATATGATGAACAGGTTTTTTAGATCAAATTTCAGATCACGCCATGGGAAATCGAATGAATTCTCAATGTATTACAGTGCCATGTTTTTCATTATCCCTTCTCTTTTTCTTTTTTTATCTGCAACCAATAATCAATATATGTTGTGTGCAACCAATAAGACACATTATATTTATAATAGAAAAAATTCAATTTAAATTTTAAATATGATAATCTACTTGTGTTTTTCTCTATAGAAGTATTGAGCACCGTAACTTTTTCTTCTTTTGACTTTGTTTAGTCGACGACAACAACAACAGTTTTGATGCTGGTCACCGATCGTCGGTTATTTTTTTTTTAATTTTTAATGAGAATAATTCTGCCTTTCGGTACGTTTGTGTTTGTCTTTTGATACATTTTTCATATTCTTTATCGGTTGTTTGATCGTTCTTTTTATATTATGTTTTTTTTACATGGTTGGATTTGACGACGCCACTGATCAAGATCACTCTTATTTGTAATCCTGCTGGTCTACCTTGCTCTGGACCCTCAAATTGAATTTGAATAGGCATTTTGTGTTCGTGGATAGTTTCTCACAACTCTAATTTGCGGTTCTCAATGGTCTTTCAATAGTTTAATTGCCTTTTGTGAAGCAGTCAGATTTGTTAGTATCTATTTTTCATTTGAGTTTTTTGGTTGAGTTCTTAACATTTTTCATGTATGGTCCTTGTGATCTAAAGTTTACGATGCTAGTTTCATGTGTCAATGTTATAAAAAAATGTCTAAATTATATATGTAGTTTATGATGATAGTTATAAAACCTTAATATAATTTTAAATATTTTTTATTTTTAACAAAACTAGCTGTTTCAATTAAAAAAAACAAATAATAGAAAGTTTGAGATTCAATTTATTTCGAACAAAAAGAGTAAGTATTTCTCAAATCCAAAGACTAAAATGCAATCTTGACTATAATCTAGGGACTTGCACGTGAGTTTTACCCATAAATCTGCCACCAAACGTCACAATTTGTAATCATTCAAGTAGAAGGAAACTTGAGAAACTATGTTTTCCCATCTGTTTTCTCTGTTGGCCAAATCTTTGAAACGATCCAAATATAAATACGGGCTTTACAGAACAGAACACTATTGACAATTCCCCGTGAATCTAATCGCTAAAAGTTACTCTGTTTTCACCCCACACTGCCATAATCGTACTCCAATACCCATCTTTCTCTTGTCTCCCTTCTTTTTCCCCATAAAATCACAGGAAAACTACTCAAATAGTACCTCAACTATTGTTAAAATATCGTTTTAGTATTTTAACTATTTTTTAGCAAAATAATACTAATGTTATATTTTGTTTTTAAAATAGTATTCCGTCGTTAAGAATTAACAACACGCTAATTAGAAGAGACAAAAATCACATGTGACAATTTTCTTTCTCATAATCAGCATGCTATGTGTACTTTTTTTATGATTCTATTCGACGTGACATGCTAACTAGAAGAAAAAAAATGCCATGACAGCCCGTCACATGTTATTTTCTTTCTCTTAGTCGGTACGCTACTAAATTTTTAACGGTAGAGTACCAAAATGAAAACGAAACATAAACGTTAATTATCATTTTATCAAAAAATAGTTGAAGTACTAAAACGATATTTCAACAATAGTTGAGATACTATTTGGGTAGTTTTCCCTAAAATCACTAGTAATTTCCACATCAATGGTCCTGATTAACTGGGTTTGTAAAGCTCTTTATCGTTTTAGTACCTCAACTATTGTTGAAATATCGTTTTAGAATTTCAACTATTTTTTTAGTAAAATAATACTCAATGTTATGTTTCGTTTTTAAAATGGTACCTCGCCATTAAAATTAACAACACGCTGACTAGAAGAAAAAAAATCACATGTGGCAGGCTGCCACATTATTTTCTCTCTCCCAGTCAACATGCCATGTGTGATTTTTTATGATTTTAATCGACGTGACATGCTGACTAGGAGAGAGAAAATGCCATGACAGCATGTTACCTGTTATTTTCTCTCTTTTAGTCGGCACACAATTAGTTTTGTAACGGTGAAGTACCAAAATGAAAACGAAACGTAAAATTATGTATCATTTTATCCAAAAAAAATAGATGGGTACTAAAATGATATTTCGGAAATAGCTAGGGTATCATTTGTGTAGTTTTCCCTAAAATCACTAGTAATTTCAACATCAACGGTCATGATTAACTGGGTTTTGTAAATCTCTTTATCTTCTTCACTTGCCGTCTAGATTCTGAACTTCACTTTCACTTACCTTGGTTGGGGAAAAAATGGGTGCTTTCAAGTTCTTTGTATCTTCACTTCTTCTGTTAGTTGTTGTTAAGGGTGTTTTGCCAAGAGCAGAATCCAAGACCTACTGGGGAGATATTCAAGTGTTGAAACAACTCAAAGATGGAGTCGAGCCGAACTCGGTGAGTCCGGGTTCTTGTTTGAGTTCCTGGGATTTCACGGTAGACCCTTGCGACAGTCTCTTCAGTGAAAGATTCACCTGTGGTTTCAGGTGCGATGTTGTTGTTTCTGGGTTGAGCCGACTCACGGAAGTTAGTCTTGACTCAGCTGGTTATGCCGGCTCTCTCTATTCCACTTCCTGGGACTTGCCTTACTTACAAGCCCTTGACCTCTCCAACAATTTCTTCTCCGGGTGGATTCCGGGTTCACTCTCCAACCTGACTCGGTTAACTCGACTCGGTCTTTCGAGGAATGCGTTCTCCGGGGAGATACCTGCCTCGATTGGGTCATTGTCTAGCCTTGAAGAACTGTACCTCGATAACAACAACCTACAGGGCTCTATTCCCACGGGTTTCAATGGTCTGGTTAGCTTGAAAAGGCTCGAAATTCAATCAAACAACATATCTGGTGAGTTCCCCGAGTTGGGTTCACTCAAAAACCTGTATTTTCTTGATGCAAGTAACAATGCCATCTCTGGGTATCTCCCTACAACATTGTCACCTTCTTTGGTCCAAATTTCCATGAGAAACAACATGATTGAAGGCACAATTCCGCAAAATCTTAAAGATTTGAGCTTTCTGCAAGTGTTAGACCTGAGTCACAACAAACTCGCCGGCTCAGTCCCTTATTTCCTCTTTAACCACCCATCTCTCCAGCAACTCACTCTCGCATTTAACTCCTTTGATTCTTTACAATCTCCGTCTAATCTGGGCACCCAAAGTGAGCTCATTGCGGTCGACTTGAGCAATAACGAGCTCCAAGGCTGGTTACCTCCGTTCTTGCCGTTAATGCCAAAGCTGTCAGCTTTATCCCTGGAAAACAATAAGCTTTCGGGTATGATCCCTGCCCAATACGCATTGAAAGCGGTTCTACCCGGATCCGGAATTTCCCCGTTTGCGAGGCTGTTGCTCGGAGGGAACTACTTGTTCGGACCAATTCCCGGGCCGTTGCTGGTACTGAAACCTGACACTGCAAATGTCAGCCTTGCCGACAACTGCTTGATCAGGTGTCCGTTGCGTTTCTTTTTTTGCCAAGGCGCTGACCAGAAATCTTTAATGGAATGCAATAGTTTTGGCCCTGTAATCCCTTGAATCTTGCCTGTAATCCAACCATGTTTTTTCAGTTGAAACATTCGTGTGTTTCTTTCCTGTGTAATATATTCTCTCTATGTTGTTCTATATTGTTCATAGTTTGGGGCTGTTTGTTAGTGTAAAATCCCAGAAAAAAGAAATCTTTTTAACGTAATTGGCTTCGTTAGTAATCATGGGAAAAGGCAAAACATTACAGTACATGACGAAATCACCAGATTTTTCATTTTTTTCCTCACATGGTCATATAAGGCGTGAGGTATACGCGTATGAGCAATATAGAACTTGGGTCCTACTTGTCCTTTGAGCCTTGAGGCTTATCAGATAGGTCCGAATAACAGGCAACCTTGTTCGGTTTATTTAGGTAATATTTGGCCCAATTAAGGACTTTTGCACTATTTTGTGGCTTGGACAATGGATTGATAGATTTGAGTAGTTGAAGTTTCACTCTTATGTTTTTGTAAGAATAATCTGCCAACTTGCCTTATATACATAAGCTTGGACCTTAGATATTTTTCATTTCAAAGCCATCAATGGATAATTCTGTTCATATTCCTCTACTTCTTCTGCTGTTACTATCACTGTCATTCTCACAACCTGCCTGTGAGGCCTGCAATCCAGTGGACAGAGAAGCATTACTGGGATTCAAGCGCCGCATCACAGCGGATCCTTCCGGACTGTTGCAATCATGGATACCTTCATCCGATTGCTGCACGTCCTGGAAAGGTGTCGCTTGCAATTCCAGGGGGAGGGTGGTCAATGTCACGCGTCCGGGCCTTGTTTCGGACGATGACGACTTACTGGATACATTCATGAATGGGACCTTGTCTCCCTCCCTTGGGAACCTGTTGTTTCTTCAAGTTCTTGATCTTAGCAATCTCAAGAACTTGAATGGGTCGATACCATCGGAATTTGGCAAGTTAAGGCATCTTACTCTTCTCTTTCTCGATTCAAACCAGCTCACGGGGTCGATACCGGTGACATTCAAGAGCTTATCTCGCCTGGAAAAGCTTTATCTCAGCAACAATCTTATTTCTGGTAGTATACCGTTCTCTGTTATTGGATCCTTAACGAAACTGACCGAACTTGGTCTTTCAGGAAATCAATTGGGAGGACCAATTCCGGAAACAATAGGGAATTTGGTTTTGCTTACAAAGCTTGATCTTCATGCTAACAATATTTCTGGTAGTTTGCCTATGACTATAGGCAAGCTTAAGAGCCTCAAGTATCTTGATTTATCCGAAAACCGGATAACAGGCATCATTCCTACATCCATGGGAGGACTTTCAACTTTAGTACTCTTATATCTGAATCAAAACCAGATTTCAGGAAGCATCCCTTCATCGATTTCGGGGCTCACCGCTCTTCAGTTTTGCCGAATATCGGAAAACATGCTGACAGGAAGTTTACCACCATCAATTGGTGAGCTCCCTAATATTCAGAGGCTAATCCTTGAGAACAACAGGCTAACTGGGAATCTACCGGGTTCAATGGGACAACTTGTCACTCTAACTGAAGTATATTTATCGAACAACCGTTTAACCGGTAAGATTCCGTCAAGTTTTGGCAATCTCCGAAACCTTCAAACGCTAGATTTGTCAAGAAACAATCTCTCCGGTGAACTTCCAATTCAGCTGGTCAAGTTGCAGAACTTACAGACATTGGATCTGTCGTTTAATCCTCTAGGACTAGTTAGCATACCGAAATGGTTTGCTAAAATGAAGCTTTTTCGGCTTGTATTAGCGAAATCCGGGATCACAGGGTCTCTTCCGAGGTGGTTATCTTCCACATTGATTTCCACTCTAGATTTATCAAGCAATGCTTTGACAGGGAAACTACAACCATGGATTGGGAACATGAGCAGCCTTTCGTTTCTCAATTTATCGAACAACGGTCTTCGTTCATCAATCCCTGCCGAATTCAAGAATCTTAGGCGTCTAATGGATCTTGATCTTCATTCGAACAAGTTGTCCGGTAATCTGGATACAATTTTCTCCAAAGAAACTGATGACCCTATAGGCCATTTTAATTATATTGATCTATCCCACAATATGTTCACCGGTCCTATTAACGATTCCGCTCTACAGAGCCCTGCAATGGATTCTGTAACATCACTTGTTCTGTCATACAATCAACTTGAAGGATCAATACCAAAATCCTTAGGGAAGTTGAGTCAGCTGCAAATCTTGAAGCTGGATTACAATGCACTATCAGGGGAGATACCGGTGGAGCTCGGTGATGCCACGGAATTGAACACAATTTTGCTTTCTAGGAACAAGCTCATCGGTTCTATCCCGGGGAAGGTGATCAATTTGAATGATCTCAAGGAATTCGATGTGTCCTATAATCAATTAAGCGGCAAGATTCCACCCCATAAAGCCATAATCCCTGCATCTGCATTTAGTGGTAATCCAGGCTTGTGTGGTACCCCTCTTCCACCTTGTAAACATCCATAGTATTTCACAAAGAAATTATTGTAATAATTGTAAGAACATGTTTTTTCTTTCAATAACAAGGATTATTTTGCTTGCTTTTGAGTCACAGTTACTCGAATTCGGGTCAATGTCAATAATCTCTAGAACAAATAATTGTTTTGGCAAGTTTTAGTTTTATATGGAAGCAATGCTGTATGTTTGTTTTCTAGTGGCAAAGGAGGGAGAAAAGCTGTTTTCTAACGGCTACATACAGCTCCCACTAAAGACTTGAATATACAGTATTTATTACTGTGAATCGGCAGATTCATTCGGGATGCTTGTTTTACAAACTACAGACATGTCAGTCCATACAGCAACGGACAGATCTTAGGATTTGAGCAAATAATCTAATCACAAACGTAAAAGAAATGTCCAAAATTTTGTCTTCATTTGGTCAAGACGGTGAAAGTAGGAGTACTTTATGGAAGAGTTCCCGACTGTGGCACTCAAAAACATGGCTGCTTCTGTAGTTTAAGTGAATCTGAGATAATGACAGAGCACTTTAAAACTGCTCCCACTTATAGGGCCAGGATTTTCTCTGACATGACACAGTTGGTGCTGTTTTGGAGAAATTATAGACAATGATGCTATAACAGTGACACAAAACTGGGATTTTAGAAAAAAATATTCATTTATCAGATGGATAATACATTATAGGCCAAACTTACAACATAACAGAATTACAATGGGAACTTGTTTTTATTTAGTGTCTAAATTAGGGAAACTGGAACATACATTAGATTAAAGCATGGCAAAAAGGATAATGTTTGATGGCTGAAATGTATGGTGTTACTGTTTCATTGATGGTGAGAAGTGTTATATTTTAAAAGTTTGGTTTTGGTGAGGAGGAACTAGTCTGCCACCCAATTGGTTTTCCTGAACCACCACATCCCCAAATCCAACACTTACCCTGGTTGCCACCTCCCCAACCCCAACCTCCTCCTTCACCACCACCGCCTCCTCCTCCACCACCACCATCACTTCCACCGCCACCGCCACCGCCACCTCCTCCTCCATTCCCACCACCTCCGCCTCCTCCTCCGCCTCCTCCTCCCCCTCCATTTCCTCCACCCCATCCATGACCTTCTCCATTTCCTCCGCCGCCGCCACCTCCCCCACCATTTCCTCCGCCTCCACCCCCACCTCCTCCTGCTCCATGTGCTCCACCCTTTCCGTGGCCTTTGCCATTTCCTCCACCGCCTCCCCCTCCATTCCCTCCACCCTTTCCGTGGTTTCCATTTCCTTCACCGCCTCCACCACCATTGCCGCCTCCCCCTCCATTCCCTCCACCCTTTCCATGACCTTTGCCATTTCCTCCACCACCTCCCCTTCCATTTCCTCCACCACTATTGCCACCACCTCCGCCGCCTCCCCCTCCATTTCCTCCACCTGTTCCGTGACCTTTGCCATTTCCTCCACCCGTTCCGTGACCTTTGCCATTTCCTCCTCCGCCACCTCCTCCCCCTCCATTTCCTCCCCCACCCCCACCCCCACCTTCTCCGCCACCTCCACCTCCTCCACCATTTCCCCCACCACCGCCACCGCCACCACCACTACCGTCTCCTCCTTTCCCACCATTATGAATATTACTATTGCTTTGGACTAAAATTTCTTGAGAAGAATTCAAGCCTTTGTCCCGTACATTGTGAATAACACCATGGTTCTCAGTAGAAACCATAGTGCTGGAATTAGCATTGGACATCCCATTCTTTCTCTCAAATCCACGCATTCCATCAACCCAACACGGGCTGATCATCACCACCGCAAGTAGAACCAAAACCCTTACTGCTCTTCTCATTTCCATCTTCTATCTCAACTTGAGAATGCAAGAATCCCCCCTCTCCAATCCCTTTATATACTCTTTCATCCTTCCATACTAATCAAGCAAAACAACAACTTGAAACAGTCCCCACATCAACAAACTCAAAGCCACCAATACCCAACACCACCTTTCAAAAGGCTGCAAAACTGATGAAACTATCCCTATTCCCTTGTGCCACAACATGTCCCCACGCTCTCCATTTTTCAGTGGCTAATGCAGGCGTCAAGCATACACTCACTTCACATTTAACACTCTGCTCTCTTAATCTTGTTTTAAGAAGAAAACAAATCAGAAACAAAAACAGAGACACCGACCGTGCATGATAAGCGCTGCTTAAACATTCCAATTCAGAATCTTTTGAAAGACTATTTAGTTGCTTTAGGGACATTAAAGCCTGCAGGCATGCAAAAGGTATAATCTGAATCAGTTATTAGTTTATTAATGTCAGCCACATGATGTAAGAAGTGGTGGAGAAATTGTTAAATTTCCATGGTGGCCTAACAGGATCATGGCATAAACCAGCAGACAGCTCATTTTCAAATGACAAGTTTATGCTACAATCATAAAAACATGACTATATTTTAATCCGAATACATGTACCGTATGAAGTAGACTAGTGGAGCTAGCTTGATCGATGCCCTAAACATAGCCTGTGTTAGGTAGTAGTTGAGGAAGATAATGCCTTTTGCTTGAAGAATGAAATTTGGGGCACCAGTGGTGGCCATGTGAGAGATCATGGGGACTGGAAGAGGATGTGTAAGTGCAATCCAGATAGACAATGTTTATAATCACACCAGACCAATTTCAACTCATCATTTCTCCCATGTGAAGAAAAACTCCCATTTTGACCTAATCTTTTGCTTTATATATACATATATGCATGCATGCATACATACATATATACATACACATCCATGCATATATATTATATAAGAGGCAAAAGGAGATTTAAACCCGGGATCATTGAATTTCATCTCTTAAATGTTATTTTACAATCAATAACTAAGATTAAAGTAATTAGTTTCACAAATTATCAAGGAATGTATAAAATATATTTTTACTCCTTTTATTCCTTTGAGATCTCAATAATTTTTCATTCTTAATTTCATCGTTATAATATCTCAAGCTTGCAATGTTTGATAAGACAATTGAATTATGATGTCATACAAAGAGAATTTGCAAATTAACCAAACCAGGCTAAGAATACAAGAAAGGGAAGAGCACTTCAAAGCAGCTATATAATCATAAATGGACTTATCTTTTATTTCTTTTCAAAATCTTAAACAAAGAACAACTCAGTATGATTGTTGGTGTTTCTCTTTCTTTTACAAAAGGAGAGCTATAAGGCTCGAACTCGATGTCTCTACCTCAACCCTCAACCCATTCCAATCAACCGAACTAAAATCCTAAGTGGCACAAATGAAGAATAGCTTCACCAAACTGAGCTATTTTCCATTTAAAAGAAAAGAAAAGAAAAAAAGAACAGTTTCTTTCCCCTTGTGGGTTTATTCTGACACTGCCCGATTACATCACCATACGAACCATGGCAAGACCAACAGCAGATATGGAAACGAGTGTACCTATGCAATATTTTATCAAGTCATATTTTGCAGCTTCCAGATGAGCCTTTAATGTGTGAATTTCCTGAACAAGTTTTACAATAGGATATGGAAAACAACAAATGTCATGAATTCGATCAACTAAAGCAAGCCATTTCTTGTTCACTTAAAAACACTAACCCGGTCAAGTGTGCTAGTGAGGTTAGATGTTACAGCACTCTGATTTGTGAGCTCATCCCTCATTCTCCTGCAGTTGTTAGAAACCACACATACATTATACCCTGTTTTCGGTGAATTTAATGAGAACATAAATGTATGGTGCAAAACAAGATATTCATCTTTTTCTTACCCTCTTTCAAGATTCAAATCCAGGCGATGCTCCGCGGTGACTTTGTCAATTTCATGTCTGTATATCAATCAATATACTCATCACGGCATGATCATAATAGAAAATGTACGTATTCAGATTGTAACAGGCAAACAGGGATGCATGTTAGACTAAAAAGAAAGACCTTAGGACACCACGCATCTTCTCTATATCATGCCGAAGCTTCTCATTCTCGTGTTGCAGCAATGAATAATGGTGCTCCTGCATAACTTAGTGTTAGAAAAATAACCCAATTGAACAGAGAAAGAGGCACCGACTCAGATCCAATCCTTAGTGTGCATCATAACAATTGTTTCATATTTGAAATTTCAGGCAGCACTTTTTCCTCTTTTCCTAAAATGTAGAAGTTTTCGAGAGAAGTTCGTATAAATAATAAAACATGGGAATACGAATGCTGATGATATTTGAATTTTGGATTTTAGAAGCACAACTTTACAACAGAGCATCAACTGACTAAATTTGTTAATCAAATGGTTAAGATTCATAAATACTTTCATACTTTGTAGCTTAACCATTAGATTAATTTTTTTCCCATTCTCACTCATTTCCATCCAACTAAGTATCAAAGTCCAATGACAGTTTCTAGCGATGCAAAGATCGGAATATTAGTAGTTAAAAACAAGATTTAGAGTCCCAAAGCGACTAATTACAGCAAGAGCCTAAACAATGTTAACACCGTCTATAGCAATTTGCAAGGAGCCAAGAATTCAGCTTTCCACCATCAAATAAGAAACAACAACTCAAAATGGATTCAATTAATGCAAACACACATATACACATACATGCACTAAAATTAATAAGTTTGCAAATTCCACTTACAATAATCAACGTTGAATGTAAAGAATTGGCAAATACCTGAGAACTATGAACTTCTGATTTCAGCTTCGAAAGATTGGAATCTTGAGTCATTTCACTCTACCAAATGACACCCTTTTACGAGTTAATATAAGGAAATAGGAATAAAATTTTGGATATGATATTTAGTCTAATAAACCGCCTTGCATTGCAACAAAAAGCACTTACTTTCTGCATTTCAGTCTTGGAAACAACCGAAAGAGACAGATTTTCCAAGCTGCCATTCAAAACTTCAGTTATGGAAGATGTTATGGCCTCAGCTTGCTTCAAAGGCAGACCTTCCGACTCTAATCTCTTAACCTAAGTATAATCCCCCCTTTCATTTTCTCAATAGTGGAATTGCATAAAAAAAAAGAAACCCAAAAATGAAAAATTTGAAATTACCAAAGCTAATGTGTCCACGAGAAACAATCTCTGTCCATTTGATTTCACAAGCTGCTGAGGAGCATGGCCCCATTGTGAGAATGGAGAAGGATAAGGAGAAGAAGCTGAAGCTGACAATCGAACCGCCGAGGGAAGAAACGTTGACGTATCGAGAGGGGAAACCGCTGCCTTAAATCCGCTTCTCATCCACGAATTGGTTCCGATTTGACAAACGCGTTTACAAGCAGCCACAGCGGCCATTAAATTGGAAATTGGATTCAAAGAAAACACGCGAATTGAATTCCCAAGAAGCGAAAGCTTTAAGAAGAAAAAACGAAAGATGGGTTAGTTGTTATAAGAACAATGGGTTTACGAATGACATGAAAATGGAAGAAGAAAAACAAGTACCTGTTGCTGCAGAGTTTGAGGAAGAAGATGAGAATGGGGATAGGATATATGATATTGTTTTGAGGATTATACTAATGGCGGGCATTGCTTACTAAAACGGGGAATGGCAATGGCAGCTCTTGTCTCGGGAAATGGAGGGAGACCTTTCGCGGTTGGTTCTTCACCGTTAATTTCAAGGACAGCAGATCTTTTGACTTTTCAAGACCACAAAGGAATAAAGGATCGGCCTGTTTTTCTGTTCTTCCGACAGTCAACTATTTCCACGATAAATTGGCGGGTGCTTTTTTTTGTTAAAGTACACACGTAGTCACTAAATAATGAAAAATGATTGTTTTGATCATTGACATTTTAAAAGTTACATATTGGTCATTAACTTGATTAAACTTTTAAAAATTAGTCTTTAAATCTTGTTAAACTATTACAAAATAATCGTTAAATTAATCGAATTGTTACATTAGTTTCGATAAATTTAATAATCATTTTATAACTTTTTAAAGATAAATGATCAATATAATATTTTTTTCATAATTTAGTAACTAGTGTACTTAAACCTTTTTTCCTTCCTAATATTTTTATTATTTTAAACAATTATTTTAAATAACCAGCTTTTCTTTTACAATTGATTCATTTTAAGTATATATATATATATGTTATATTTTGATACACAGTGTAAAAAAATTTACAAAATTCTTCTATAAAATTCAAAACTTAAATCTCAAACTCTAGCACCCTAAAACCTAAACCTTAAACTCTAAATTATAACCCTAAACTTTAAATTCTACATCTTACACACTAAACCCTAAACCTTAAAATTGAAAGGCTTATGTAAACTTTCTTATCTATATTAGGTCTATGTCAGATTTTTCCTATAGATCGTTTTCATCATGTGTGGATTTAGTCTAAATTTATCAATCAAACCATATTCGGTTAATGATTTTGATGATTAATTAGGTATAATGTTTCCCGTTATAATTATACTTGTAATATGTAACTTAGAAAGAATTATAGTTTGCTGAAAACAACATCGGCATAAGAAACACTAGTTTACATTAACGCCAATTAGTAAGTAATTTGATATCGCTTAATTAGGTCTTGAACATGAGATATTGTATATCTAGAAAATTTTTGCTACAAGACTCATTCACTAAAATTATATGTACGACTCGAGTCAATTCGAAAAAGTCAGGACTAAACCATGAGAAATCGGGAGGAGAAACGAAAAAACACTAGTTTAACGGGAAAAACACTAGTTTACAAGTTACAACTTTAACGATGAAATGGGAAGCCAACTCTGGCCATCAATGAAATCAACGGAAATAAACGGTTTCGCCTCCTGTTTAGTAAGTTCTCTGGCCCATGAAACTCTCCCGCCAAAATCAGCTCCAGGTCCTGAGCACTTATACTGTCCATAAAACACAGTCCTGCAACGTGAATCCAACATGTTTCAGACACAATTCATAATTAAATCAACAAAAGTAATCAACAGACGAAGTAAAAGGAAAGAGAGATCATTTACATTTCTCTGTTTTTGTCTCCCCAATCATACCATCCTCTGGGGGTGATGATCTTGTCCATGTACGTATAAACAAACACTACCCTGGAGAAAACCCCCCAAGCCCGACCCAAGTAGAGGGCACCCGACCCGGTAACCTTACAGTTAACGAAAGAGAAGCCTGTTTCCTCAAGGAAGCTCTCTCTTTTCTGTGCTGTCAAGGCTCCATAGCTGTTGGTTATGGCGTGTAAATGGCAGTCCTTGTAGAGCGAACGCCCGTTTCCGAATATGAAATCGACCGAACCTTCGATGTAGCAGTCTTTGAAGTAGTGTCTACCGATGTGATCGTAAAGAGTGTCTTGCGCTCCGATGAACTTGCAACCGATAAAGGCGGCTGCATCCGCCGAAATCCGGAGTGCCACCGCTTGCTTTCCTAATGCTCCTGATGGCGGTAATGGTGCTTTGTTCTACCAAACAAGTACAACATTGGTGATTAATGATTGTTACATTATAAGAAAGTGATGAGATTGTAATATATATTAAAAAAACAATGGCTGACCTTGAAGGTGATGTTCTTTGCAATGAAGTATGGAGAATTAATGGCGAATGTTGCAGAACCATAGGTGCCAAGTGAATGGCCTGACTGCCCCATCTTGTCAGCTGTGTCGTCCCACTCGATGACTGTTTTGTCTGCACCGGCACCTACCAATGTAATGTAAGCCATAGTTGCAGGGACTTCAATCTTCTCTCTGTATACGCCATCCGAATTCCGAATCAGAAATCTGTAAGAAACAAAGCTATATAGAACAAACAACTCTACATTTTACCTGTAAGTTCCTGCTCCAATGGAGATTACAACCCGACATCGATTAACGATTGGAATCGAACGAATAGCCTTTCGCACCGTGGAAAACCCTGCTAGACTTGGCTTCTTGTTCACTCTTATGGTTAAGCAGGGCTTCAGTTTGTTCTTTGGTTTCCCAAATAGAGATTGCTTGAAAATGGACTTGTGTCTAACCCAATTGAGATACTGTTTTTCAATCACCTCATGTTGGCTAAAGCTGCTTGAGGTTACAGAAAGACTTGCTCCTCCCAAGAGTAAGATAAACAAGAGTAGCCTCATTATCATATTGGCAGTTAAAACAAGAATACAAGTTTCAAACTTGGTGGAGAATATGTTAAAACTTTTGACATTTGAGTTGCTATTGAAGATTTAATGACTCCATTCTTATTGAGGGCACTGTAATTCAATATCTGCCATTCCCTTTAGACCAATTCAGTGACTTTCAGCTGGTTCAGAACCCGTGAATGTGTAATGTATGTATTCACCCTTCAGTTTTCAGTCTCCATTGTCAGTTTCAGCTTATTCCAAAATCCAGCAAACATGGATTACAAAGACTGAAAGCAACAAGAGATCTAACAGCAAAAAAAAGGAGAAGATTATGGACCACTTCCAATTCCCTTGTTTTCCTCCACCAGACAAATATGATAAGAATATATGTATAGAGTCAAGTAAAAAACATATAAGGGTGTGGATTATCACAACACAGTAGAATTTACTTTTCACAGAGGTTTGACATTTTGGGGTTGAATGGGAAGTCGTGCAGAAAGCAGACAAGATGGATAATGAAGGTGGACCATATTTAATTTCTCTTCTTATTTCTAGAGATATGCTAAAAGAAAGAACAAGGCAAAGCGTTATTGTTTTTGGGCAGAATGGTGGAACAGTATGACAAAAGGATAGGGCCTGAGGCTGATATATCATCTTCATGGTTGAGAGGCTATCTAAAATTTGATGAAAATTATGAACTTCTTCGGTTTCTCTATAGCTTCACAAACCGTTTATTTGTCTGGTTTAACACAATTAGTCTAAAGTATCTTATTAAAGTTACATTGAAAATATTTACAAATGGTTCAGCAATCCGTTGTAGTCTAGTTGGTTAGGATACTCGGCTCTCACCCGAGAGACCCGGGTTCAAGTCCCGGCAACGGAATTTTTTAATTAAATATTTTACCTTTTCTTTTGCTGCTAAGACATGACACAATGAAGTTATACTTTGCATTTTGCCTCACAAGAAGACGGTGGTTTCTACATGGCTACTCTGTAAAGGCAAAGGTCAATAAAAATGAAAACCATATGAATTTGTCGATATTTCAGTTCAAAAACTGCACTCTGGCAGTGCACTTCTAGCCTCTAGGACAGCAATAGACAAGAAAGATGCAGCAGACATTTTAAAACACACAACCAACTAGACTACAACGGATGGTTAATATTATTTAAATATGGTTATTAATATTATGTATCTTTGTCATTTTTTTGAGGGTGGAAAGCAGGGTTTAGTGTGTTTCCCCAAGCTTCCCACACTATTTCCCTATCCATTGCAACACATTCTAACTCGACCCAACTTCGTATTTTTCAGTCATCTCGATTCTCGAGAAAGGTACGTCTTCTCTCACCAATATCCTTCACTCATTTTGATTGCAGCCTCTGAATGCTCACTGCTTAACACTGAATAATCTGGAAACCGCAACTTCAATTTTTCTTACATTTATTCGGCCTTTAACTTCTCTCAATTTATGTGGAAAATGTTAATTGCTTTCTAGCCGCTTTTTATTGGCGAAGATAAAGTTGCAGCCTTTCCTGCGATTTTAGCTTAACTGTTGTTGGGTTGATAATGGGTGTCTTTCCGATTAGCGTTTTGATTGTATATTTTTAACGGTTTTAAGCTAACCTATGGATTAGGTTATAAGAAAAGGAAGCAAATTGTTCTATTGAGACGTTTTCAAGGAGGATAAATGAATGAATTCATATAAGATTCAATGTAATGGGGTATACTGTTCACTTTTACAGAGGAAATAAAGGAGGCAATGTTAAATTTTGTTTTATTCTTTATGCAATTCAAATTGCTATCTAATGTAGCTCATTGGGATTTTTCGGTGGACAACAGCGGAAGGAGGTATTAAAAAATGAGCATCTCTGGACTGACTGGCAGTCCCTCAAGATATTGTCTTCCGCTACCTGATCGCAAGCAAGGGTTGGTAGTATGCAGACAAGTCTCGGCTATTCCAATTGCTGGCAAACCAAATGAGAAATTCGGCAATCTTCGTCTTGCAAGGTAGAATTCTGGTAACATGAACTAGTAAACTAAACTTTGAGTTTGGTTACATGATGTTGTGGTCTTTTTCCTGTTACGGTGCAGGAATAGGTGGACGGTTTCTATCAGAAGGTGGAAGACGCAGAAAACTCATTTGATCAAATGTGCAATGGATGCTTCCTATGGTGATATGGCTAGTGAATCGGGTGGTAATATTCATGACAAGGACTGTGGATTTTTTTTCTTTCTGTTTTTTGGGGGGTGGGGTGAGGGGGTTATTGTTTTGATTAGCTTTGAATATGCAGACGTGCTATTTTAAGGATTTTTCGTTGGAAGTAAGAGCAATTAGAAAAACCTTCTGACCTTATTAATTTCTGCCTTGAAGAAATGCTCGCATTTGTAAAGTTTAAACTAACAACTGTGTTGCATTGATGTACGTTTAGTTGTTTCTTTGGATTGATTATCAAATGCAAATGGTCTTAGTAAGCATATGTCCTTCAATTAGCTACTGATATCTGAATTTGGATTCAATATTGATAAGTTCTTTGTAATTTGCAAATGCCATAAGCTCAGCTTTAGAATAGCTTTTATTCATTCAGCATGGAGCTAGTTTAACCCTGACACTGTTGGTTTCTTAATGACCTTGGATGCACCTGTTACGTGCATTTACCAGGAGCCTATAAGTTGCAGTTTGCTTATGAAGAATCACTTCACTGAATTGTGCTTTTCTACTAATTTATTGTTGTTGACTCCATTTTATTGAACTTTCTTATGTGTTGTTAAAAAGCATTTACCTTATCGAATTTATTCATTAACTGCCTTTGCAGGATCGGCTATATTTCCCAGTATTAATGTTCGGGACCCATACAAACGGTTAGGAATAAGCAAGGAGGCTTCTGAGGATGAAATTCAAGCTGCACGGAACTTTCTTATTAGTAGATATGGGGGGCATAAACCTAGCATGGATGCAATTGAAGCAGCCCATGACAAAATAATTATGCAGAAGTTCTATGAAAGGAGGAACCCCAAAATTGACATCAAGAAAAAGGTCAGGGAAGTCAAACAATCCCGGGTTGTACAGGCTGTGACAAGCAGATTCCAAACTCCAGCCACCAAGGTCATTGTAAAAACATCCTTAGCATTTTTAGTGCTTGGAGTTCTCACTGTTCTCTTCCCAACTGAAGAAGGCCCAACCCTGCAAGTAGCTATATCACTGGTAGCTACCTTCTACTTCATACATGATCGGTTGAAAAGCAAAATCCGAGCTCTACTTTATGGGTATGTGATGACATTTCCAATGTTAATGCGATACTCTGTCCTTGATATATCTTTCCAAGGCATTTTCTTCTTAAATTTTCATTTTAGTCTTCATATAATCCTGCTTCTTTTATCAGACATTACATATACTACTTGTAAAGAAGATGAATGTTCCTAACCAAATCCTCTTTTAAACGCTTTTTTCGGAACTCCTTCGATGGTGAACCCTGAATTGTAACAACATTAACAGGCTTTAGTAACCAATTTATTTCTGCACTGCAGGGCTGGAGCTTTTATATTCTCCTGGTTGGTGGGAACCTTCTTGATGGTATCTGTGATTCCACCTATTCCTATTCTTAAGGGCCTGAGGAGTTTTGAAGTGCTGACATCATTGATAACCTATGTGCTACTCTGGGTTTCTTCCACATATCTTAAGTAGTGCTAGAGCACCAGGTTTCTTATTATAGACTCCCAATTTTGAAGTAGTGGATAACCACAGGTTTTCTTGGCAGTAGCTCATCGATCATGTTATATTAGCTTATGAGAGCTGTGTCGTATTTCTACTTTGGACATTGATGCTAATTGTGCTGAATGTATCGCCCACAAGTACAGTTTGCAAGAAAAAAGATATGTGGATAAATTATTTTGTTGTCTGGTAAAAGATGTAAAACCAGTTAAAAGTAAAGATAAGTTGTTGATTTTCTGAAATGTGGTTTCTTACATGCGTCCCCCCTCCTTTCTATTCCCCATATTTGTGACTTAGATTCTAAATCGTCACGGAATCTCTCTCTTTCTCTTCTCTTTTTAAATGCTCACAGGATTTGTTTGTGGGGTTGAAAATTGGTAAGACTATGATACATCATTTGAAGCACCCGAGCTCTAAGACGCCCCATTGATTGAGCGGCTGAGAGCAGCCTTGTGTCCTCTCTTCAGTGTTTTTATGTTTTTTAGCTGCAGTGTGTCTGCATCTGTTCCACAATGATTCCTATATTCCTCTGAAGGAGATTTTCTCCTCCACAACCAAAGGTGTCTTCTTATTTGTTTATTTGGTTGCATTTTCCATAGGCGTACAGCCAGATCTCGACTATGGGGCCATTGATGTTACGACAGAATTGCTTGGTCATAAGCTCACTTCTGCAACTTGAGGTGACCAATGAGGCTAACATTGTTTCTATTACATCTTTCTCTTTCGTTGCTTTCCATTGCTTGAGAGTTGTCCTCATTAGGAAAGTTTGCACCTTGTCTTACGGCTGGAGAGTAGTGGCTATTGGCCAATGCCTTAAGTTAACTTCAGGACACCTCTTGAATTGAAAAAAAAAACCACGGGCAAATGAGAGAAAATGCAATGTAGTAAAAATTATACAAGAGCATTGATTCCATTTAGTTATTCTGGTTTTACAAATGTAAGAAAATTCAACCTTTTATTTCAAGACAAGATTTCCACAAGATATGTACTTGAAGCCCCCACCTTATATCAGCCACACCTCTGCCATACCAAGTTGCCAAGTAAGCATCCCTCGTGTCAGTTGATGATTGGCCTACGTATAACAGCCTCAAACAAGATATCTCTTGGCAAGTGCTGGGAACTATAATTTATAGAATTGGAGCCTAAACGTTGTGCCAAAAAAGCTTGAGCTGATAGATAAGAGATAAGAGCAAAGCATTGAAAATACAAACAATGGCCTCTGCATCTCTCCTCAAGACTTCACCTATTGTAGACAAGTCTGAGTGGGTTAAGGGTCAGACCCTTCGCCAACCTTCAGCTTCGGTTGTGAGGTGCCACCCTGTTGCACCGTCCAGACTAACCGTGCGTGCTAGCTCATATGCCGATGAGCTTGTCAAGACTGCAGTAAGTGTTATAATTCTAATTTCTCTTCCACAACATGCTTAAAATATATGCCGATGAGATTGTCTCGAAACTATGATTTTGCTGGTTGGATGTTTGTAGAAAACTATTGCCTCTCCGGGCCGTGGAATTTTGGCCATGGACGAATCGAACGCTACCTGTGGGAAACGTTTGGCCTCGATCGGGCTAGAAAACACAGAGGCTAACCGCCAAGCCTATAGGACATTGCTTGTTTCTGCTCCCGGCCTTGGCCAGTACATCTCGGGTGCCATCCTCTTTGAGGAAACCCTCTACCAAACCACGGTCGATGGCAAGAAGATGGTCGACGTTCTTGTTGAGCAGAACATAGTCCCTGGTATCAAGGTCGACAAGGTAAATCTGATGCCCCATTTGTTGAAGAACATCTCTTCTCTGTTGTTTAATTCTAAGTTGTATGAAGTATCTGTTACTTAGAGCTTGATAATATGAATACTGCAGGGTCTTGTTCCACTGGCTGGCTCAAACAATGAGTCATGGTGCCAAGGTCTTGACGGCCTCGCTCCACGTTCGGCTGCATACTACCAACAAGGAGCTCGTTTTGCAAAATGGTAAGATTTTATCCTTTTGGCCCTTCCTTTGAATATTTTTCAGTTTCCCATTAGCATTTCCCTTGTGTTATCCATACAGCCAAGTGATATAAGGATTATGTGCATACATACTTCATTCGTTCTGTTTTTATAGGCGTACTGTTGTAAGTATTCCCAATGGACCATCTGAACTTGCTGTTAAGGAAGCAGCCTGGGGTCTTGCTCGCTATGCTGCCATCTCTCAAGTAAGATGAACTTGAGTTTTGTTACAGCACAGTCTCAACTGCAATTTCTTTTGCATTAGGTAATCTTTAAGATGTTTGGTCATGTAGGACAATGGACTGGTTCCAATCGTCGAGCCAGAGATCTTGCTTGATGGTGAGCACGGAATCGACAGGACGTTCGAAGTAGCCAAAAAGGTATGGGCTGAGGTTTTCTTCTACCTTGCCCAGAACAACGTGTTGTTTGAAGGCATCCTCCTCAAGCCAAGCATGGTCACTCCTGGTGCAGAGTGCAAGGACAAGGCTACTCCTCAACAAGTTGCTGATTACACCCTCAGCCTCCTCCGCCAAAGAATCCCTCCGGCTGTTCCTGGAATCATGGTAATTGGCAATAAAATGCAAGTTTTTTGACATGCTTAGAGGAAACTTAGAAGCTAATGGTTAATTGGTTTTGTTTTATGGCAGTTTTTGTCTGGTGGGCAGTCTGAAGTAGAGGCTACCTTGAACTTGAATGCAATGAACCAAGCTCCAAACCCATGGCATGTGTCGTTCTCATATGCAAGAGCCCTTCAAAATACTTGCCTGAAGACGTGGGGAGGCAGACCTGAGAATGTGAAGGCAGCTCAGGAAACACTGCTCGTCCGTGCAAAGGCCAACTCTCTTGCTCAACTTGGAAAGTATACAGGCGAGGGAGAGTCGGAGGAAGCCAAGCAAGGAATGTTTGTCAAGGGTTATGTCTATTAGCTTGTTTGTATCTTTCAATAGCTTTATAAATTTCCTTGCACTGAAGATTTAATTGGAAAAGCAGACTACTGATCTTTCCATCATTATAAAATCTTTGTTTTCTCCTTATTTTCTGTTACAATGAATTTGATCATATCTTATCATGTAATGGAGCAGTTAACAGAAGGACAAATGACTAAATGAGGCCTCCCCAGGCTTCTGGCTTCCTAGTAAAATTTAAACAAATAGAGACCTGGTCTGCTTATCATCATCACTGCCGCTGAGAACATCGATGTATTGTTCCTTCGGACATATAAACAAACATCACAGATCAATTTTGCAAGCTTAAGAGAACAGTTTTGATGCATAGAAAAAATTTAGACTGTAGTTTATTTTCCTGAATATACTAGTGCAATGTAGATGCACATACATGTGAGAGAATTGCATCAAGTACATAATTTGTGGACAATAAAACTGGCAAAACTTGCAGGAACTAAAACAAGCAACTGAACTAGCACATTTGGAGAGTTTCCAGGAAATTATCTTACAGTGTTTGTTAATACAAGCCAATTATTCTTTAAGGTACAAGTGAAGGACGACTGCTTTCTCTTCTAAATTCTATCACTCTATTTGATTTCATGAACTTCATAAAAGTGATCTCAACACCTTTTTATGAAATTTCCATATCTATCCTCTCAGTCTGATACTGCAATCTGATTTCAGAAGTCATACAATCCTCATACACGGGTTTGTATCTTTTCATGCATATCGAAACAAACAATTCCCATCGCAAATAGAATGAAAAGTCGAGGGCTTCCAACCAAGAGATCCTCTCAAGCTCACTCCTTAACGAGCAATTGCAGATATTACCCCTAAATAAGTAGAAAGAACAGTTACATCATGAGTGTCAAATGCTGTGAAAGAAAAAGATCAGCTAGATATACAAGTATATATAAGTAGTTAAAGCAGTTCTAACCTGATTGTACGAGGCTTGTCCATTTATTCGACCGGGCTTCACATTCAAATCTATCATTTTAGTATCCGTTTCGAGATGACCAACAGCATTAGCATCTGCCCCACGAACAGGAGAAGCCTTGTTATTCTGTTGGTTCTCTCCCGCTGCTGGTTTAGCTGGCTGATTTGGACCCCTTCTTGTCTCATCTATGTTACCAGGTTTATCCCCTGGAAACTGCAACAAAGACAAAAGGCAATAAAGTTTCAAGGGCACATTAAAACTCCAGGAGGAACATATGACCCGAATTCTCTTCAGCGGTTAAGTAACAAACCTCTACTCTCTGCCTTAATAGAAGATATCTTCCATGAGTTCTTTTGCCACCAACATGTACAATCATATCACATTGCAAACAAAGGGAACTCCCGTCTATCCCACAGTAAAAGAAAGCTGCAAGCATAGCCAAGAGATGATGAACATAAGTTTAAGAAACTTCTACTGGACCTGATATAGCAACAGCTCTATAATCAAAGGAAAAAAGAGACACCTGCATACCAGGTGCATTTTCACATATGTCACAGCGGGGAACATCACTGGGATTTGCCAAACCAACCCGGACATGTCGGCTAGCAAGTTTATTGCACATGTGGACCTGCCAAATCCACGAACCGTTCAAAGCAAGGGCTTAATTTTTCCACTACAATCTTGTATCAAATGAAAGAATTCTAATGGAGAAGCATCGTTTTGATGATAACAATGCAAAGGAAAACCAGATTTAACAGTTGCTTAGCTGGGAATTTATACAGTACAGAAGAAAGCACATAAAAGATTCAATTTTGAGAAGAAAAGAGGGGCCTTTAGTAGGGTTCAATGGAAAACCAGATTCTACCGAAGTAGCAAGATATAAACAATTAGACTATCAAGCAACTATGTCAAAATCTTGTCTCCAATACAGCAGAACAATAATAGACCACAAAATCCCACATGGGGGTCCATTTAAGTTTTTAACTGCTAAAAGAAACCTCAAAATGTGTAGTTACATGATAAATAGAATGAATTGAAGAAAGCTGGTGAGAAGAATGAAACTGAAAGAAAGGGAAAAAAAAGAACCAACCTTTTCATCACAGGCACGGCAAAGAGCAGCTTCATCGGCGGCACAGAAGACAATAGCAGCAGCAGTTTCACAAGCGTCACAAAGGATTCGCATAGTTCTCTCTCACTCTCATTCTCTCCCAATCAACCAGCAAACAAGAACGATCCCAAGTAGCATGCAAAAGAAAGCAAGCTAGTTTTATAATCAAATGAATGACACAAGTAGAGGCAGCAGCTGTTGTTTTGGTTGTTGATGAGATGAGTTGGTGATAATGGCAGGCAAAGACTAGGATTGGCGATGGGAGTGAAACAGCACAAGTTTATTTTGTTTGATTAGTTAAATGAATCAATGATAGAGAAAGAGAGGGTGGGGTGCAAGTTTATTTTGTTTGATTGATTTGGGTATTTGTTCCCACTATGAACACCACAAGTTTTTTGTTTTTCAAAGAGTCTTGGCTTTTAAGAGTTGTGGGGTTGACAACTCTTCTTGCTTTAATCGTTTCCCACCACTGGCATGTCTGCAGTGGGACAAAGTTAGAAGATATCAGAGTTTCGTAGTGAATATTATTTCGAGTCGTGTCGAATCAATGTGGATTGATAAAGGTTTATATAAATCGAGAAGTAATCTTACATTCCGTTTCCGTGAAGGAAACTTTTGTTAGCGTTTTTTAATGACATTCTTTCATGCCTCTACCTTGAGGGGGAAAATAACCAATACTTGAGTCAAGTAACATTCAATTAGTTCTCACACAACTGGACGGAGGCCAATGACTTGCAAGCTCCATCAAATATAGCTACTTTATTAATTATTGTAGTGCTTTCATTTATGAGATATATTTTTGGCCTTTTCTTTTCCCACTTTTTCGCCAAGGTTTCTATGATCTTGTGGTGTTAATTTCTTCCTCCACCTGCCTGCCTTTTGATTGTTGTTTCCACATTTTCCTATGCCACACAAATGGAAATTATAGCTAAATCCAATTATAAATAAGTGAATTCAGATAATTAATGGTCTTGGATAAAAATGGTGGGTCAACCAGACAGTAAATTTAAGTTGCAGACATCTTCATAGAATGAAACATGTTTTGTTTTGTAACAAAAACAAAGCAGCAGCAGCAGCTGCTGCATAATTGACATTTCGCAAATAATATTGGAAACTGGCATTGCCAGGCCAAGGCACAATATGGCCATTTCTGTTATCCTTTTGATATTATAGGCCATATATATATATATATATATATATATTTCAATTTTAATACAATCAAAAGCCTCATTTAGGCTTACATGGTATAGATATATTACACAGGGACTACAGCACTCAATCCCACAAACTTATTAAGTACTATGACCAATACACAATTTGTTCATGCAAAACAAGACAGCAAACCATTGTAAGACTTGTGAAAACAATTGCAGCATAGGATAGCAGAGAAAAGAAAGTGAAAGTTGTTCACAATTATCATTCCTCTGGTGCAATTTCAGAACGAAATGTTTAGCATTTCCATGCTCAAGCTCTCCATCATCGCGTTTTCCATGAATCCGCATTTAGCCGGTGCAGACTTGATGAAACTGCTTAGCCTTGGCTTGAACGAGCATGAAGAAAGGGGAATGATCGGAATGTTCTCGCAGTTGCAGAGCTCAACCATATACCCATCTGGATCGTGGAAGAACACCTGTTCAACCTTATTCCCTTCGTCTTCGACGAAGGCCGTGACATACTTCATTCCCATTTCTTCTAGCCTCCTTAAGACAAGGCCAACATCTGTACACTGTCATCAAAAACCGAAAACTTGTTAATGCTGCAAACACAGGCATAGTTTCTGAAAGATTCAACTTGAATCCATACACTATACCTGGAAGGATATGTGATTATCTTTAGGATTAATCGGTCGCGGTTCAACAATAGTGTCGAAATCATCGATCGATGGATTCTCAATTAAGTGTATCCCAATGCCATAGTTATACAACCTGCATAAGATCCCACACATCAGCTATTTAGTTTCCTGCTTCATTAAAAACTGGGGAGTTATTAAAGAAGGATAAAGCAGTGAGCTTTACCAAGCTCCATTGAACTTGAAAGAAGAAGGGCGTTTGATGGGAACAAATCCCAAAACATCTTCATAGAACCGCATCGAATCCCAAACTGATCTACACAACAATGAGACATGATTCAATGACAGAAGTGGCAATGCCTCAGATTTGTTTACTTCCATAATGTCCATGTTCATACTCTTACACTTTGCTTCTTCCTTTCTCTGCTATCTCACTTTGGATGATGACTAGGTTCCTGCCCTTATGCTCCTTTTATAGAGAGAAACACCCCATTTCCTAAATTCAAATTCAAGTGATTAAGAGGAACTTTCCTGGCAAATTCTTACTTCCCAATCAGATACATAGACATGAGAAAAAAATTTCTATAAAACCCCAAAATTATCTGTTTTTGTTTGGTTTTATGGTTTTGACTTAAACAGACAAGAGGCCATTTAGATTTTAGACAATAAGCATTATTTCCCATGCTACATAGTATCTCTAATTACATTTATTTTCACCAACAACAAGCCTAAAACATGAAATCCGGACACATTGGCTTGATTTGTTTAATGTTCCTTTCAATCCAAATCAATGTTATATACTTTTTGGTTTGAAGATTTTTTTGAATATGTGGATCCCAAGTAGCTAGTTACTGCTTTAGAACGCGCTTTTTGTACTGATCAGAAAATCAAGTTGCAATAAAAAAAACAAAGGTGTCTGGTTTAGCTTGTTGCCTAAGCTCAATGTTGAAGATGGTGTTAAGATCAATGGGAAATCTATTCTATTATGGGTGATTTGAGCCCAGAAATGGTGATTGTTAAGGCTACAGCCAAACAAACATGAGGAATCCTAAAGACAGGAAGTAGAAAGTTCCAAAAAGGTGAGAAATTTCTTTGTTGTTTCTTCTTTACAACATGACATTAGCGAATTTACTTCTCCGATCTTTCACTCAAAGACCCATAGTTAATTATCTGAAATCATTTCGGTTCGAATTATTTAACATTGAGTTCATTTAGGGTTTATTTCGATTTTTTTTCAAATTTGGGTTGGGCAAATTTGAATTGTTGGCCATGACAAAAAAAAGTGCAAAAGTGGTAGAATTTAAGGGTAATTATTTTATGCACTTATTTTCACAAGCGGCTTAGTTTTAAAGTTTAGAAATTTTATTTAAAATTTAATATTTGGGGGCTTAAGTGTATGAGTTTTAATTTTAAGGAGTGTAATTAAAATTTAGGGTGAGCACTGATAACGGGACGAATTTTCGGAGCCGGCATGTAATTTTTGCAGACAATAGGAAATCTACCATCGCTTCTCGACCCCATATTACCCTATGAGCAACGGACAAGCTGAGGCCACCAACAAGACGCTCCTAAAGATGATCAAGAAGACAATCAAGAACGGTCATGACTGGCACAACATGCCTATTCTAATACTTTGGGTTAACTATTCAATCAAATGATATTAAGCATATTTCTGATCTCTTTTCGAGAGGCAAGTGGGCTATAACACTTGATTTTATTAAAAAATGAAAAAAAATCATATTCGTAAAGCAGAAACATAGATGAGCTCCTATGAATGTGAAAAATAGATCAGAATAGTCGATTCGACTTGGAATTCATAGTGAAGTCATCCACAACTATTTGTTTAGTCAAAACAACAATTTAGTTTGATTGAATCGTTTAGTTTCGTTTGTAAATTTAGAGTTTATAGGTTAAAACTAATCTTTAAAATATTACCCTAACTTAAACTCTAACCCTAAATTTTAAACACATGCACTTAAACCCCTAAACCCTAACATGGGTCCCTAAAACCTAACACTAAAGCGCTTATAAAAACTTTTTATTTTCACCGCCAGTGCATGAGATATTTTCTATATATTTAAATTACCTATGTGAAATTAAAATAAATCATTTGAATTGATTTGAACTTAGAATGATCCGTAGATTTTAAAATTTGAATTAAATTAATTTAATTTAAAATCTACAAATTAATCGAGTGATTAAAAATATTATATTTTTCCATTTTGTATAGGTTGAAAATCCACATTTATCATTTAAATGTGAATATCTCTCTACTTAATAAAAAAATCAATTTAATTCAACTCTCACTCCATCCCATTGATGAATTTAACGGTCTGTGTGTCTCCAAGCTTATCTGTTTTGGGGTTTAGACAAGACGGGCCTTGTTGTCTTGGACTAACTTCTTCCCCGTCTACAGCATATAGAAGTCCAAATCAAGGGAAAATAATACTGGTTGTAGTCCCTCTACTATATTAAATTTAGATTTAATCCCTTTATTTTAATTCAGCATAACCCGTTGTCTCTACCTTTAGTTGCTGCTAATGACGTGAATTTTTTCTGTAATTTAGTTACACTTCAATTGTAGCAAAGATCATCCTTGATTGACACTAGGATATTGAGGTTCGAGATCGTCCTTACACGAGGCCAGGGGTGAAGGCATAAAGCTTTTATTAAAAGGTGGAGACTGAATTATAATTTTTTCAGAAAGTCAAAGGGTAGTTTTACCGTTTTTGAACATTCTAATCACCGACTTACCAACTATAATTTTTATATATAGTTGGTAAGTCGGTGATTAACGTAAACTAAATAGAATTAAGAGAGGAATTAAATATAAAAATTTGAGGTAATAATTTAACGTAAACAAAATTACATATTTATAATGTAAAGGGTATTGATTTGGAAGTGAGTGAAGTTAAGTTTGAGGTAATAATTGGGAGAAACGTCATATAATTATTGGTTTGATTAACATGTCCAAACACATTAAACCAACCTGTCTGTCCAAAGCTATTACTATTAGGGCTACCTGTTCCACTAATTCCATGTTATTTAGCTTCATTCTCTGCTTTTATTATACATCTACCTAACCTAATTCACATCTCCATTTATGCTGGAATTAATAAGTTAAGAAACATGGATTCAAATTCTCCATTCACTCCTTTTCAAACAAACACACGTCACTCATCATCATATATATTAATCCAATATACTATATATATATAATTAATATCCTATACGCACAAGCGCCTTAATTTTACGATATAGAGAGTTAGTTTAGGGGTTTAGGTGTAGGAGTTTAAAATTTAGAGATAGTTGTTTTAATTTAAGGTTTAGGGTTATAATTTAGGGTTTATATGTTAGGGTTTAGTTTTTAGGATAATATGATGAAGATTTAGGTTTTAACCTATAAACCCTAAATTATAACCCTAAACGTTAAATTAAAACAACTATCCTTAAATTCTAATCACCTACACCTAAATTCTATACCCTAAACTAACTTCATATACCCTAAAACTAAAGCGCTTGTGAAAACTTTCAGTTTCCATCGCCTGTGAATAGAATATTTATCTATATATATATATAGGATTAAGATCAACTTACACTGTGCAAAACTCAATAACTTTTACACAGTTTTTAGACCGTTGGATGATGGAAATTAATGGTTCAGATTATTTCCTTATTTTTTTCCCAAGTGATAATCTTCACATTTTTTACTGTTAATCTCATACATCCATTTCTCTTATCCAATGGTCCTAAATTAGTGTAAAACTAAATGAGTTTTACACCATGTAACTTGATCTCATCCCATATATATATATATATAATTTTAAAATAAAATTGTGATTGCAAATGAAGCTGTATTTGGACCACGTAAGGCACTATGTAATGAAGGAGGTGTCATCAATGGGAGCATTGCATTCATAGATAACGACTCTTTATTTGAGTAACACGCACCACAAAAGCCCTAGTCGAAATGCCCTGCGAATTCGGGCTTCGTTGCCATTCAGTTCGACCTTACTTTTGAAAAGTGCAGTGAGAAAGTATTTTTGAGAAGTACTTTTAAAGGTGCTTAACTCGTTCGAAAACAAAACAAAACAGATTGGTATGCACCGATGTTTGTATAGCCAAACCAACCCCACCTGGTTGAGTAGCTCTGCATCTTCGGTTGCATAAACCAACACAGAAAGAAATGCAAGGAACAAGCAGCTAAAAAACAAAACAAAACAGAGCTGAAAACAGGACCAAAAACAATGGACTGCAACCAGGGAAACAGGGGCATATGCATTGCTTGAAGACCCCATTTATAATTCAGGTTAATTATCAGTTATTAGGCTTTCTTTCAGACATTTTTTTAAGGTAACCCACTCACTAAGTAACTGTTGTTGCCAAACTCATATGGTTGTTGCAGTAAAAAGATGTCTAAACACCTTGCTAATAATCAATTATGGATGTGATTTTGATAATCTAGCAAACACTCACCATCTTGTCTGTGGATTTAAAAGGGATTTTGAGAGAAAACAAAGATTAATCAGAGATGAATATTGTTGATTAAATATATATATTTTTTGAATATGCTGGTGTGATACAAGGTTAGCATCTGTTTGACTTTCTTAGTCTTTTTTAATAAGGCACATACACCGTACAGAACTGGTGTTCGTACCCTGATCACCTGGATGAATTACATCATCTTTTACCACAAGGACAACAAAGGGTGAGCATATTTGTTGATTAAATTAAATATCTGACAACTATTAAGTTCTTTATTTAATCTACATAGATATATGGATGTTTATAATTAATTGGTTAGGTTACATAATTACAAGCAAGTTTTGAACATTTTTGGTCGGTTCATGCTTTAAACAATAAGCTACTAAGTCCAATTCTGAATTTATTTTATTGTCATATTAAATTACAGAAAATATGCCTAACAGTCCAGAAGGTGGCATTTTGGTGCTCCTTATTACATTGAAAATCCTGATTAAAAAGGTTCATCCATGTTCTAGGTTCCATGAAAAGAATAGTTTGAAATAAATGGCACATCTTTCTCCATAATATACTATATTGAACTCAAGTGCACCTACATATATTCGAACTCACACATTTCTTCGTAAAATTATGCACACTTCTTCATGAATATCCATTCAATAAAGTGCATTCCTTTATTTACGAGCATGTGAGTTCGAATATGTAAAGACAATTTAAAGGTGAAAATATGAGACTTGTAAAATTTAAATTATACTTTCATACAGTAATATAACGTGTTGAGTCAGATTGTTACGTAATAATACACCCATGACAGAATCTCAAAGAACCCGTAGGAAGAACAACTTCGACTTGTGTCTAATAATGCAACCCAATGAATTGGATTGAGCTCCGACACTTATAAAACATTCTGGCCCTGATGTTTGAAACAGTGTTGGTTGATTTGCATTTCAAGAAATATGCATGATGAAAATATGAAAAAAGAAATCACATATTCATATACCTAATTCAATAATATTGAAACCATGTGCTAGAAAAGCAAAAGGAAAAAAAAGAAAAAACCAGAAAAGAAAGAAATGAATGCTCTTTTTTTGTACCAAAAAGAATTATTAAACTTTTTTTTGGAGTGAAAAACAGATAAAGAGAAGGCATTGTTTTCATGTTTTGAGAGAATAAAAATGGGAAAAGCACATGCATGCAATCTAATTTTTTAAGTTGTCAAATCTTGCAAATTATATAATAATGTTAATTGGTATACCTTCTAACATATAACAAGAAGAATGATGGTTGTGGTTATTGGTTACGGTTCATCGCTTTTGATTTAAACGGAGAATTGTTTGTTAAAATGACATAAAATTTAAATAGACGAATGTTTAGAAAACAAAAATGAATGATCTGATTCTGAGAGGAAGCTATGTAGTCCTTTGTGGGCTATTAATAGGAGATTTTTTTATCTATTTAAACAGTTAATTTTCAATTCATTTGAATTCTGTCTCTTTCATTTTATGATTAACTATACTTTACTCATTTGATCTTAATTCCCGACTCCGTCCATGGAGCCCACCCAATGTACATCAACAATATCAAATATAAGGTTATTTTGGAAACAATTTTATGTGAACACAAGCATATGCATGGGGCTCCATTCATCTTTGAAGGAGTGGAATATGTTAAGCAATGGCTTTTCTCAGCACATGGGGATGGGGAGTGAAGTTGCAATTATTATTTTTTGGGGGGTTTTGGTCAAAAGGGTCCCCATACTTTCTGTCTGTAGCAGCTTTTGTGTTTGGCCTCTGTGTTCTTGCATGACATAAAATTCCAAGGACAATTAATACAATGGATTTAAGGGCAGCAGAAGTGAAGACTTTGCCAATATTTATTAATTAATTGTATTTTTTAACTTTGAATTTTGTACAAAGATGAGATATCATCATGAAAGACTGTAATAAGTTTGAATTTGGATTATGAACAAAAGAAGAAAGAAATTGGGTTGAGAAATTTCTAAACGAAAAATGATGAAATGTTTAGTTTTTATTTTTCTTTTGGTAATAAACCAATAATAATATCATACAACGTGTTTGAACTTTTAAGATAAAAAGAGTGATTGAAAATGATGTCAAACCACTAAGATAAACATGTGTTTTTCATTGGTAAAATTTGATAATTGGTCCTTATAATATGTATAAATTACGGATTTAATCTTTATACTCTAATTTCTTCAACGTTATTTTTTATACTTGTGAAATTTAGATATTTATGAAAATCTAATATGTACTTATGGATTTAAATGTTGCGGATTTGGATAATGTTCGGATTCATATGCAGATATGAAGATTATTATCTATTGTGTATTTGAAGCAGATGTGTTTAGACACCGTTAGATATCCATTATACAAACCCACACTACTTATACGAATGCATATGTAGATATCTAAATCCGACTTCAAATTACAAAATCCACAATAAATTTGCTTTTAAGGGAGTTTGAACATTGGTTTCTTAATTTTAGCTTATTTAGATTCAAATTTGTGCATATCGGCATATTTTATATATGATCGAGTTCAAATTCAGATAGTAATACTAAGATAATTTGTGCATAAAAATAGATCTCAGACTTTTTAGTCATATTTGAGAATACATATTCATATAATTAAAAGAATACAAACATCAGACCCATTGCCATTTCTAACTATTAATAGACTTTGACTTATAATAGATTTCAGTACTTCTGTTTTAGTTAGGACCAAAATTTCAAAACTTTAAAAAGTATAAGTTTGAAAATGATCAAAGTAGGTTAAATGGACTAAATCCATGATTTACACACAGTAAAGACTATTAGCAGAATTTTACCTTTTGTATTTCAACTGTCATGCATGGGAATTTTTATGGAAGTGATAAATTCAGACAGAAAAAAAGGGTGAAAACACCTAATGCTAGATTAGAACCCATCAAACTTGATGGATCATATATTTTAGCATCTACATTCCACCCAAAGATGGAAATCTAGTTTAGATTTAGAAAAGCTAGTTTTTTCTTGAACACTTGAGCAATAATTTAATGCAGGGACTAACAAGGCTTGGTTGCTAAGCAAATTTGGTACAGCTTTAACTGTAATCTAATCAACTTCTGTTATCATAAAGCTTTTCCCATTTTGTTTTAATTTTAAAGGTTAATCATATTTTTTCACTTTAAGAGCAGCTTCCAAATCAACTAACAATCAAACAAAGAAGTAGACGGCTTAACCACATCAATATCTCACTCACTCAACTTCATTGCATTAAAAGACCCCAACTTCCCTCTCCAGAGAATTAAAGATCACAATTTTTCTTCTCTTTTACCCTCTGTCTCCTTCAATGTGCTTTGTTTTTTGAAAAACTGTTTTACCAGCAAAAATTTGAAGTTTGAAAGCTGAAGAATTTGAAGTTTTGAGGTAACTATGGCTCAAAAAGAAAGAGTTGAAATTTGTTGCTGTAATTCTTTTCATACTCACTTTTGTTCATTGTGCTCTGCATTTGGAATTTGGGTTTAAAATAACATTGGATTATGTTGTTTCTTTCAGGTTCAATTTAGAAGAAGAAGAAAACCAGGGAAACAACAAAGTTGATATTTGCAAATTGCAGATGTTCCGAATCCAAATCTGGGGAAAATATCAAACTTTCCTTGGAAAATAGCAATACCCTTCAATCCCAAGGTAAAAACTTCTTAATTCTCAAACTATATTTGTTGTAATTTCATTTTGTTTAATGATTGTTCCAAAAAGATTCTGTTTTTAAACAGTGTGGGAATCTGACTTCGACAGTCTGTAAATAGAGACCATCTTAGAACAGTCCAAAATCTTGAATTAATTACAACTCAAATAAAAATAGTCTCGCCGTATGATTGTTGACTTAAAGAATTATTATAGCCGGTGATAAAGGATACGGTTTTTGTTTCCCTTTGGCCAATTATTTGTGTTTACATTGACGTTTCTGAATAAAGACATGGGGCGGCTTTGTTTCTGGGTTGAGACAATTTACTGAAGAAAAAATGTTGGGTGGATTTAGCACTAACCCATGATTAGTTTGTTGATTGCAGGGTTGGTGGTCCTTATACTATTAGAAGCTTCATTGTCAAACCTTGTGAATTTGTGATGAGCCAAATTGAATGGAGAAGAATAAGTGGTAGAGAGCTGAGATAAAGAAAAACAGCACTCGTTTTTGGAGAAGGAAGCTCGGAGATGGGGATGGACGGTGGAGATGAGCAAATGCAAGAGCCAGCAAGCTGTGGGGAGAGAATTTTCGTTTCGGTTCGAATGCGCCCTCTTAGTGGGAAGGAAATAGCTAGGCATGATGTATCAGACTGGGAATGCATCAATGATAACACTATCATATACCGGAACAGCCTTTCGGTTTCTGAGAGATCCATGTACCCAACTGCCTATACATTTGGTATGAGTTCAGATTTCAGTTCATGTATAATTTGATTGCTTTCCTCACCTTTGGAAAAAAATAAGTGTTTCGAAAATGTCTCTAATTTCCGGAAATAGCTGATTTCACCTGCATTAGATGCAGAAAGACTTCGTTTTCCTTTGAATATGTTTCCATGGTAGAATTTTGAAGTTCCTTTCCTATATACAATTTGACACTAATTACCAATGCCTAAGGTGAATGGGAGTTTGTTATTACCAATGCCTTGATTCTTGTTAGGAAAATTTGTTGACATTTCATCCTGTATGAAGTTGACATCAGCAGTTTCTCATTTCTTTTCATTCTTTCCGATTTGTGGCTGTGCTGCTGATTTCAGACAGAGTTTTCAGCTCTGATTGTCCAAACCAGCAAGTGTATGAAGATGGAGCAAAGGAAGTGGCTCTTTCAGTTGTCAGTGGTATAAACTGTGAGTGCATCTTATTCTTTTCCTTTTGCATACCCTCTATAAGGCTCTTTTTTGACTCCCCATAACTTCATGGTCACCTTTTTCAATTCTTAACATAAAACTACTTTTCAGCAAGTGTTTTTGCTTACGGACAAACAAGCAGCGGAAAGACGTATACAATGACCGGAATCACTGAGTATGCCATGACAGATATTTATGACTACATACAAAGGGTAATGGAGATGCAACATTTTTGTGGTTATACTATTCGATTGTATTCCTCTCTTTGGCTAAAAACATACTGTATTTTTTCTGTAGCACAAAGAAAGAGAGTTTATCCTGAAGTTCTCAGCTATGGAGATTTACAATGAATCCGTCAGAGACCTCCTTAGTGCAGACAGTACTCCCCTTAGGCTTCTAGATGATCCAGAAGTGAGTTACAACGTTACATCCTTTGTTTATTAGGAAGTAGTTATCGTACCGACTATCTCACTAACCGATCTCTGATTCGATAGAGAGGGACAGTTGTTGAGAAACTCACTGAAGAAACACTGCGGGACTGGAATCATTTTAAAGAGCTTCTATCGGTGTGTGAAGGTAACGAATTGTCTCAAGTCTCAACAAGTCTCCCTTTAACTAGCTCATGACTGTGTATTTAAGCATGTGTTGGTGCTTATTGGCAGCTCAAAGACAAATAGGAGAGACTTCTCTGAATGAAGCAAGCTCTAGATCCCATCAAATTTTGAAAGTTGTATGTTTTCTGTTTCATGGCAACACTTTTCAATACTGTTCAATTGAAAATGATATGATATTCTATTTTACTTCTTGATTAATATATATTTTCATGTTCTTATGTCACTCATCAGACGATAGAAAGTTCTGCACGAGAATTTTTAGGCAATGGCAAATCAAGTACCCTTGCAGCCACTGTGGTACGAAACAGTATATACTTTTCAGTCAGATTTTATTGGACAATAGATATTGGAAAAAGAAACTGATGATTTCATCCTTCTTTTGTCCAGAACTTTGTTGATCTCGCAGGAAGTGAGCGTGCATCTCAGACATTATCGGCTGGTGCTAGGTTGAAAGAAGGTTGCCATATAAACCGAAGTTTATTAACACTTGGAACTGTTATCCGTAAGCTGAGGTTAGCTTCTTATTAAAGTCTTGTTCTAATGTTTGTAGCACTTTGAGAATCTTTTTCTTTTTGGCAATGAAAAGCCCTTTTTCGAAAAACCAGTAAATTCCATTGCTTTCCTGTCCTTTGGTATTGTGCCAATAATAGCATCTAGTACCATAAAACTTACAAAAAATACTTATCATGTGCTTTTTTAATTTCTTTTTCCCTTTGCATGCATGTCCCGATGTTTATGAACTCGGATTCTGATTCACTTTTACTCAGGGTTACCCTCCTTGATGCATATATTACACCTTGAGCCTCAAGCATAAAGCAGTGATTATAATTTATAACCACATCTTATAAATTTATATTCAACTGCAGCAAGGGAAGAAATGGGCACATTCCTTTCAGAGATTCAAAGCTGACCCTTATACTTCAGTCTTCCCTTGGAGGCAATGCTCGAACTGCTATCATTTGTACCCTTAGTCCAGCACGAACTCACGTTGAACAATCGAGAAACACCCTCTTGTTTGCAAGTTGTGCTAAAGAAGTGACTACCAATGCACAAGTCAATGTTGTTGTGTCCGATAAAGCATTAGTGAAGCAATTGCAAAGAGAATTGACTAGACTAGAGAACGAGCTGAGAAATGCACAAACAACTTTAGTTTCCTCTGATTCTGCTGAACTGCTGAGAGAGAAAGACCTTGAGATTGAAAAGGTTCGATTTGCATTGCACCTCTTACTCTTGCATCACTCATTGGAGTAATTTTAGAATGGCTGGTGGATATTTCCTACAAAAATAGTTGTTAACCACCAAGCTTTTGAATTGATCATTCTTTCAAGAATTATTTAATTTTCCTACATGCTTCATGCAGCTGAAGAAAGAGATAAACACACTGATACAGCAAAGAGAACTTGCTCGGTCTGAGGTTGAGGAACTGCGACAAACGGTGAAGGATGAAAGTCTCGGTGATGAAAAACCAGTGAAAATATGGGTATGTCTAAATAATTGAATCATTTGATGCTTCTTTTAAGTTCACTTCAGCATCCAAAGTTTAACTCGGATCACTTCTCCTTCACCAGGCAGCTCCAGATCAGTACCCCAACCTGCGAGTGCAAAAGTCTTGGGGATTTGAACATTCAAACATTGCTACACCTGTTATGGATATCGGTGATAGGTCCTTCACCCCATCGGATAGGCAAAGCTGCAGTTCTGAAGAGAGCTTCCTCCAGCTTCCTGACTTCAAACTGAATATGCCACATCCCGGTTCCTCCCGGCATCTGTCACCTAAAATTCCTAATTTTGTAGGAAGTAATCTGAGCCAGGAAGAAAATGGTGAACTTGTTGATGAAAATTCAGAGGCACCCTGCAAAGAAGTTCGTTGCATTGACTCGGGAAGGTCAAGTATGAATCGATATTCAGACTCAAATTTGTCAGAATCTAGCCCAAAGAAGTATAAAAATTATAATATGTCTTCTCCAAGAGAAAACATGGATATTTCAGGATTGATGGATAGTGGCAATGAAGATAGATCAAAGCGAGAATCTGTGTCATTCCACTTGAAAAACAGTAGCAACCATCCAGATATTGCTTTTTCATCTCCTGAAAAAACATATTTATGGGAGCTAAAAGAAGAAATATCTAGCCGTAGAAGCTTGAAATTAACTAGGAGTATAAGTTGTAAAGCGAGTCTGATGACAGCTTTGACCTCAGAATGGATCGAAAGGCTAGAGCAGGATGAGAGCACACCTCCCATGGAGAATGAGAAAGATTTCCCAGGAAGACCAGATAGTTTCCGGAAAAAAATTTCTGCATTGAAGTATGATCTTCCAAATGAGGGGTTGTCTAGAAATGGATCTCAAAGTTCTTCAACAAGTGCTACTGAATATGAGCTTAACGCCCCGATAGAAAAAAATGAATCTCAAAGTTCTTTAATAAGTGCTGCTGAAGTTGAGCATATTGCTCCGGATATCCCAACTCCAGAGGATCAGAATAATACTGTTTTCTCTGCTTCCATGGGAGGAACAGAAGAAATGTCTAAGAAGCAACTTGCTGATCATGCGGTGAGTGTTAATTACATGATCGAAACAGGAGATCCATGCTGAATATGCCATTGTTTATATGCTTTAGAATTGGCTTTCTGAATATGATATTGTTCATGCATGACAGGTTCAGGTCACAGAACCCATTGTACATGTCAAGGATGTTAAAGACGTTGGCTTGGACCCTATACCAGATAATTGTGGAAGTCCTTCGGCATGGCCTTCGGAATTTAAGAGGCTTCAAAGAGAGATCATTGAACTCTGGCATGCTTGCAATGTGTCATTGGTCCACAGGACCTACTTTTTCCTGCTATTTAAGGGAGATCCAAAAGATTATATATACATGGAGGTCGAACATAGGAGGCTGTCATTTCTTAGGAGTGTATCGTCCCATGGTAATCAGATGGCGGAAAACGGACAAGTTCTTAACCCTGCTTCAAGGTATATATGATTTATTCTCATTAGCTTTTGGAACATTGGTGATGAATACCCTTTTTAATCGAAAGCAACTTAATTATCTCTATGAATATGTTGTAAACAGTAAGAAGGATCTACGTCGTGAAAGGCATATGCTGAGTCAGAAGATGCGCAAGAGACTCTCCGCTCAAGAACGAGATAATCTCTTCCTTAAATGGGGCATCGGGTTGAACACGAAACACAGGAGGTTGCAGTTGGCTTACGGCTTGTGGACCGACTGTAAAGACATGGATCACATTGCCGAGAGTGCTGCCGTTGTTGCAAAGCTGGTTGGCTTGGTAGACCCAGAGAAGACTTTTAAGGAAATGTTTGGGCTCAACTTTACATCAGGACAACAATCAAACAAGAGAAACTATAGCTTGAAACGCATTGTATTGTCTTTCTTATAGTAGAGGTGTTATATAAGATAGTTTTCTTACAAAAACTTATCCTGTCTGATAATCCCCACTGATTTGTTTCATACTTACCTATATATATGTATCTGTTACTGTTTACAGACTTCGATTTTGGATTTTCTGAGTCTGGTGTTGGTACAAATCTTCATTAAGTGCGGCCGTTGATCCACCACTGCAAAATTTATTGGATTAAGGCTTTAATCAGCCAGCTTTAAGTAGAGTTGGCTACAGTCTTTAATGGCGCTCTACCTGTACTCCACCGGCAAATCTCTTCAAAACATAATTCCATAGGAAGTAAAAAAACAAGTCATTTATTTGGCTGCATCCGGTACACCTGCCACCTGAAATTGCACCAACAACTTGAATATGGCCGTCTCGATTTGATTTCGGTTGGTTGAGCACAGTAAACTAACAAATTTATAGTATATGTTCATACATATTCTTAACCCTTTACAACGCGCACACACCTTGCAAACAAAACGATTTAAACTCGGGTCTCCTAAGATGATCGTGATTCTCTTTTTTCACTGAGACTACTTGTTGAGTTAATGTATAATGATACTCAATAGAGTTGGATATAATAGGGCATAATCTATCATAGTGGTGAGAATTTTGTAATTAAAGTTTGGTTTGCTACACAATTCCTTGGAGGGGGTCCATTCCAGGTTATCAGGTGTGTTGAGAGTGCAACATGCCATCATTGGCAAAAGCACATCATAATTCTATTTTGACTTGGCACCTAAAGTTTTCTAAATCTTATTATTTAGGCTTTTAAACTAGCTCCCTCCTAAACATAAATCAATTCAAATTTGCCACCAAAAACAATGTTCTTAAAAGACCCAACTATGGGTTGCTTTTTGCATCATTTAGTCAAGAGCGGGGGGCTATTAGGGATGTGTAAAATTGAGTTCGGTTAACTGTTAAAAATTATTTTAGTTAACCAAATCGGTTATATAAAATTACTGGATTATAAAATATTTTAATACATAAATTTACAAATATTGTATATAGTCAGTCGGATCATTTACTCGATTTTAGCCAAAACTGTAAATCGTAATTGAATCAAACTATTTTTTTAAACAATCCTATCAAAATCAATTTTTTTATTTCAAGTAACCGGATTTTAAATATTTTTTTAGATTTTGAATTCGATTTTAATTTGTCAGTTTTTCAGGTTGTGGCTCACACAATATTTGATTTGATTAGCCTTTTGTTTGGTGGGTAGGGTTTACAGCTTGCTTCTTTTTTGGCCTTTTCTAAATTACTTACTCCTATTGAAAAGAATGTGTGATCACAATCTTCTTTTCCCTACAAAACCATTCTCATCTTTGACATCTTCACTTTTGAATCAAATAGTGAACACAGAAAAGTCTAAAGTTCGAAAAAGTTACGCTAGAACCTGAAATTTTGGAGAAAAGATGACACCAAAATGTCAAAAGTGGAGGAAAATAGGATCATTGAGCTAGAGAGTTAAAAAGAATTTAAAGTAATGTTATAAAAATTAAACTGATGTTTGAATTGGTTAGATTATTGATTTTGTTCTAATTTTTTTAGTACCGTGATGTGGTTATATAGTAGCATTTCTACTATTGTCTTGAAGTTTTTCGAAAAAGCCGCGCGCGCACACACACACGAAAAATATCATCCTTTACTTCTGGATCATTGTTAACGAAATGAATAAATTACTTAAAGATTTTCTACCCTTTTAATTGTACTTGTAAAAAAAATTACTTACAGTGCACTAACATTTTCCCAATGGAGTCATAAATCTTGAAAGCCAAAGAAAGAAACAGTAAAATATGACTGAAAAAAGGCTAGTAAAAGAGGGAAAACAAAAATACAAAAAAGAGAGGAAAGATTACAGCAGGGCAAAGATAAGATCACACAGGGCTCAATGATTCTGCCCACATCATATCATATGAGGTTAAAAGGAGCAGCCAACCCCTCCCTTTTTCTATGCCCCACCACTCCCCGTTTCAAGACAGAGATCATCAAAAGATTCAAAACCTCAACACTGTGTTGTTTTCATGGCGAAACCAACAGTTTTTCAACTGTAACAAATGCTTCTTCCTCTGTTTTCTCATAAACTGTGACACCCTTTGTTCAAAAAGACTCCATTTTTGTTGCCAAAGGATCAAACTTTGCTGTTGTTAATGTTAACCAAATGACTAAAGGTTTCATCTTTGTCCTTTCTTTGCTTCTTTGCTTACCATTTTTATCACCGGCCGAGACGGACCAAGCTGAGATCCAAGCATTGACGTCTTTCAAGCTTAATCTTAATGACCCACTTGGAGCTTTAAACGGATGGGATCCATCAACACCTGCAGCTCCATGCGACTGGCGTGGAGTTGCTTGTTCCAACCACCGAGTCACCGAGCTACTTCTACCTGAACTCCAACTCGGTGGTCGACTCTCCGATCGTCTCTCTGAACTCGAGTTCCTCACCAAGCTCAGCCTCCGTTCCAACGCATTCAATGGCAGCATACCTCCCGGTCTTTCACAATGCAAGCGTCTAAGAGTTGTTTTCTTGCAGTCCAACTCACTCTCCGGGACACTACCATCCGAGATAAGTAACCTCACTGAGTTGGCCACTTTAAATTTAGCTCAAAACCATTTATCCGGCCAAATACCAGGAGATCTCCCACGAAATATCCAGTATCTTGATCTTTCTTCGAACTCGTTTTCCGGTTCGATTCCTAGAAGCATTGCTGATTTGCCGCGGCTGCAAGTCCTTAATATTTCGTATAACCAGTTCTCCGGTGAGATTCCCACTAGTATTGGTGAGCTTCAACTGCTTCAGTATCTCTGGCTTGATTATAATCTTTTGCAAGGGACTTTACCTTCGGCTTTAGCCAACTGCACTTCATTGATTCATTTTAGTGCCGAGGCCAATGCGCTTGGTGGGGTTATCCCAGCAGCCATTGGAGCTCTTCCTAAGCTTCAAGTTGTTTCACTTGCTCGTAACAATCTCTCCGGAACGGTGCCGGTTTCGCTGTTCTGTAATGTTTCTGTTTATTCGCCTCCCATTCGGATTCTTCAGTTGGGGTTTAATGTATTACATAATGTTGATGGTCCTGAGTCTGGGAAATGCTATAGTGTTTTACAGGCCTTGGATCTTTCTGAGAATGAGATTGATGGGGCTTTTCCTTTATGGTTAACGCGTTTAACATCGTTAACAATGTTGGATATTTCTGGGAATTTTTTGTCAGGTGAGATTCCAGTTGAAATAGGGAATTTGCCTAGATTGGAGGAGCTGAAACTGGCTAACAATTCATTAACTGGGGTTGTTCCTATTGAGATTAAGCAATGTGGTTCGTTACATGTTCTTGATCTTGAAGGAAATCGACTTTCCGGTGAAATTCCTGGTTTTTTAGGTGGCATGACTGGTTTGAAAGTGCTCTCTCTTGGGGGTAATTTATTTTCCGGTTCGATTCCGGGGAGTCTTCGGAATCTTACTCAGCTTGAAACCTTGAATTTGGGACGTAACAACTTAAGTGGAAGCATAACAGAGGAGATAATGAGGTTGAGCAATTTGAGTACGTTGGACTTGAGTGGAAACAAGTTTTCCGGTGAGATTCCGGCAAGCATAGGGAACTTGAGTCAGGTTGCTGTTCTGAATCTGAGTGCTAACGGGTTTTCCGGGAAGATGCCGGCAAGTTTGGGCAATTTGTTCAAGCTAAGTACTCTTGATTTAAGCAAGCAGAACCTCTCTGGTGAGTTGCCATTTGAGCTCTCAGGTTTACCTAATCTGCAAGTCATTGCATTGCAGGAAAATATGTTATCTGGGGATGTTCCTGAAGGTTTTAGTAGCTTGATGAGCTTGCAATATGTGAATCTTAGTTACAATTTATTTTCTGGTCAATTACCAGAAACTTTCGGATTTCTTCGTTCACTGGTTGTTCTTTCATTGTCTAATAATCACATAACTGGGGTGATCCCACCTGAGCTTGGAAACTGCACTGATCTTGAAGTTCTCGAGCTCGGATCGAATTCTTTGACAGGTCGAATTCCCGCTGATCTCTCTCGCCTTTCTAGGTTGAATGTGCTAGATTTGGGTGGTAACAACTTAACTGGAGAAATCCCAATGGACATCTCCAAAGGCTCATCAATGACAGCTTTGTTACTAGATGGTAATCAGCTCTCCGGAAGCATACCGGATTCTCTGTCCCGGCTATCGAATCTTACGATGCTGGATCTTTCTTCAAATAACTTGAGTGGAAAGATTCCTTCTAGTCTCGGTCTTATATCTGGATTGGTCTACTTAAATGTCTCGAGAAATGACCTAGTAGGAGAGATTCCAGTTACTCTGGGCTCTAGATTCAACAATGCATCAGCATTTGCGGAGAATCGAGAGCTATGTGGAAGGCCATTGCATCGAAAGTGCGAGGATGTAGCCGAAAAGAACACGAGGAAACGATTGATTCTTTTGATGGTTGTGGTAGCATGTGCTGCTTGTTTCATGTCATTATGCTGTTGCTTCTATGTCTTTAGCCTGTTCAGATGGCGCAAGAAGCTCAAGGAAGCTGCTGGGGACAAGAAACGTAGCCCTCCGAGGGATAGTTCGGGAGCGAGTGGGGGCCGTAGGAGCTCGGAAAATGGAGGCCCAAAGCTTGTTATGTTCAATGACAAGATCACGGTAGCAGAAACAATCGAAGCAACTAGGCAATTTGCTGAAGAGAATGTGCTTAGCAGAACACGGTTCGGGTTAGTTTTCAAGGCTTGTTACAATGACGGAATGGTGCTCTCTATCCGTCGTCCAGCAGATGGATCACTTGCTGATAACGTATTTAGGAAAGAAGCCGAATTTGTAGGCAAAGTGAAGCACCGGAACTTAACTGTTCTTCGAGGCTATTACGCAGGACCACCGGACTTGAGGCTCCTAGTATACGACTACATGCCTAACGGCAACCTGGCAACACTCCTCCAAGAAGCATCCCACCAAGATGGTCATGTCCTCAATTGGCCGATGCGCCACCTAATTGCACTAGGCATAGCCCGTGGTTTAGCCTTTCTACACACATCCAACATTGTTCATGGAGATGTGAAGCCCCAAAACGTCCTATTCGACGCAGATTTTGAAGCACATTTGTCGGATTTCGGCTTGGAACCACTCATGATCGCAACCCCATCAGAACCTTCCACTTCAGCATCGGTTGGGACATTGGGTTATGTATCCCCAGAAGCAGTTCTAACAGGGGAAACCACCAAAGAATCCGATGTCTACAGCTTCGGCATCGTCCTACTTGAACTACTCACCGGAAAGAGACCGGTTATGTTCACCCAAGATGAAGACATTGTCAAATGGGTGAAGAAACAGCTTCAAAAAGGCCAAATCACTGAACTTTTAGAACCAGGGTTACTTGAGCTTGACCCTGAATCATCAGAATGGGAAGAGTTTCTCCTAGGAGTCAAAGTTGGGCTACTTTGCACAGCCCCAGATCCTCTCGATCGGCCAACCATGCCCGATATCGTGTTCATGCTCGAAGGTTGTCGTGTCAGCCCTGATATTCCCTCGTCTCAACCTTCACCAGCATAAACAACACCATATCCGAAGCTTGTTTTTTTTTTAACTTTTCCTGTCTCATGAAAAAAAATCTAACCAGCTTTTCTGGTTTCAGAAAGAACATATTTAACAGTAGGGTGAGAATTTTTTGTTGAGTTAATTCCTGTATTACATTTCAAGTTTGTTACTTTTTGTTCTTTTTACAACATTTGTGGTCTATTGAGAGAGTGGGAGTCAATGAAACTAACAGGGACAAAACCTCAGTTTCAAAGATGTCCGAAAGCAGACAACAACCGTTGGGATCCACATGGGGAGGGGGTTTCGCGCCAAATGTGAAACAATAGGGCACGGTGTACCCTGGATTCTTCACGTGGAACAATGAAAAACTATAGACGTTAAAATTGTAGAGCCCGAGATGTAGTGCAAGAAAAATATTAGTTTAAAGACAAAAGCTGTTTTTAAAACTGTAAATTGAATTTGAAGGAAACAGATGCTGTATCCAAAGCCTTTTCTAGTTTAATACAGATTGCAGTGAACGTTAAGGGTTCTCTTCTCCATAGTTTAATACAGCTGTTCAGTTTTTTTCACATATTCGTTTTGTTTGAGGCGTACGGAGAAGGCCAAATTGTGTAATTTCAAGTTCTTTTTGTTAATCGTGTAAATCTCAAAGTCTTGAAGAAGAATATGGAACTGACATGCATTAAGCACGTCACGTTTAAGTTTTAACGATCAATCATAATATATAAAATTAGCAGATCTAGTGTTTTTACTACCAGCCAGTCAACACTTTCATTGAGAATTGCTGCAAAAAATATATTCCAAGTGGGGAATTGCAACAATTAATTAGCCAAATACAAATATAACAAAGTGAGGCAATGCTAAAATGACTCGAAGCAAGATGAACAAAGACAGGCGGCATTCAGAGTTAATGACAAAACTAACACCATTACATCCTAATATTATCAAACTAACACTCAAAATTTTATATTTCCCAGATTAGCATCATACAGTGAACTCACTGTAAAATAGGGCCGGCAATTATTCAATGGATGGTGGCCCACCCGACTCACCCGATCAACTAAATAGACGAAAACCTGATAAAATGTGGGTTTAATCTGTTTGAACTGGGTGGTGGATGGAGCGGGTGATGGGTTCGGGTGAAAATTTTTCAACCCACCATCCGATCTGTCACCCGCATAATATTAATTTTAAAAAATATTTTGAACCTTAAACTCTTTTAAGCTTTTGTTTATTATTGAGAAATGAAAATTTTGTTTATGTAGGTTCTGTTGTATGTAAGATTATTTGAAAATTTAGAATTTTAATAATAGTTGACTTTAATGTATTAGATATTAAATATTTTTAGTAAGATTTTACATGTATTTTTAGTATAATTTTCTAATAATAGAAGGAAAATATTTTGATGCACAAGCTTGTATAAACTTTAGTTTACACAAGCCCTTTAATTTTAGGGTTTAGGGTTTTAGGTTAGGGTTTAGAGGTTTAGTATGTAGGGTACATAATTTAAGGTTTATGGTTAGAATTTAGAGTTTAGGGTTTACGGCTTAGGGTTTAGGTTTTAGGTTGTTAGGGTTTGTGATTTAGATTTTTAATTTTATAAAAGGATTGTGTAAAAAAATTTTACACAGCTTGTGCATCAAAATAAAACCCATAATAAAACTCATTTATGATCCGATCCACCCGCCTCATCCGTGGTTGATGGGTGGGGCGGATTTGGGTCAATGATCAAGCGAGTGGTGGGTGAGTTAGGTGACGATTTGGGATACAGATGATGGGGTGGGTGAAGCTCCAACCCACCAAAATCTGACCCGTTGCCAGCCCTACTGTAAAAGTACGATGAGTTCGAATAAAATATTATCTTTTCTATTTTTTCTGAAACGCGCCGTAAAACTACGGCAAGTACCAAAATTTTTCAAAAAAAAATCGTGTTTTAACTTAATTAATTGCATTAATAGATAATTAGCAAATCTTAATTGGAACTCGTCGTGTATGAATGGGGAGTTTCAATTAGATTTTTTTAAAATCAAACATTTTTATTAAAGAACGAAAATGAAAAAAATTAAACTCGTCTAGCATGCACGGTGAGTTCCAATTAGGATTTACTAATAATCTGTTAATGCGATTAATTAGATTAAAACAAAAAAATAATTGAAAATTTTGGAACTTGTCTTGGTTCTACTGCAAGTTTAAAAAATAATATTTTATTTGAACTCCGCATACTTCTACGACGAGTTTACTGTAATGATGTTAGTCCGAGAAATATAAAAATTAGGTCCTATGTAGAACTAAGGTTTTGATATAATATTTGAAAAATGTTTTGGACTAAATTGAAAAGAATTTAAAATATGATTTTAGTCAAAAACAACTTGAAAAATATATTTAAGGGTTTTAATGGCTTTGGAATGAGTTTAAAGTTCATTTAAAGTAGTCAAAACCATGCTTTTATAGTGACCGTATCGATACGGTATTGACCCGTACCGATACGCTTTAGGGTTTTCAAACTACCTCAATTCCAGTAGCTAAAACACATACCGATACGCTTAGCCGTATCGATACGGAGTGCTTTGAAATAGCCCAACGGCTAGTATCGTACCGATACGGTTGTGTCGCGTACCGATACGCCTAACTACCCCCAACGATCATTTCCCAACGGTCTTTTAAATTTACAGGACCGTACCGATACGCCAGGTAAGCGTATCGATACGCATCAGCTGAAAAGCCCAACGTCTCTTTCCTCATTGAGACCGTATCGATACTGTTGGACGAGTATCGATACGCCAAGCTGCAGAACTGCATTTATGGTGGGAAATTATGGCTCCAACGACTCTATTTCAACTCCAACGGTCCTAAACGGCTACAAACTCAATTGGGAGTATAAAATGGACCTCCAAGCATCAAGAACAAGTTAATGCTTCAATTGTTACAACATTATGATGTCAAAATTTGTCTAGAACTTTAATTGTTCATTTCTTTCTTAGACAACACTTGTGAGCTTACATTGTTAAATTTGCTCAAGTGTTTAGGTTTTGGGTGAGTGCTAAGAATTGCAAACAAACACCTTTAAGAGGGATTTCTAGTTTGCTAAGTCTTTCTTTGTAAAGAGAGTGTTCCTTCAAGCTTTGGGTAGAAAGCTTTGAGGGTTGTAACGGTTTCCTCCTAATCCGAGAAAAGGGGACGAAATTCTTAGTGAATTTGTTGGAAATCCTTATTGGGGAGCTAAGGTAGTGGATGTAGACCTTGGTTAGAAGGTTGAACCACTATAAATCCTTGTGTCAAATTACCAAATTTTCATCTCCCACTAAAACACTCAATTATCCAACTTCTCCATTCTTGGCGAGCAAAAACGGTTGATCTAATCGAGCCCCTAAAATCTCAACATCCTACTTAGTAAAAAATAGGACTCAATGCTCCTAGAAATGTCTTTAAGCCCACAATTAAGATCTTTACATTGTTTTTTGGGCTTAAGGGTCACTTTTGCTCCTGTAGTAGTTTCAATTTATCGATTTCGCCCTTTATAGTATTTTCGCATCAATTTAGCCCCTGAAGCAGTAAAATGGCATCACCATTTAGCCCTGGACTGACGAAAGCCAACGTTGATCGTTACAATGCTGACGTGAAAGTAAACAGTGCTGACGTGACGGTGCACGTGTGATGACATAGCAGTCTGTGTGAAGATGACGTGGAAGAGGGGCATAATTGATTTTCTGACCTAGTTTGAGAGAAAATTAATTTTCTGGTTGAGTATGGAGGCGAAATGATTTTTAGGTAAAAATATGAATTTAAGAAAATATTAAAATGATGTAAAAATTTCTAAAAATTTTATTAATATATAGCTAAAAATTAAAAAAAATTAAAAATAAGTAAAAATTATAAAATTAAAATATCAAAAGCTATTAAATTATAAATTATTCAAAAATTAGCTTGAAAATAAATTCTACACTCTAATTTTAATTTTTAAATTTCAAACTCCAAAAATATCAAACTCTAAATTGCAAACCTTAAATCCTAAACCCTAATTAAATTTTTTATTAATATAAAGTGAATATGAATCATAAAAGTATGTGTACAAATTTAATCAAGTAAAGGGTTTAAAATTTAGGGTTTAAGGTTTGTGATTTAGAAAATAGACTTAGAGTGTAGAGTTTAATTTTTTAGTATTGAGAGACAAGAGCACCAAAAAGGGTAGAAAATTTTTGTTCGGTCGAGAGAATCACATTAACTCTATTTTAAGATTCTTTCTCCTTACATTGTTTGAAGAGAAAGAAAATCAAAATCGTCTAAATTTTTTGATGAAGGCTTTTATATATTTTTTAATACTTTATAAATATTTTAAATTTTAGTTATTGAATAATTTATTAGTTTATGATATTTTAATTTTATAATTTTACTTATTTTAAGATATTTTTAATTATTTTATTTTATTTTTAGTCATATATTAATATAATATTTCAAAATATTGTTATTATTTTTTATGTTATTTTAATATCTTAGTATTTTACCCATATTTTTTGCATAAATCAATTTTGCCCTTGTGCTCAGCCAGAACATCAGTTTTGTCCTTGAACGCTTGAAAAATTAATTTTACCCCTCTGTCACGTCAATATCGTAACGGTCAACGTTGGCTTCTGTCAGTTAAGAGACAAACAATAATACAATTCAACTACTTCAAGAGTTAAATTGATGTAAAAATACTATAAAAGCAAAATCAATAAATTGAAACTAAGAAAAAATTGACTCCTAAGCTTTTTTTCATTTAGATTTTAAAATAAATTAATTTTGTATAAAAAAATCATTTTTGATATTGGCATATATTATGTATATTGATTTTGCATTTATTGATACACGTACACGTGCGACTTCAATGCCAAATCAAAATCATTGGTGAAAGAAAAACATTGGACTTAAAAACAAACAAATTAAGCCTTGCCAAACAATTGTTTCCGACCCCACTTTCTTCCACGGTTGCTCCACTCTCCTATTGTAATTTTTTATCAATTAATTAGAACGAGTTGAATAATTAATTTTTTGAGTAGTTATGTTAATCCATATTAGAAATATATATTTATCATAAATTTTAAAAATGCTTCAATTTATATATTTTTTAAAATAAAAAAGTTATAAGTTCTTCAAAAAAACGTGCTCTACCATGCACATCTTCCAAATTAAAAATAATAGATGGGTCACTTTTTAAAGAGTTGCAAATAAGTTATTCAATTAATAAATAGTTTTAGTTAAATAGTGATATGATGTTATAATAATAGTTTTAGTCCCTATAATTTATATATCTTACATAATTCGAAATCATTTAATAAATTAGTTTTTTATATTTAAAAATTCTATTATTTTAGTCTTTGTTCTCTTAAATTATATGTTCTCCTAAAAAATATTATATTATTTTTCGATATAATAATAATTTAACAGTAACTTTTGTTGCTTTATAACATAATATAATTACTGAAATGGTGCTTTGATCCAACGAACTCGCTTGGCTTAACAATATCACGATAAATGGTTAAATTGATAAAAATTTTAAATATAAATAATTAAATTCATTAAATTATTTTAAATTATGACCAAATTAATAGAATGTTTCAAATTGTACTAAAACTATTAAAACCAAGTCATTTTTTTTACATAAACTGAGGTTTGGCTGTATTTAGTGAAACTGTTGACTTGAAAGTAGCATTTTATTTAAAATATAAACTCTATTAGGAATGAAATTCTAAATTAAAAAAAAGAACAGTAATCTATGGTTTCGTTCAGCAATACTTCTTCAACGGCCGTTTGAAGCACCAAATGAAGAAGCAATACTGAACAACCGTAAAATGCACGTTGAACGAGCGTTTACACTCCTAATTTAATGCGTAAACGGGCGTTTTGTCACAATTAAAAAATTCAGCGTCTTTACAATCGGTCGTTTTAGCACAGTATTTCTAAACGGGGAATTATTGTTCTATACCAAACTTCATGCAAAACAATTTGATAAAGGCCCATACCTCATATGCAAGTGATGGAAAAAGGAAACAATACTTCGTCTCTACCAACTCCAACTCTTGCTGGACATTCAGAGTCAGACGTGCACGAATTAACGCATCACATCTAGTGCATTCGAGATAAGTTTAGGGTAAAAATGAAGTCTTTTCTTTTACATCATTTCATCAACTTTCATCATTCTATTCAGTAAAACTTCTTCGATCGTACTTATGGAACAAATTGTGATAATGGAGTTGGCCCGGGGATGATTAATCTCAACCTACTTTAAGCAAGAATGTAATTCGTTTCCGAGCACAATCCACACGTTCACTTGGAGGTGAAATCATGTATTTTTTTTAATTGGATCGAAATCCCTTTTGTCACATCATAATTGTGTTTTATGATTTGATCTCTAAGAATTCAATTATCGGTGCCGACACTCGGTACGTACCCCAAAAATCGCTATAGTTGGAGGTCTTATCAAGCTTGTTAAAATGGAATAAAGGGAAAGAAAAGAAGCAAGGTTAAGGCAACAAGATGAAGACTTTTTTGACCAAAAATAGCACGTAATCAGGACCGTCGTAGAACTTTTGTGTTAAGAGACGAAAATAAATTTTTAATAAAGGTTCGAATTTGTAGTAGAATGAGGAGCAAAAACCAGTTTTGTCTGTGTAATGAAAAGCAAAATAAGCAGTCAATTCACACGCGTTGCAATCGATGTGTATTGGACCCCCTATATACTGAAACAGTGGCGAAATCGCATTGTAAAACCACACCATCATGGCATCTATTATTCTATTTCTTCCCCCCCATATTCTAGAGTTCCACCTGTTTTGAGAAAATGTGGTGTAGATTACATTTACACCCGGATCAAATCATTCTCTGGAATGTAATATCTCCCTGCTGCATCTGCATGTGTCCATTTGGAAAGGATTTACAGGCGACTGTCGACCAGCTAATCAACGCCTGACAAATAATATAAACTACAACATGTGCCTCTGAAACCCTAAATGAATATGGAGTTCCTTCACCTTCAACACTACCACCAATCCGGACCTTTCACTCTAGGTCTCTTTGGCCTCTCACCAATCCTGAAACCCTGATTATTACATGGGTGTTTTCGATTGTCAATCATAGTCTCCTTAATGAAATATATATATATAAGAGGTGGAAAGCAATCATGGTCGACGCCCCTTGAAATAAAGCTTGAGTTTCACACCTTAGAATAAAGAGTGGAAAAGGGAAGAGCATTGAGTTATATATGAGTGTAGTTCAAGAGTTAGGTTAAAACCATTGATTCTTTTCTTTCTTTTTCCAAATTTTGTTGAATATAATAAAGGATTAATATTTGATACACTGCCGGTGTAAAAAAGTTTACACAACCATACCTATTTTCAAGCCTAAATTTAAATTTTAAAATTTTAACCTTAAAACCCTAAAAATCTAACCACAAACCCTAAGCCCTAAAACCTAAATTATAACCATGAATCCTAAATTCTAAACCCTACAACCTAAACCCCTAACCTCTAAACCCTAAATTAAAACCCTAAACCCCTAAATAACTCCGCTTGTGGAAACTTTGTTTTCCACTGCCAGTGTATAGGATATTAATCCTATAATAAAACTATGAAAGGGGTGGAAAAGAACTGGGTGCTTATCCCATCCCCACTGTTAATTTTATAATAATTCGAAAGTTGTGAGTTTGAATATGTTTAAATCGAACAAAAAATCTCTATCTTTTTTTTTGTATCCATATGTATGTCACAATACTAAAAAATTAAATTCTAAACTCTAAATCTTAAACTCTAACCTTACATCTTAATCTCAAACTCTAAACTTATATTTTTAGTGTTAGACTTATATAAAAACATCAAAAAAAAAAGACAGAGAATTTCCGTCCACTTAAACCGTCCTATCATAATATATAAAATTAGGAGATCACGTTTGGAGGGTGGTCGATTTCAAAAAGGGAATTAAGATCCTGATTGGACCTCAACGATCTTCTTTTTCTGGTCGCATGTTACATTGCTGATTGCTGCTGTTGCTTCATAGTTTTAGTATTCTAATTTGAATTTTAATTTTCGACTAAATTATAAAAATTCAACACACTACGCATTAAATTTCCCTGTAAAAAATCTATTTCATTTCGAAATGGAACCAGTCAGAATCTATGGAACGATTCAAATTTTATACTTTCATATGACGGATAGAGCTAAGCACATACAATTATCAAATCTACTCCATATTCATCGTCCGGAAAAGTCCACTTTAGCTTATTTGCTTTTCCTATAAAAAGAATATTTTATTTAAAATAAATTAATTCGAGTTTTACGGTCTTAATTAAAGTAACTTTCGAATTAATTGCCTTAAATTCATATTTCTTATGGGGTGACAATATTTAATATACGATCGATTATTTTTTTTACATGATAATAATAAGCTGAAACTGAGATAGGAAGTGTGAGTGGAAGTGGGGTCCCTCAGTAATTGAGTTTTGTCTTTTCCTTTGTTTATCTTCTAAGTAAAGAACAAGGCCACTCAACCAACCACTATCCGCCACGTGTATTCCAATATTTTCCTCGATCAATCATGTCCTATTCCTTCTCCATAATACATGTCGAGAAAATCATTTGAAGGCCGTTATTCCAAAATGAAATGACTGTAGTACCCCTAGAAGAAAATCACGCCCTTCTTCTGGGTTTTACTACCAGTCATGAACCTCAGTTCGCAGTTTGTCTTGTTGTCTCCGGTTAGGAATTTGAAATTCAAAATGGTTTTTTTCCGTAATTTATCATAAAGCCGGTAACCGCGAGGGAAAGAATGGACAACGTGGACGGTGGCAACACGTGGCGGATGTCGTCATGATGCGCCAACGTGGCAGGTGTGTCAAAAAGTTCGAAAAGGAAAAAGGAAGGGAAATTACTGGAATTACCGCGAGAACATTACGATACGTTAAAGTTAAGGTCTAACGGAAAGTTTGGGAACTTTATACCCCAAAAAAAATAACATATACTCTAATGCTAACTTAATCATAGGATTAGTCACGTCAGAATGAGATCAAGGTTTTAATTATAATTTATAAATAAAATTTTAATTAATTAAGGGTAAACTACACTCACGACCACTGAATTATTATTGTCTCAATCATATTTTGATCATCAAATTAAAAAAATTTTCTAATCAAACCACCAAACTATTAAAGTGCTCCTAATTAAGCCATTGGTCTTCAATTTTAACAGAAATGATGGAGTGGTAGTTAAAAAAAATTAGTATAATTACATATTTAGTCCTTCATCTTTACACATATAGTTGATTTAGTCATAATTTTAATATATAAATAATTTTACTCATCCATTCGGATGATGACATGTGTCACCCTCTGATTGAGGAATTAAATTAGAATTTAATATTTAATATAATATATTTATTTTTCTCTAATGGTAATATATGTTCAAACTTTTTTAACTCTTTGATAACGCGCGCACTTTACAGACAATTAGACAAGGCTTATTGAACTCGATTCTCTTAGGATAAACATCGTTTTTTCCACTGGAACCACTTATTGAATTCAACATATGAACATTTTATTTTGCTTATTTACATGACTAATGTATAATTTTATTTACAATTATTTATTTTTTTGAACCTATAATTTGACAATGTGTTCATATTTATTTTTATCCATAAACTGGAGGATAATGAACGAAAATTTTCATACTTTATAGAAACAATAAATACCAATCAAATTAAATTTAATCTACTTTTATTATTTACTTTTAACAAAACGTGTCTTTATGTTTATCTTTTTTCTTTTTATATGAAAAATAATTACCATAGTTTTTTAAGAAGAGAAAACGATTATTATAGCTAGTGTGTACGTGTATGTTTAGACAATGGGGGGGGGGGGGGGGGGGGGGGGGGGAACAGAAACATTTCACAGTCGCTCTCGATCAAAGAAAAAATAAAAGTAAAAAAAAAAGTAGCATATGCTTTATGATTGAATTTTATATTTCTATAAAAGAAAAACATTTTCTTTTTTTATATTCAAATACAATAAAAAGCATAGAAATAATTTCCTATGAGAATTTCAAGAAAAAAAATATACATCTATATCAAGCATAATCCTAGACAATAAGCATTAGAATTTGTTTATAAATAAAAGAGACTACAATCGATCTAATTGCGCACCTTCCATTCTTGTACGATTCGCATATTTGAATTTTAATTCATGTTTTATATAAAATTGGCCATACAAGAATTTTTTTAAATAAAAATAAAACCAATACACAATAGTCAATTTTTTTTTTTGTTTAACAACCAGTTTTCAATCTACCGACCAACCAAACTAGATGAGATTTCGTAGAGGCCCAATGTAGCGTCGACATTTAGTAATTTTTTTATATTACATAAAGTTAGAGAGATTATAGATTAAATTCGAAATGTAAAAAAAGTACGATAATTAAGAATATAATGAGATCGGTATAATTTGAAAATAAAAGTTGTAATGTTTTTTTTTTGTTCTTTCGATTTCTAGGGTTTTATCCTGACTAAACTAGACCAACCTGCATCGCACACCTGACTTTGATAGGTGAGTCTTCTAGAGGAGATTTTCTGTATACACAACACCTCGAGCCTGAGACCTTACTTAAGCGATACCAAACTGTTCACCATTTGGACTAACCCTATTGGTTAAAAGTTGTAATGTTGAAATCAAATTTAAATATATTGAATGCTATATTTTAAGAAAATTTCTCACTTATATATCTGAATTACTTTTCATATGATAAGTAAAATAAAAGAATGAGTATTAGTAGTTTGTGTAGGAAGACGAAAGTACACGGGGACAGCCATGAACCATGCGCAATCGAGCGGTCCTCCCACCGCCCTCTCCCCTTTATATTCTCTTTTATCTCTCCATCTTTCTCATTTGTCTCCCTCTTCACATCTTCTTCTTCTTCTTCTTCTTCTTCTTCTTCTTCTTCTTCTTCTTCTTCTTCTTCTTCTTCTTCTTCTTCTTCTTCATTCTAAACTCCCGAAAACCAATAATATAACTCCAGGACGATAGTTTATCCAGGTAAGCTTTTGAATTTTCATGGAAATTCAACTTTAATTTCAACACTGTCGTTTAATGTTCTAGCCCTGTCGTCTCATGTCACCTTCTTGCTCAAGTTTTACATCAGCTGCTTGCTTTTTTTTCATACTTTTCTGGTTAAAACGTTGGGGGTTCTTTCATTTTCCTGCTTGAGCCAAACCCTAAATTTTTTGTTCTTTTTTAGCTGAGACTGATATATCATCAGTCAGTCTATGTGAGCCTGAGGAATGTTATGGAAATTCTCGACAAGCAGACAAAGTTGACAGAGTCCATTTTCATTTGCAATGAGACAAAACACTCTGCAAGTGCTTCATCAATTCAACACTGCTTTTCTTTTTTCTCTTTTTAGTTATTATCTCTTACACTTTGTCAGGCTTTGATCCGATCAAACAAAACCTTTTCTTGTTTTGTTTGTTTGTTTTTTATTTTTCAAATGAGGCGTGCTTAATTGTTATAGCTACCTAGCTAGCACCATCTACCTTTTTCTTTTTCCCAATTCTTCAACGTAGTAAAATAAAAATATTTCATCAACGGATCAAATGTGTTCATATTTTATAGTTTAGTGATTTTTAGTATAATTTATTGTATTTTACGATAATTTAAACTTTTATTCTTGTTTAAGAGATCTAATGCGTTTAAAGTTTAGAGATGGAAACGGAAACGGGCTATCATTTCCACCATTCACCCAACACTAGACAACATCATTATCTCAAACCTCTACCTGTCCGTTTTACTTGACAGACCACAACTGGCCCTTCAATTTGTCTTTACAATATCATATATTTTCATAAGCATTTTCTAATATAGAATTATAATTCTCATGTTTTTTTTATATTACATTTTCAATTATTTTCTAGTATTTCGTTGGTGTCAAAATTTTTGGATCTAGCTTACAGCACGAATCGAAAGAGAGAAAAACTATGTTCCAAATTCTCTCTTGGTTTTTAAGAAAAAACAGCAATGTTTTATAAATAAAAATACATGGCGGGTGATATTTGGTCGCTACCAAATGAGCTAGCAAACTCATAATTATGATAACCCTTGGCCACCTTTTTAATTGGAGAGTTCATCATTTTCTTCAACATTTTACCTTTAGTTTTTTTCCCTTTTTCTTCACTAAGTTTATGTATACATTGGTTATGATTTAGAGATGATGAAGTTATAAAAGAGTGTTGAATTTGATGCAGCAACAGCAGTTATGATGGAGTCAAGCGTCCCACCAGGATTCCGGTTCCACCCCACCGACGAAGAACTCGTCGGATATTATCTGAGAAAGAAGGTCGCTTCGCAAAAGATCGATCTCGATGTTATTCGAGACATCGATCTCTATAGGATTGAACCCTGGGATCTTCAAGGTTTTTTCCTTTTTTTCTTTCTTTTAATCATATTTTTAAGATCAATCCACACCTAGGGTTTATAATAACCCTAGACATGGATGCATCATGCATGTTAACCCTAAAGATCTGAACATGATGAGCAGATAGATGCCGGATCGGATACGAGGAGCAAAAGGAGTGGTATTTCTTCAGCCACAAGGATAAGAAGTATCCGACGGGGACGAGGACTAACCGAGCAACCATGGCCGGTTTTTGGAAAGCAACGGGACGGGACAAGGCGGTGTACGATAATAAATCGAAGCTCATGGGGATGAGGAAGACTCTCGTGTTCTACAAAGGAAGAGCTCCGAATGGCCAGAAAAGTGACTGGATCATGCATGAATACAGGCTTGAATCCGACGACAATGGACCTCCTCAGGCAAGCACATTTTATAATTATATTATTTAATTCTAAATTCCCTCTCTTTTTCCCTTTGATTATCAGTTAATCACTTTCTAGTTATTAATTACTGTCATGGTCGTCCAATATTCTGAGTAGTTTTGAAGTACTTGACCTAATATTTTAAACATCCTTAAAAAATTTATGAAATTGATGGTTGCTCTCATTAAAATGATAATACATTTTTCTACAAATTTTTAAGCATTTGAATTGATTGAGTGGAATGTAGTTGGCTAGATTTTCATATGATTTTGTGTGATTGCTTGATGGTAAAAAAATTGTGTCATCACTTTAACAACAACGATTAATAGTGTTATCAATTTTGATTTAGAAATAACATTATAAAAAATAAATGATCGAATTGTACCGACATAAAATTGAGATTAAATATCAAATTTCAGCATATAATCAGATCCTCTAAAAGTATATAAATTTACACATCATCAATAATATCAAATATAAATCCATAAGGTTAAAGTTGAATATGTCCCACTAATAGAATTTATATGATGAAAGGAATCAATCTTTTTTGCTATCCATCGAAAGACCATTTCTACTGATACGTCAACATAAATGTCTAGAAAAAAAGTCTTCCACCCAAAAAAAGAGTCAAAAGTGAAATCCCATTTCTCATCTATAGACCTTCTTTATTTATCGAGTACAGAGATATTTACATCTCTAAGGTAAATGCTGAGATTTAAACTCATACAAGATGAAGTAAGATGAATATACTTACTATTCAGTTAATTAATGGATCTCATAAACCTTTATTTTTATCTTTTTGGGTTCGATGTTTATGTTATTATATTTTTTTCTTTTGTTTCTCAAAGTGTCCATTAAAATGAGTTTAATGATTAATTCTTTTTGGCTTACGTTGAGCCATATAGAGGCAGACATTGTCACAAGTTTTAAGTTATTTTATCTCTCTTTTATCAACAAATAACATTATATTTTTAAGTTTTGCAGGAGGAAGGATGGGTGGTTTGTCGAGCTTTTAAGAAAAAACCAACCGGTAGTCAAGCCAAGAGCATTGGTGGTGGGTGGGACTCGAACTACTTCTACGATGAACCAAGTGGTCTGAGCTCGGTTGTCGATCCAACGGAATACATGCCGAGGCAACCCCAGAGTTTTTTACCTCTGTGCAAGCAAGAGACGACAGAGGCAGATAATTTGAACAACTTTGTTTACTCTGATCAGTTTATAGAGCTTCCTCCACTAGAGAGCCCATCTCTGCCATTAATGAATAAGCCGAGCTCGATATCTCTCGTATCAGATAATAATAACATTAACTACGAAGAAGAAGAAGACGATCAGAAAAGAATGAACAACAACAACAACAACAACAAAGTGACTGATTGGAGAACCCTAGACAAGTTTGTTGCTGCACAACTGAGTCATGAAGGTGATCATCAACAAGGAGCTGCCTCGATCTCAAGCTTTGATGCCAACAATTGTAGTAACTCGGACATGGCATTGCTGTTGTTACAGGGTAGTAGAGAAGAAGGGAACAAGTTGACCGAGTTATTGAGTTCGAGTTCATATTGTGATATTGGAACATGCATATTTGATAAATGAAAGGAGACGATGAAGAGAGCGTTTATCGTTTAGTATTAATTATAAATATTTGATGCATAATGAGACATATTTTTGTAAAAAAATATATATTTTGTTGTGGGCTAAGTGGGGCCATGGTTCGTCTAGCATGCGCTGGACAACGTGGCTCCTGTTGGGGCATGCCTTGGAAGTTGTCTTTATGGGTACATGTTTTTCTTTGACCATATGTTCATGGCCAAACCCCACAAACAAGAACAACTAATACATAAGTTTTATTAAAACAATAATTTTTTTCGTTATAATTAAGAGATAATTAATTACCTTTTCCAGTATAATTAGCAATTAGTGCAAGGGTTGACCAAAAACAAGGCATCCTTTTTTGAGAACAATGATGCTTAATCATAGCACACTAATAAAGCAAAACCAGACCCCATGCCTGATGAACTTTTTACATGCAGAAGATAAGGTGGAAATACACATTGATGAAGAGAATAAAGGGATTTAACCAATCACAAACTATGAAATGTCAACATAAAAATCTTTGCTTTTTCCGACTGAAATGACAGAACAGGTTCTCTGCAATGATAATATTTGGACAAAATAAAAGCTTTGTTTGAAACTTTGAAGGCATGGCCAATGTAATAATCTTCACACATTCTTCGGAGTTGAAGCTATGGTGATCTCATTGACTTTCCATCATGTGAAATAGAGAAAAACATGGCTTGATCCCTTAGCTGGTCGTTGAAAATCATGAAAACGGGTCAATGTTTTGATGTAAACAAACATGCATGTCAAATTGATGAGATGGGAATGGTCAACAGGATTGGTAGTTTAGGTTTCACTAATCTATATCATCATCACACATGTATTAAAGATTGTTTCGATTAAGTATTTTTGGAAGTTTCTTCGTGGAAAAAGATTTTCCATATATTAATGAAAATGGGATTTGCTCTCTTAGTTGTTTTGGGAAATTTTGTGAGTTTTTGATAGTTTTATAGCCATATATTTTAGTGTTACTAGTGATAACTCCAAAGAAGATAAAGTCTTGTTACTTGAAGTGATGAAACTGGTAGTGATAAAGCCATGTCACGAGTCAACCGCGCTCGTGTCCTGCGTGAAATCGAGCCGTCAAAGCGTCGCTCTAATACTACTTGTCACACGACCATTATTCTCTTCCTAAAATACATGTCTAATAGAATGTACAACGTCACCGTTTATATATTCGAGAGCTCTGTTTTTTTTCTGATATAATATTAATGTTTTCGCCTCTTCTCAGGCGTGACAATAATGTTAGGCGCTCTTAATTTACTATAATCTAGGTTACAGTTGGTGTGGGGCGCTTGATAAAATTACAGTATAAAAAAGAAGAGATTCTTTATCTGGCAAATTAACTACTTGAAAGAAATCATAGTAATTCTGGCCATAGCTAGTTAATGTTGTTCATCAAGTGCCAATTTATTATAATTCAGTTATGTCATTGTTGTAAATTTTTAACCGACTTGAAGTGTTTCTTTTCGGACAATTAAAATAGCTATTCTAAATTTAGAGGTGTTCCTGGAGCTGTTGGCAACATATAGCGAATGGCAAGAGGAGAAAGCTCAAACGATTTGCAAGAAGCAAGTGTGTCATCTCCTTCATAACTTTTGTGGGCTCCAGTACAGTTGTTGAAGTGGCTTGGATCGATTACTTCTGTTGTGGGTAGGGTTGTAAATGAGACTAAATAAATTGTGAGTTATTCGAGGTTTTAACAAGACGAGAAAAACTACTTGATACTTGATTTAAAAAACTCATGAGCTACTCGAAAATATAATATATTATAGGGTAAAGTACACTAGTAGTCGCCAAACTTTTAAGGCACGTGCATTTTGGTACCGAACTTTTAAAATTTTTATTGGGATCACTCAACTTTTAGTCTGCGTTTATTTTGGTCTGTCCCGTTAACATCCGTTAAAAACACTGATGTAACATGTTATCTTCTTCTATATTTTTACCTCTCCTATATTTTTTCCTCCATAAAAATAAAAATATTCAAAAGTACGACAATTTATCTACTGAATTTTTTTCATTTATTTTTCTTCCCTTAGATGTTTCGTGGATAAATTTTAACCTCTCTAAAAAGACAATGGATCAAAGCAATAAAGTTCAATCCCTGCTTGTAGCTAAGGGTGAGTAAAATTCGACTCAACTAAAAAAAACTGAAATTTTCGACTCGACTTGAGGCAAAAAAAACTTGACTCGCCTTGACTCAAAATTTCATAAACTCAACTCGAAAAAAAATTCAAATAAAATTTGAGTTGTAAAATAAAAATTCAAATAACTCAATTTTTTTAATAATTAGTGGATTGATTTTTAAGTTCGAGTCGCGTCTCTCAATTTTTCTGATATATATATATATATATATATATATATATATACCGATATAAAAAATATAAAGAAATATTTTCTACATATGAAAAAAATATGAAGAAATATGCATACGTCTTATATGACTAGAGAAATTCGTTTAAATTGGAATAAAATTATACTATAACAAGATAAATAGTTACAGTTAAATTTGTATAAGAACTCGAATTGAAAAGTTTTCAAATAAAGTTTGAGTTATAAAATATGACGCGTTAACTCGAAATTTTTTGACTTGAATAGATCGAACGCTCACTCCTACTTGTACTAATCATTTCTGTACACAACTTTAAGTAACCGAAATTTCTCAGTGGAAGGTCAGAAGTCCATCTTTAAGAATTTTTTCAAAAAAAAAACATAATTAAAGCAAAATCAGTATAATAGTGAAACATAATCATATATAACGTTCTACTGGCACAACACAAATACCCCAGTTAGCAATAGCCAGAAGAAATAAATCAAGGCAACATAAGCAATTTAGATTGCAGTAGTAGAAAATAAGCAGGTAATCATCAGAATCACCAAGGTTCAAAAGAACTTACATTGTCAAATATATTGAACAGAAAAACCAAAAAACGCATATATTGAATAGTAAACCCATGGTTCTGCAGCAACAGATGTTGCAGGGTTCAACATCTCCTTAACATGCTCCCAAAATGGTGAACCAAGGATACTGCCAAAAATGCAATGTGTTAGATAATTGCCGGGCATTCAACAAAATATAGCACTTAAGGTAAGTGCATAGGATAAGACAAACAACAAACCCAGGCTATGCAATGCATTAAAAGAATATTACCTCGAAATACAAATAGAATAGAGGATTCAAATTAAGTATTTTAATCACATCAGGGCACAATTACCTCGCAACGATACTTGGAATGTAGGGTTCTACTTCAGCGATCGGGGAACTTTCCCTGTCAACACACAAAATAAAGAAAATACGACATTGAGAAAGACCGTATGACCATTTATTATGATTAAACAAACAATCAGTGAAAGTTACGATCTCCTCTAATTCTCCATGAATTCCATTAACAAATCATGAAGATGAAGTGTTGAGAGAGGTTAAGGTTTATCCATGATAACATCTAAGGGAAGAAGCTTTTGTAAGTTTTTATTTTCCTGGAGGAAAAACAGAGGAGAGGAATAAAGAGGTTGAAGAAGAATATAACGTGCCACATTAGCGTTTTTAACAGAAGTTAATGGGAGGGACCAAAATCAAAGCAGACTAAAAGTTGGATGACACCAATGAAAATTTTAAAAGATCGGTGACCAAAATGAGCACGCCCTAAAAGTTTGATGACCACTGGTGTACTTTACCCTATATTATATTAGGTTGAAAACCATGTATACTACATACTAATAATGATATTGTTATGATTATATTAAATACGACTAATCATAATTATATCAACTAAAATAATATTAATAAATGCTTTATGAAGATTACCCACTAAACACATAAAGCAGCCCAATGTCAAACATGTCTGTTTACTTGGATCAAGACGAGTCGGGTCAACTTGTTATCAGGAGCGGGTCATCAGACCTGTTACCAATCCGTGGTTGATGAGGATAGCAGTTGAGAGAGGATGGTTAGGTAGATTCAGGGTTTAGGGGTGTTGGCTAGCAAATATGTTAGTTAGGGGTTAATTTGGGGTTTAAGGTCTTGTTTGAGATTTAGGGTTAAAGTAGGTACGTGGCTTATAGGTTTTTGGAGGAACAAGTGTTAGCATTTTAGAGTTTAGTTCAAGCTTTTTCGAGCTCTAAATTTTGTTTTCGAGTTCGGTTCGAGCTTGATAACTTTGATCCCGTGCTTCATAATTTTAAACTCGCAAGCTTTCGAGCCGAGTCAAGCTTAACCTTGAGCGTTTTGAGTTCGAGACTTCGAGTTGAGCTTCATAATTACTCGAGCTCGAGTCATGGGTCAAATTGCTCTGGCAAGCAATAATCTTAAGATCCAATTGGGAGTTTGCTGTCCAAAGCCTTAACTACTCTGTTTCCACAATGAAAACAACTTCACAGCATTTATCATAAGGTAATCCTATCTTAAATTCTAGTTTATTGCATACAGAATGTGGCTTAACATTTTGTAGAATCTGATTAAAATTTTCAATTAACTATATCTTGTATAATTCATGTACTTCATACATTGAAATTGAAGTTTGGGGAGCTTAAAGGAAGGGTTAACTGAAAGTGAATAGCTGCAGAGGGGCCTGAACCTCGTCCACCGTTTATCAAGCCATTCACAGTTTCCAGTTCCAACTCGACTACACAAAAGAGTTTTTCTTCAGAGCAAAGAGGTAAACCTAGGAATCAAACTTCAACGTCTACAGACACCCAGTTAGACTAACATTTGTTTACTTCGTGTCTGATACAAATAGTGCACTAACATTTATTTCACCAGATATTTGAATTCAGTTCGCTGTGAAAACTTTTGGATTGCATGTGAATTGTGAAGGCAATTGTGAATTTTGTGTTGTTTTTTTTCTTCATACCAAGACAAACTTAAGTGCTAAACCAAATGAATAAATCAAACAGAAGAGTTGAAAAATAAATTAAACATGGAATAAATACCTTCTTAAACTCAACTATATGGGAATGGTGTAAATTAAGGCTGTTGTTGGGCATCCATGTAACCTGCATCAACCAACACTTTCTCCCTCTTAGCCAACTCAATATCTTCATCAACCATCATCTTCACCAATTGCTGGAACCCAACTCTGGGTTTCCAACCAAGAACCTTTCTTGCTTTACTTGAATCGCCTTTCAAATTATCCACCTCGGCTGGCCTAAAATACCTCTTATCAATCACCACATGGTCTTTCCACTTCAACCCAACATACCCAAACGCCACTTCCAAAAACTCCTCCACCGTGTGCGACTCCTCGGTCGCCACCACGTAATCGTCTGGCTTCTCCTGTTGCAGCATCATCCACATAGCTTCCACGTAATCCCCAGCAAAACCCCAGTCCCTCGATGCCTGCAGATTCCCCAAAAACAACTTGCTTTGCAACCCAATCTTGATCCTGCCAACGGCCCGAGTGATTTTCCGGGTCACGAAGTTCTCTCCTCTCCTCGGAGACTCGTGATTGAACAGAATCCCATTACAGGCGAAAATCCCGTATGCTTCCCTATAATTGACAGTGTACCAATGCGCAGCGCATTTAGAAGCCGCGTATGGAGATCTGGGGTGAAATGGGGTATCTTCAGATTGGGGCGGAGGAGTGGATCCGAACATTTCCGAAGAACCGGCTTGGTAATACCTGATATGGCTCCGACCCGTATCGGCGATATGCGATCGAACGGCTTCCAACAAACGGAGGGCTCCGGTAGCCACCACGTCAGCGGTGTAATCAGGGATCTCAAACGAGACGGCGACGTGGGATTGGGCAGCCAGGTTGTAAACCTCGTCGGGTCGGATCGTGTCGATCCAGCGACGAAGCGAGGAAGCGTCGGAGAGGTCAGCATAATGGAGCTTCATCCGAGCCTTGTGGGCATTATGGGGGTCGATGTAGATATGGTTTATACGCTGTGTGTTGAAGTTGGAAGAGCGGCGGATCAAGCCATGGACTTCGTAGCCCTTGTTGAGAAGGAATTCAGTCAGGTACGAACCGTCTTGACCGGTGATGCCAGTGATCAACGCAATCTTGCGGCCGGGAGGAGCCTCGCCGTCAGTGGTGGAGGATCCGGTTTTGGGTCCGACACTGGAACTGTCATTTTGGCTTGCCATTTTGGTGTTCAAAAAAGTCTGATTCTGGATTCTGACTTCTGAGAGAAACAAAGGGGAAGAATAAAGACACGGTTTCAGATATCAGTGATTTGAGCGATTAGCGGTTGGGTAAACTACACCATCTGTCCCTACTTTTTGATTAAGTTTCTTTTTCATCGTTGAAGTTTAAAACATTATATTATGGTCAGTTGGTCACTAACATTTTCAATTAATAACAAAATAACCATTCCTCCGTTAATTGTAATCTGACGTGGCATGTTAACCTAGTTGATTTGGCATTCTTTGTAGGACCTGATTATTTGAGCTATAACAAGCTTCAAAAGAATGGAAAATTCCTTTGATTGTTAATGTTGTCGCGCTTCCAAATTGATAGTTTGAACTTTGAAGACTCAAATATAATTTTAACATGATTTTATATGCATAGGTTAAAAGTTTAGATTAAATATAAGATTTTATTAATAAATTATTATTACAAAATCCTAAAAGATTCTATTGAAAAAAAATCATTTACCGTATTGAAATTTAGAGTTAATGATTTATGATTTTTAAGGTTATGATTTTAAACTTTAATGGCTCATGGTTTAAAATTTAAAATTTTAAGTTTTATGGTTTAAGATTTAGAGTTTATGGTTTTAACGTTTAGAGTTTATGGTTTAGGAGTTAGTAACATATTGAATGAAAGTTCTTTTAATAGAATTTTTTAGGATTTTGTAATACATTGAACGATAAATTTTTTTTTTCAATGGAATCTTATATTTAATCCAAATATTGTGTATGTATGGCATGTTGTAACATTTTTAACATAATTTATAACAAAAATTTAATTTTTAAAATGATATGTATGTTCGTAGCGTGTTCATATTACATCCCAATCCATACAATTTTTATTTTATTTTCTCTATCATGTTAGACTTAGTTCCATGTTATTGCATGTTCAAATATTATAATTTTAATCACAAAATTGTATACTATTTGTGTCCTATACATGTTATTTATCTCAAGTCATCGTGTATTAATTCTAATTTAACCTTAAATTTATTTAGTCGAGAGGAAGGAATCATTACATACAATTTGCATCCCATAAATATAAATCTGCAAAGGAGAATAACATTCAATCCAAACAATCTAACCTATGCTAAGCTAATCCAAGGTTGAAAAACCATCAAAATGAAGTCACTCCGCCTGAAAAACAAAAAAGTAATGTCATTCACCTGAAACACAACTCCAATGGTCAGCTTCAGCTATACATCTGTCAAAACAGGCCAACCCCTTCTAATAATTCCATTGATCTTTGCATCGATCTGCTTTTGAATCCTTTGGGGGCAAAGCTCCGCAGCATATCCATTTAGTTTTGCTGCCATGGTAGACATCTCAAGCTCCTCTTCGGGCAGGTTTCCTATCAGCTGTAGAAGCAATGGATGGCGTTTGAGCTCAAATTTCTGCACATTGGATGGATTTATCAGTCACTCATTTACCCATCAGAACAGGGATGGACCAAGGGGGTGCACCAGGGGGGGGGGGGGGGGGAGTCGCACCCCCTGGAAGTTTCAAATTATCATCTAGTTTATGTATTTCCTTAGTATTTTTCTATCGATTACCTAAGTTCGCACCCCCTAAATTTCTAATATAACTCCCTAACAGCTCACACCCCCTGAAAGAAAATCCTGCATTCGTCCCTGCATCAGAGCCTTAACTCCTTTGACCTTCTAATCTATCAATATTCTTCAAGAAAAGAAAGGGGAAAAAACTATCAATAGGCAATAGCACGTCTATAAATGATGACAAACGTTTTCCATCATCCAAATTCCAACGTACGAAATCAGGTTCAAATTCAGCATAAACCGAAAACTTAAAGAAGCTTGTGGATCATAAGATGCAAGCAACAAAGAATACTCAACACACCCTGACATCCACCTTACTGCCTTTCTCAAACAATAATAAGAAATGGGAGAGCATTAAACCTGGTGTTCAGGCTCTGCGGGATAAAATGATTCGAGTTGTTGAATTTGGGTTGTCACGATGCTGCTCCGCGACCTGGTTTGTTCCCTTTCTTTGCTCATGGTAGCTATTCTACCCTCTTCAGTTCCATTAGTAAAAATAATAGACCTGATTGAATTGAGATATGAAAACCTATCATTAAAGAGTACAAAATGAAGTGATAATCTGGTTTTTTTCCCATCATTTGGGTGATGATGATTACCTATACTGATTACCTACATCAGGACCTTGGCCAAAAACCTGCCTTGGGTCATGGCTAGACCAAAAAACCTCCAGAAGTTGCCTAAAATTGATCTCCTTTGGATCATATTCAACCTGTTCATCATTCAAATACCCAAATTGATACGGAAATCAACATCAATCTTTTAAATCATTTCCAAAAATTCAGATAGTTTCTTTCATCTTTTAGATGAATTAATTCCAAAAAACAATTATTTCATAAATTCAGCAAGTATATCAAAAACATCACTACTAAAGTTCATAATTTGATACAAGGAGAAATTACGGACCATTACAGACTCGGCATGGTCACCCAAGCTTCTGTATTCGGGGTTGATTTTGGATCCACCAGCATAACCAGAAGTAGTTCGAACGACGCCGTTTAAGCAACCGAATACGGCTTCCGACCTCCAGAAACTACCGAGGGCAAAAACCGCGGTTTTCAGAGACTGATCTGATAGCTCCCGAGGCGTGGTTGAGGCCCGATCTGGAATCCGAATGGAAAATGCTTTGTCGGCACAGCAAATATACAGTGAAACCAATGTTAGTAAACGAATGATGAGGAAGTTACTATCCGCCCAAGCCATTTCTTCTCAGATTGTCTAATGGAAAGTTGGAAACAATGACGATGAGAGAGAGAGAGAGAGAGAGAAAGCAAAACAAAACAAAACAAAACAAAACAAATTTATCAAATCAACATAAAAACCCAACAGACATGAGAAAATTTATAAATGTTAATGATTTAGAAATGGGAAAGATTTTATAAATTTATAAATATAATTATTACAGTATATTTTAATAATAATAATAATAATAATAATAATAATAATAATAATAATAATAATAATAACAAGGCTTAATGGTTCAATAAGCGACTAAACTTTTTTTTAAAAAATCAATTAAGTCTTTAAATTTTTTTCACTCAATTAAGCTCTCAAATTCAAGAAAGGCGGTTAACTTTGACAATTTTTTAAAAAAAATTTGACACATGTCGAAATATGATAATTGCACTTGTCGTTTCTAAAAATTTTTAAATTTTAATTTTTAAAAAATATATCAAAACAGAAAAAATTCTAAAAATAATATTAAAAATATATGTTTTTATTTTAAAATTTATTTAAAAATAATAAATAATAATTTTTCAAAAGATTAAAATGTTTTAAAATTTTTACAAATTAAAAATATAAAATATTATTATTATAAAAATATTTTTTTAATATTTTAAAATATATTTTTAAAAATCAAAATAACTTTTATTGTTTTATATTTTTTCAAATTATTTTTTATAATTGTATAATAATTATTTTTATTTTTTAATTTTTTAAATAAATTTCGAAATTCAAAAAATATTTTTACTAATTTTCCAGAATTTAAAAAAATAAGAATTTTTCTGTTTTTAGATATTTTTAAAAGAAAAATTCTACAACGGGCGACGAACATTGATGAACACTACTAACGATGAATACCGATGAACACCATTAAATTTTTTAAAATTTTAAAAATCTAAATGACTAAAATTATAATTAAAATTATCTCTTAAAAAATATTCAAATTTAATAGTTACTTTATAATATTTTTTTAATAGGTTAGAATCAGATATATTCAATTCTCCTAAATCCTAACAAAATTAATCTCTTAAAAAATAAAAATAAATTTATAATTTTTTAATAGATTAAAATTAAATATGTTGAAGTGATTTCTCCTCCGCAAGATGTGTATGGGGGCATGTTGGCTTTCCACACTTCATCTCTACTTGCAGGCCATCTAATAGGGATCTGAAATTCTAAAAGCAATTTCGTCGGCATCAAAACTAACTGAAACTACAAAAATCTTGACTGCTAGCTTAAGCAAAAGAAATATCACCAACCTTGTAACCTTTTGCCATGTACATCGCGTCTATTAAATTTTAATCTATTAAAAAATTATAAACTGATTTCTAGTTTTTTTAAAAGATTAATTTTGTTAGGGTTTAGGAGAATTGCGCATATTTGATTTTGTTAGGGTTTAGGAGAACTGGGTATATTTGATTCTAACATATTAAAAAAATATTATAAAGTAACTATTAAATTTAATTTTTATTTTTTAAGAGATAATTTTAATTATAATTTTAGTCATTTAGATTTTTAAAATTTTAAAAAAAAATTAACGATGTTCATCGTTAGTGGTGTTCATCAATGTTCGTCGCACGTGGTAGACTCATCATTTAAAAAAAAAGTTAACAATTCCTAAAAACAATAAGTGACATTATCCTATTACGACATGTGTCAAAAAAATTTAAAAAGCGTTAAATTTAACGGTTAACGTTAGTTAAAGGAGTATATTAATTTTTTTTTCTTGAGTTTGAGGGCTTAATTGAGTGAAAAAATTTAAGAGCTTAACTGATTCTTTTAAAAAAGTTTAAGGACTTATTGAACCTTTATGCCTAATAATAATAATGTTGTTGGCCAAGATTGGGCTTTAATATGCTTGCCTAAGGCCCAATTCAAACAAAAATGGGGTTAACGTTTTGTCCAACCCACTTTCAGGGTTACAATCTATGTTCGGGATGCGTGGCCGTTCCTTCTAACAATATTATCTTTAATGATTGAACTTGCGTTCCCCTCCTATTTCAAGACATTTTGGTTCACTTTTGGATAAAATTTTAAGTTGATTTTTAGTGATATTTTACAAGTTTCAAAACTTGGTTTTTTATGACATTTTAAATTGTGATTTTTTTCAACAATCTAAAATGTTGTCAAAAAATCTATCGTTTTAGGTCGGTGGTTTATTCAACAAGTTTTCAAAATTATCTTCTATTGGCCCTCTAATAGAGCACATAGAGGATCTTATACCAATTTCTTACTCCATTCAAAAAGGGGGGGCAGTCTGCCTTTACCAACAAGGCAACAACTACTGAATCCAGTCCATATAGGGAAACTAATAAGGAAAGCCAGAGAGAACAATAATGAGAAACATAGACATAAAACACTTGAGTAAAAATCCCAATTGAGAACATATCCATCCCTCAAACAATACCATTATCTGAAAATGCAAGCAAAATTTCCAGCATAAATGTGCTTAATACACTTGAATATAATAAGTGCCAATAAGTAATGTCAAAAGTCTTAAGCCTTATCGGCCTTGGAAGCAGTAGCAGCCGCTTGTCCTCTGAGCCTACCAGTCCTCCTTGCAGCAATAAGACCAACCTTCTGTCCGGGAGGTGCATCACGTCTAACGGTACTAGCATGACCAATGTGTTGATGGTTACCACCTCCGTGGGGATGCTCCACTGGGTTCATAGCCACACCACGCACCTTAGGCCAGCAGTTCCTCTTCACTCTATACTTATGGTAAGCATTACCAGCCTTGAGAAGAGGTTTCTCGGTTCTACCGCCACCTGCAACCTGGCCGATCATGGCCCGACAACCACTTGGAACAACCTTCTTGGCACCTGATGGGAGCTTGATCCTGTAAAGATTGTACTCCAAAATGTCATTAAAGTAACAACTAACAACTCCAAACTTTTCACGGAAATCAAATTGTTGTCCGCTTTCTTTCGATGATTAAACAAAGAATATCATCGTCCAAATAAACATATTGAAACCGGAATCATTGTGCTTAAGAAAAGCCTTTTCGTTTTACATTCCAAGTTCCAACAGTTCAACACTTCTTAATAAACTAGGTCTAAGCGTATATTTAAGCACAAATATGGAAAACAAACCTAGCAAACTACAAGACTAAACAAAATCAAGAAATTATCAGTAATGTATTCATATAGCAAACAGATATAGAATTATAGATAAACCCAGATCAAAATTCAAATCAAAACAGAGAAAGAGCACGACACCTGCTGGTATCATTATCAGGGTTGTGACTAATAACAATAGCATAGTCACCGGAAGCCCTGGCGAAAACCCCACGATCACCGACATGGTGTTCAACGTTGCAAACGACAGCTCCTTCGGGGATAGATCTAAGAGGCAACACATTACCGACCACAAGAGTAGCCTTCTTACCACAGTACACAAATTGTCCGGTGTACATTCCCTCGGCGGCAACGAACAGTTCCTTCTGCTTCTTGTAACGGAATGGGTGACGGAAGACGACGCGAGCCAAAGGAGCGCCACGGCCTGGGTCGTGGATGACTTCGGTGACGACACCTTTGAGGTAGCCGTTCCGTTCGCCGAAGTCAAGGCTGCGGAAACGGGCGGGACCCTTACGGTGGTGGGTGTGGGACTTGAAAACGGAACCCGCACCCTTACGTTGAGCTCGGATGACACGACCCATTTTGGTGAAAGTGATGTGTGTGCGGCGGTGTGGAGAGTTGAGTCCTCTCTCTTGGAGGCGGACGACGGGGTATAATATCGAAATAGGGGTTAGGGTTTCTACAGAATGGTTGAATAAATATAGTGATTAGTAATGGGTTTTGGTTGATGGTTTAATTATGGCTTTAGTCCTTTTCTTATACTAATATTTAAAATGATTTTTTATTTTAAATTTTAATATATTTTGATTCCTATGTTTTGTAATTTCATATTAATAATATCTTTAATTTCTGATAATAAAGTAATGATATCCATTTTTTATTAATTAAACATGGTTATACAATTTTTCACATGGCTTTATTATGATCAAATATTATTAAAAATAAGGGTAATATAGTTTTTGGTCCTTAACTTTGATTTTAATATGTAATTTAACTCACGTCTTTTAACTTTTATTAATTCTTTGTCACGTGATATTTTTGGGTGCAATTCAACTTTTGATTTTGAATTTGATGTGCAATTTCCCCCTAACTTTAGGTTTTTATAGCACATGTGTGTGCATCAACGTCTTAGGGTTTTTTTTTTTCTTAATGTCGCTGCTCTCTCTCTCTCTCTGGTTCAAACATAGATCGGCGGCGGCAATAATTTTTGGGTTATTTGTCGACCGTTGGTCACCCTCTTTCACTTATTTGTTTTGTTCTATTAATTTTTAGTCTTTTTAATTCAATAAATCTGTCTTTATGACACGTTTTTCTCTACCGTTTGGTACGTTTTTCTGCTTCTTAGCATGTTTTTCTGTCTCTTGGAACGTTTTTCTATTATTTGTTTTCTATCAGGGTTGATTTGATGACGCCACGACTGATCAAGATGGCAACTATTTGTAATCATGTTGATCTTCCCTGCTATGGACCTTCGGTTTGAATTTGGATACGCGGTTTGCGCTTGTGAAGAGTTTCTCAGAGCTCGGCTCTGATTTGCGTTTTTTCGGTGGTCTATCAATAGTTTCATCCCTTTCGTGGTTCGTTTTGCCGATGCAGTCAAGTTTCGTATCTATTTTCAATCGAGTATTTGGATGGGTTTATAATCTTTTCATGTATGGTTCATGTCTGATCTAAAATGGCTAGTTTTAGGAGGAAATCCAAATTATGTATTTAGTTTACAATGATAGTTTGTAAACCCTTATTATAATTTTGACTATTTTCTCATTAATAAAACTAGTGGTTTATTTTCAATATATATATATATATATATATATATATATATATATATATATATATAGGAGTTGGAGTATATCTATAGGTTATATGTCTTATTAAAAACCTTTCTAAATCTAGTACCTATAAGGATACCAAGACAAAAAACAAGCAGTCATGTTTCTTTCTTACCATTAAAGAGTTGGAGTTCGAGCTCACGTTATCATGTATATTGTACTTATATCATGTTAATTGAGCTAAACTCAATTGAGAACGACTTTAAAATTTTAAAGGGCAATCGGTCATAAAATATTACATATCACGTGTATTTTTTTTTTATTAAAAGCCAGCTGATTTTATTGAAACTTAAAATAACTTAAAAACAATAAAAGAAAGGAAAAGCAAAAGACACACGCAAAGTTTTACCAGGCCGACCATATTCCAAAAATACCCCCAAAATCGGGAATCAGTAAAGGGGAATGAAGAAATAGAAATGAAGTTCCCCTCTGTCCTCAAAAACCACTTCACGATGACGAGACCAGTTGCCGTCGATCATCTTCCACACGTGCCAAGACCGCCGACGGCGCATCGTCGACCCAAAATCGGTCATGCATGGTTGTAAAACCCACCTTCGCCGCAGCATCAGCCGCTGTGTTCGCGCTCCGAACGGTGTGGCAGAAAAGGCATCTCGCAAAACGGCACTGAAGCAACTTGACGGTAGAAATGATCGGGCCGATTTCAGAGAAGTCAATCGCCAGTGAGATTAGTTTTGTGATTACCGACCGCGAATCACCTTCCAGAATCACCAATTGAAAGCCTAGGTCAGCCGCAAACACTAAGCCATGCACCGCCGTTAGGGCTTCCGCCGCAAACGCCGATTGAACATTCAAGTTCTTCCGGTAACAAGTCCCCAACAGGTATCCTCCTTCATCTCGCACGATTATTCCAGATGTTGAAACTTTAAGCGTTTGAGAATATGCTGCGTCCACATTAATTTTTACCATCGATGCAAGGGGAGGTGACCATTTCACCGGTAAGGAGCTGATTGACGGATTTTTTGCCCAGGCCAAAGACGTGAGTTCCAGTTCGTAGCTCTTCACAAAGGTAATCAATTCATCCTTTGATTGATTAATCCCCTCATGCCACAATTTGTTTTTGAAAAATCATATTGCCCATGCTGTTAAAACAATGGTAACTTTTCTCTGAATAGTGTTGTTAGCAAATAGCCATGAGAGCCATTCCTTGAAACACAATTGTTGAACTTGATTAGGCCAGACGAAATTTAACTGAGGCCATATGTTGGAAGCAAAATTGCAATCTCTAAATAAATGTTCACAGTTCTCAACCCACTGATTGCACCTAAAACATGTAGGATCTGTAACCACGCGCTTAATGCACAAATTATGCTTGGTTGGGATGTAATTATGAATAAACTTTCAATTAGCTATACGAACCTTAGATGGGCATTGTAGAGACTACAATTGCTTGAAAATTTCGTTGTTCTGTACGGTAGATGATGCGCCCTGTAGAAGAAGTCTATAGCCACTTCGAACACTATAATGACCCGAATGTTCACCCGACCAGACCCAGATATCCACCTCAGGCTCAGGTGGTGTTGGTATAGCCAAAATTTCCGCAACCTCAGTCTGATTAAACGAAGCCATTATTAGTTCTCGATTCCAACTAGTGGAATTAGGATGCATTAGGTCCGAAACCCACTTAAGGCCCACTATCCTTGCATATCGCGTGTAATTTTAAAATGTATTTTTAAATTTATAAGTTATAATGAACCACTTAATGGTAAGAAAGATCGTCAATAAAAAAATTGCGCCCTTAAAAAATTCACAATCAATTAAGTTGTTCCATTAACATTGATCAAATTTGACTCAAACAAGACACACTTCAAAAGTGTCACATCGTATAATCATAAAAATCATTTTAAATTATTTAAAATATACAATTATAAACAAAATTATATAAAAGATATAAAAACCCTAAAAATTTATCATCAACAAAAACATAATATAAAACCATATAAAATAAAAATATGTATACAAATATTCAATGGACAATACAATACCACCAACCCAATATATTCGATGAAACCTTTTTACACATGTTAGTTGCGCTTATGACACCAAACGAAGTGGAAATGGATAACTTGATCTCCACCGAATCAAGAACTATGCTATTGAATATGACTGTTCTCCAATCTTTAATGTTTTTTTTTAGATTTTTTCATAATTTTCGACGTTTTCTTTTTATCATTTTTACGATTATTTTTTTACAGTTTCCTTGCAAAATTATTGTTTTTATAATTTTCATGGTTTTGATATTTTTAAAAATTCTATATTTTTTTACATTTTTTTAATATTTTTCACAGCTTTTAATAACTTCTTATAATGTTTGTATATTGTTTATTACTACTTTTTTTTTTATCATTTTACTAGTATTTTCTGATATTTATGATATTTTCGTTTTTATTGTTCTATATTGTCTTATTACTTTTTATCATTTTAATATTTTTGCTAAATTTGATAATTGTTTGTGTTTTTTATGATTTTCATAATTTTTAGACATGACACTTTTATAGTGTGTCAAAATATATCAAAGACAGACAAAGTTTGGGTCCTTGGGGTGAAGTGTTGTGCTGTAAAGTTAAAATTGGAGGTCAAAATTACACCAAGAAAATCAAGAGCTAAAATGTACATTAATCCTAAAAATATTGTATCAATTTAGCAAGAATAATTAATAGTATTATTAATTTGAATTTACTAATAGGATTACACTAAATTAAAATAATTTGATTAAAATTTTAATTTGAACATAACAAGGGGACTAAAACTATAATTAGACTGATATATAAAAACTTATTTATTGGGCCAATTGGGTCGTCCAGAGTTCCAAACCCAGTATCTAGAATATCAAATTTTCTTGAGGGAAAAGAAAAATAAAATTTTCAAAAACACCCCCAAATAAACTTTCCAACAACGTAGTATTTTCTTTTCGGCCTTGTGTTTTGTTCGTTCCTTCTGTCCAACAGCATTCGATTCAACCACCCATATCTCGAATCTCTCGCCGTCTCTTCCCCGACTCAGAGCAACCCCAATGAACGATCCCGAGCGAGTCAAAACGGACGACCCGTTTCTCCGGCAGTATCATCCCTCCGAACTCAGAATAGCCTCCGAGTTCTTGACCACATGGCTCACTTTCCTTTCAAAGATTTATGCCATGGATGCACCCGAAGACTCTCCCAGCGAATCCGCTCTCTCGACCCAGGTACTCTCCCGTTTAGAATTGTTAATAAGAATTCAGTTTCCATGACACCTTGTATTTCAGTTTAAAGTAGTTGTTTTTTCCTTGTAAAATTTATTGATTTCGGCATTATTGTTTTTATTCTTCTTTCGGTAATACAAATATATACTTTTGGCTGAAATTAGCGGTTTGGGTTTAGATTTTCTTCATTTATATGTGGAAGAATTGCTCTTAGTTAATGCTTAATAATATACCCTTTATATAGTAATATTCTTTCACATAATGGGCATGGTTTCTACTTTCTAATGCATTCTATGAAGATATTATTTTATATAGTAACATTGCTCTTAGTATACCAGTTAACAAAGTACTAAGTGTCCTATTTTGGGATTGTAGAACATGAAGGAGGTGCTGAACTGTCCGACACAGATTCGAATGCATACCCTTCTAATCCCAGATATACTCAATCGTACGAATTAAATGGGAGTTATCTTAATGATTGTGATGCAAATTCGGTTAGAAGTTCAAAAGATGAGGAAGATACAAATTCCTTGGGTAGCTGGAAGTATTTGGCAAATGGGTCTCAAGAACTTGTTGTAGTAGCATCGTCTCCGGTTAGAACTCGGGCTCTCCGTCAATCATGGGCAGACATGGCACAGGAAGATGAGTTTGAGAAAGTAGAAGACGAAGAAGAGCGACAGCAGTCAGAGTTGAGGAAGCGAGTTGCTAATTTAACTACTTTCACCAGTGAGTTGAGTATATCCAATGTTGTTGAGAAACCTAAATTGTCTAGGTATCAGAGAGAGTATATAAGGTTTATGAATGTGAAGAGAAAGAAAGATTTTGTATCTCTCGAGAGAGTTAAGGGGAAGATGGTTAATATTTTTGATGGTCTTGAATTTCACATGGGAATTTTTAGTGCTGCAGAGCAGAATAGGATAGTCGACCATGTTTATAAGCTTGAAGAAATGGGGAGAAATGGAGAATTAAAAGGTTAGTATTTACATTGTCAAACTTGTTTGTACACTTGAACTTTTCTCGTGTTCTTATACAATAAAGAATAAAACTTCTTTGGTGCTCTTTTTCCTATTTTGCAATATCGAACATAAGTAGTTAATTGAAAACTTAGATTCAATTATCTTTTTTTAATCATTTCTATTTTTACTGATAATAGATTTTTGTTATCTTTCCATTTACCCTTGTGTTTTGCTTTCTTGCTTTATACCTCTAATGGAATTAATAGATTGAATAGATTAGAAAATGCAAGTTAGTCTCTAGTTTTTTTAGTTCAGTTTGGAATCATTTGGTGGTTTGCGTCTTTGGAAATGAGTTTGTTGCTTTATGTTATCCTTGTTAGCAATGCATGCAAGATATATCCGCATGTTGTTTATATCTACAGGTTTACATTATGCATCACACTCAAATAATTGAAGTTGAAAATAATTGAAGTTGAAAATATTCTATAGAACGCACATTTACAGCACCCCAAAAGTGGATGAGAGGAAAAGGACGTATAACCATCCAATTTGGTTGCTGCTACAATTATGCAATGGTAAAATTCCCATATCCTTGCTTCGTGTTGAAGATTGGTGAAGAGAGACACTGTAGTCACAGGAAGTAGTAAGTCGAGGTTGAAATTGCTTTATCATGTTTAACTTCTGGTGGCAGGACAAAAATGGTAACCCGCCCGGCATTCTTCAAAACGAAGACGTAGATCCTATACCCAATCTTTTCAAGGTGATCATTAGAAGACTAATCGGATGGCATGTGCTTCCCCCTACTTGTGTGCCTGACAGTTGTATTGTTAATATTTATGAAGAAGGCGACTGTATTCCTCCACACATTGACAACCATGATTTTGTTCGACCATTTTGTACCGTGTCGTTTCTGAGTGAGTGCAAAATTGTTTTTGGGTTAAACCTGAAAATTGTAGGGCCGGGCGAGTTTTCCGGTTCATTCGCAATCCTCTTACCTGTGGGGTAAGATTCTTTTCATGCCCTGACTGGTCCTCTATATCAAGTCATGCAATTATTATTTAGTTTTATTCCTGTTGAGTTAAAAGTTCAAATCAATTATTTCTTCTTTCAGATCAGTTTTAGTCATTAATGGAAACGGGGCAGATGTTGCTAAACACTGTGTGCCAGCAGTTCCTACAAAGAGGTACAAAGTTAAATTATCATGCTTTTATATTTTGCTTTATTGCTTCTATTGAACCTTTTTGTCATGTTGCTTCTCTTAGGATATCAATCACATTCAGGCGAATGGATGAATCAAAGCGGCCAATCGGATATGCTCCGGAACCTGACTTGGAAGGAATTGAATCACTGTGTTACAATGAGGAGAAACCGAAGAGAGTAATCTCTTCACCTAAATACGAACCATATGTAAAAAGGCAACCACTTGGAAGAGAAGGTAGAAAAGAGGCCAGGGGGTCAACAACAAAGAGTAACGAGCGGTGGCAGCCCCGATCCTCGACCCGGAAATAGGAGAATGATCAATGTGAATGAAGAAAGTTGACGAGTCACCAAGTGTCGAACTGTAGAGACAGTAGTCTCTGTTCCAAGTTAGAAAAAACAGTTCAATTTTTGTGAAAGGTATAAATCTCAGTTTTACTTGCTTAGCATCCCAAAGATTCTAGGGTAAACTACTGCGGTGGTCACTTATGTTTTCTCTCAGTACAGAGTTGGTCACCGATTTTAAAAAAGACCAGTAAGGTCACTTACGTTTTCGGAACGTAAACTTTTGGTCACCCAACCATTTGATGCCATTAAATTTTGACGAATTTCTGATCTGGCAGTTAAAAAAATCCCTAAATTTTCAAATTTCACAAAATAACCCCCATATTTGAACTCACCAAAACTTAAATCGCGATTTAAGTCGATTCCGTCGCTGATTGTAACGCCGCCGCCCGCCACATCCGTCGTCGGACCACCATGATCGTTTACCCTATCACGCCGCTGCCAAAAATTGATCGGAGTCGTGCAAAATGTCGAACGAATGTTTAAATATTTGAAAATTTCATTCGATCGATTTGCAACAAGCAACGATTGAACGACGACGATTGGTGCATGGGTGTTTGGGAGAAGGGAGGACGCTCCATTTCGTTGCCAGAATTGTGGCCAACAACTGTAAGAGTGACCGAATTGAGGGAGTTAGGCATTTAAGGATTTAGGAATTTATGAATTTGGGGTTTTTTAAAATTTCTAGAATTTTGGGGTCATTGCAGTAGTTTACCCTTATTTTTTCAATTGCTAAATCAGAAAACCGTTAAAGTTTAACGGCATTAAATGGTTGGTGACCAAAAGTTTACGCCCCGAAAACGTAAGTGACCTTACTGGTTATTTTTCAAAATAGGTGTCCAATTCTATACTAAAAGGAAACATAAATGACCAGCACAGTAGTTTACCCAAGATTCTAGTGCTTGAGCTTGGTTAGTATTACTACACATTTTACACAAAAAAAAATTGCATAGGTGTAAACTTTGAAGGTGCTTGTACGGATCTCCAATGTCAGAGTTTGGACGTTTGGAGGCCTACAATCCAGATTTCGAGATTTTTGGCCTCAAACGATTTGTCCACATGTCTGTATTTAAAAATTTAAAATTAATTTTGGACTTTAAACGTGATTTTGGGAGAAGCAATGTAAAAGTAACTTTTGCGGTTCGTCGTGATTTTTATGCTATATTTTTATGCAATCGTGATTTTTAATAAAAAAAACTCTCAAACATAAATTACGTTACTTTAAAATTAATTTTACACAAAATTATTTCTATAAAATCACGTTGATCTAAAATTAATTTTACCACTACAGAACCAAACACACAAAGCTTTTGGACAAAGAAATCATGTGTTTAGTTAGTTGATATATTTGATCAAACTCGGTCATCATTAATCTGCACTGTAAATTTCAAACTGAGATATCGGCTGATGATGGTGATGAAGAATAATATTGAGGTTTGCAGCTTTAGCCAAATCATTGGGAATGAAAGCTCGAGCTTCCAGGCCACTGGCCAAGCCACGAATGCAATATACTATGGAAAAAACTTTGATTTCAATTTACACAAATCTTTTGGTTTAGGGGTTAAAGGTTATATAGTTTAAAATTAAAAGTTTAATTTTTAGAGTCTAGAGTTAAAATTTTAATATTTATATTTTGTAGTGTAAATATATAGATTTGTGTAAATTTTTAAATAGCTTGTGTATTAAAATTTTAATTATACAATATTTGATAGAATGAAACATCCATCTTTTGTACCGTAGCAGAAATTTTGGACTTGGAATAAAGACAAATATTCTAAGCATAAAAAATTAAATCAAACATAAATTATAAATCTGAAAATGAATAAATTTAGAACTATCCGAATCGAAAATGATTTGTATATTTGACTATTTAAAGATTTTATTTAATTTGTGTGATCGGTTGATGGGTATTAATTCAATTCAAAAATAATTAAAAAAACGTTTTATAAAAGATAATAATACTATTATTACAAGGTGTTTTTGTCTTTACATATCTTTATACTACAATCGTTAAATACAATAATTAGAAATTATTATTTGAAATCAAACACATAATATGTAAATTTACATGTGAATACTGTATAAATAAATATAGTATGGATTAATTAATTTGATTATTTTCAATCTTTGTAACTTTGATTTTAAAATAAATCTAAAATTCAAATCCAAGTTTGATATTTTTTTCTTTGAACCCGAGTTGTTTACTTTTTATTTTTTTGTCTAATCAGTGGCTGCGTCTGTTTTAGTGTTGATTGCTGACCGCCGTTCATATTTTTTTCTATTTGTTTTGATATTTTCCTTCACACATCTTATTATGTTTTTTTTTTCTGCCGTTGTAATATGTTTTCTTTGCCTTTATTTTGATTAATTTGATTATTTTCAATCTTTGTAACTTTGATTTTAAAAACTCTGATTAATACAACGCTTATAATTTTTTTAATTCACTATTTTTTTTGTTTTTTTATGTTATGAAACTTCTATTAATTATGTTCTAATTTTATTTTTGTTTAATCAACAAAGCAGTCCAGTTGATGTGTCAAAAAGAATATAATATGAAAATGTACAGTTGCCTATGAGGCTGAACCTTATAGTTCACTGTCAAAAACAACGAAACAACTAGCAAGGTGGGTGGGCCATGGGCTTTGGCTCACCTGGTTTCATGGAGTAATTATAGTTTTAGTCCTTTTAGTTAATAATAATTTAATTTAAGTACTTTAAAAATGTTTTTTTTTTAAATTCAAACTGTTAAAATTTTATTTCAGTCATCCGATGTGAAATTTCTACATTTTTTATGATAAGGATGGCGAAATAAAATGTAGATTTTCATGAGTCAATTCGATCCAATTAAATTTACAAAATATATACCGTCTTAGGGAAATATAAATCAGAATTGATTCTTTAGACCTCATAAGTCTCACTTACATTCAGTATGATCTTCAAAGACGTACACTTAAATTATATAATATAACATGAAATTAAATCTCTAAATTTGTAGATAAAAAAAATTGAAGATTTCAATTCATACCCTTTGGACTGAATTGGACCGTGTCAAAAACATTATCCGCATCAAACTAGAGTTAGACCCAGAAAGCTGAAATATTTACGAACCATTTAAAGCAACCATTTTCCTTTTGTGGGTTCATAATTTAAAGCAACTTGTATAATAATTTACATCCCTCACATCCACATGTCCTATCTATATATGTACATAAATAATATACTCTCCTCATTTGCATAAGCCAGATGCAATGAACAAACAACTAAACAACCGATATTCATATTCTAATCGACTGAGGGGTATGATGCTCGTATTGTACGATTTTGTACGAATTCAAATCCTGATATTTGTCTTAAAACATTTTACCCCGAAGTGAACAAGCCTGTTCACTGGTATTGTTAGGGATTCAGTCAAAAGAGAACCAGTGAAAAACAAATTGTGGTCCAAACCAAATAAAACCCTAATCACATCACAAATCGGGGTCCACACTAGAACCCTAGAAGTACAGATATATTAAGACACTGTCTGTCATCAAAACTTCAGTGTCCATCATCCATTCTTAGTAAGTTTTGTTGAAGCTCATTAATAAAATGATGAGAATGGTAAGAAAAGATTGTGGCTAGGGTTTGCCTTGCACTATGCTCATTGGCAGGGAAGCTACAAGGAATAAACCAGATAGAGAAAGCTGAGATACGGGCTGATATTCTGATGTTATGTTTAGAGATATGGGAAGAAGAAAATAACAGCACAAGGGATGATTACCCGTAAGAAAAGCACATGGTACCCATAGCCGGCTGCAAAACCTTCTAGGCCACACTTGTTATGAGGTAAGCAACCTCATCAGATTGGGACTTTGGATGGGAGAAAATCAACAATTTTTTGTTTAAAAAAATGGGGTTTTTGTGTGTAAAAAAGGGTTTTTTTTTTCAGTGGAAAACCATGGATAAAAAAGTTGATCAATCCACAACTAGAATTTACTATGTAGCTAAAAGGGACAGTATACCAACAACCCACGTGGAGGGGAAGAGTGTGTGTGTGTTTGGGAAGAGCTAGAAAACCGATGCATGATAAGGAGTGGAGATCTCATCATGATGGTAATGTCAAAATCAACCAAATAACACAATCTGGAAAAAAAAGTTTGAAAGAAAGAAAGAAATGAAATGAAAGAGAAAACATAGCAGTAGTCAGAATTTGTAGAAAAAAAGGAATAAAGGCTGTTACATGTTGAATTCATGGGCATTATAACTTTTCCCATTAAGCAAAATCCTCTGGAAAATGACTGTTTTTTTCCCTACTCCATAACAAAACCAAAATGGATATATCCTAGTTTCTTTTCGTTACTAGAAATTGTTTTTTCCTTAACTATCTTCCAATTGGTGTTCATGTTTCTAATCATTAAATCTTTTATCAAAATATTTATCAGAATCTCTTTGCTTCTTATATCATTCAAACACACACGAGAGGCACACAAGAAATTCAGAGATGGCTGCAAAAGCAACAAAAAGGTGATTCAGATGATCATATCTCTCTGCAATATTGGGACTGAAAAGACAAAATGGGGCTGAAATGTTAGCTAAATAGTTTAAAGATTTACTATTCCTTGATTTATCTTCCAAACGATAGGACTACAGCTTAGAAGCAAGGATGGTATGTTTTCAAAGGATAAAATCATGAAAATTAGTATGTTGGGTCTCAAATCATGTAATATCATGCAACAGCTCCAGCAATCTATTGTGTTAATGTGGAGAATAGTGTTCCAAATGGAATTTTTATGGTTTCATTAGGGTTTACTACTTTTTATATACCAACCATTCATCATGTGGATGTCATATTATAAATGAGTTGGACATAATAAGAATATACTCAAATGAGAAAGGTGAAGAACCTTTGCCATTTCCCCCCATCCCCCAATATCTCAAGAAACTGTTATCTACGTTGATTAGGTGTGAGCTTTCGATCGAGTAAAAGAATTTTAAGTTAGTTGAGTTTACGAGTCCTATTTTATAACTCAATAGTCGTATATACGTATGTGTATGCATTTATTTCATGGACCACAAGATATAGAAAATCAATGGAGCAGAAACTGGGAAGTGGGAAACATGAACGGGTGGTTTAGTTTCAGAAAAACTGGTGACTGAGGGGCAAAGCTAGCACATGGAAGGTAGTCTCATGTGATAAATTCAATTTCCAAGAACTGAAGTTTTGCTAGACCTAGGTATATCCTATGTTCCTCTTAACAGCATGTTTCATATAGCAAACTGAGCGGTCCCCCAAGTTGAGCTCTCTCCTATTAAAGAGTACAACATTGAGAACCAAAAAAATCCCTGAAATTCTTAAAAAAGCATACCAGCAGCTGGTTGATAGGGTAATCAAAGCACTATAAGGCATAGCCAGAGCCCAGAAACACACTAATGGTGAAGATTACGACATGATCATCAGGCAAGAAGAATGCTAGAGAAAAAGGAACTGTAATAATATATCTTTGGACTCATAAAATATTATGACCATTCATTCTTTCATTCATTTGCCATCCAAGTATGAATGATATAGTGTATTTTTTTTCATCATCTGATCAAAAAGGCTGGTTTAATCATGATAATACCTCGTCATGCCTTTTCATCCAAGTAATTTCCACTCTTTCTAGGCCATCTTTTGTCCCTTCCCGCTCTGTCAACTTCAGTCCTTCTCTCTCAGATATTTTCTCTGATATCCTTTCTTCATCCCTCCATGTGCTTCTCTGTCCCCCCCTTCATCTCTCTCCTTTTTATATCTCCTCCATTTCATGCAGTTTTCACTTAATTGATCATCTCTTTTCTCTCTTTACACCCTTTGTTTAGCTTCTCTTTGTTTTCTTCCAGCATGGAACACCAGCAGCAGCAAAACCAACAGGCTGCAAATGATATTCAAGATGGTAGTGGCGGTGGCAGTGGCAAAGGAAGCTTTCTTTGCAGGCAAAGCAGTACACGGTGGACTCCAACCACCGACCAGATTAGAATCTTGAAGGACCTTTACTACAACAATGGTGTTAGGTCCCCGAGTGCTGATCAGATTCAGAGGATCTCTGCTAGGCTTAGACAGTACGGTAAAATCGAAGGCAAGAATGTGTTTTATTGGTTTCAGAACCACAAGGCTCGTGAGAGGCAGAAGAAAAGGTTCAATACTTCCACGACTGATCTCCATCATCATGTCCCCATGCAAAGACCAACCACTCTCACACTCGCCAACAACAAGTTCCCCACCAACATAAACTCTGGTTGTTCTCTCTTTCCCTTTTCCTATTTCTAACATAGACAACAAATTCCTTAGTTTTGTTATTAGTATTTACTTGTGTGTTTGCAGGTTATTCTCCTTCGTCTTCGTCTTCAACTGGTGTGCTTACTGTTGGACAAATAGGGAACTATGGGTATGGGTCTATTACCATGGAAAAGAGTTTTAGGGTAAGTACTGTTTGAACAGTACATATTCTAGTCATTTCTAGTTTGAAGTACAGTTAAAACAGTAAGAGATTTAACTAACTCAACATAGGAATTTAAAATGAGAAACAAGGAGCTGGGGTGGAGACATATCTGATATTACTACAGCCTAATGTTTTATCCCATGATCCCTTGAAACATCTATAAAAAGAAACAACCCTTTTGTTTCCTCCCTGTAAAAAGGCCAAACAGATTGGAAGTTTTTCTTCAACCCAAAACCAATTCCCCTTTCAACCCCCAATAATTCACTAGGAGAGGATCCTTTTACATATATAGTATATACAAATTTCTCCTATTTTTTCTAACTCTCACCTCTCTATGCCCAGGATTGCTCAATATCAGCATGTGGTAGCAGTACAGCAAGTGCAAACGAATCCCTGAGCCATAACTTCGGATGGGTGGGGATCGATCCGGCTTATTCGTTCTTCGAGCCGAAAAGATTCATCGATGGAATCCACGAAGAGGGACAAGAAGATGAAGATTGTTACTACGAAGAAGAAGAAGCTACAGGTCCACAAATTGAGACCCTCCCTCTCTTCCCCATGCACGGCGAGGACATCAATGGCTTTTGCAGCAACATGAAGCCCGAAGCCGACAGCCGCTACTCCGGGTGGTACAGGACCGAAGATGGCTACACCGGCGCTCGAGCTTCACTAGAGCTCAGCCTCAACTCTTACACCGGCAGATCACAAGATTCCATCTGATGGAAATATATTATATATGATGATGTCTACTGTCTTCTCAATTAGCTACTAATTAACTAGTTATGCCTTTAATATAGTGTAACCTTTGTTTCTCTATATATTATGTGCTGTTTTTTCCTGTCTTTTTGCCAAGAATATTACATGATAGTGATAACCCAACATACAAAGAAGGATTATATGAATATGGTGCTTAGTTTTAGGAGAGTTTATGCTCCAAAAACATTGGGTTTTTTTTTTTCTATGCAAATTGCAAGGAGATGGTTTTCTGTCACCTTTCACAAACTTAATGAGAGTATTAATGATGTAGCCATTTTGGAGCAGAAGTGACTGGCAGGACTGAAGATGATTTGAACAATCAATTCCAAAAATTACAAAAAGAGGCAAAAGGAATTTGAACATCTCTACTCCCAGGGGGGATTGAATTGCCAGTGGGCAAGGGGTTTCCAGTTTTCATGACCAATGTCTATTTAGGTGGGACCTTAAGGGGGGTGGTTGGTGACAGTGATAAGGCTAAGGTGCAAAGGAGTAAGGAATCAGGATGAAAAGATTAGATTAGTCTAGCTGGACGTAGGGGTGTGCATTGTTGGGTACTCGAAAAATTGGGTACCCACTTTATCCGGGTATCTCATTAAGTCGTTCGTGTCCCGGCCTATTATATTTAGATACACGAGATTTGGTTACTCGAGTAATCGGGTATCGGGTACCCGGTTTTTATTTTTTATTTTTTTTTTAAAATTTAAAAAAATTACATGTTAAACACAAAATATTTAAAAAAAATTAAACTTAAAACTTAAAAGAATATAATACAAACATAGAAAAAATTTAGGGATTTAAACTTAATTTTAGAGTAAAAATATTAAGAAACATAAAATGAAAATATAATTTTAAATATAAAAAATATATATTAAATTTTATCGGGTCGGGTCGGGTACCCGGTAAGGGAAAACTTTCGGTCCGTGTCCTGTACCATGTCCCGGGAAATTTGCCGGGTCGGGTACCCAGCCCGTTCGGATAATTTTTTCCGAAAATTATCCAGTATTTTTAGGTTCGGGTCGTCGGATCGGGTCAACCGGGTCAGGTATTTTTGCCCACCCCTAGCTGGACGAAGCGTTAGATCCCTTAAATAATGTTAGAAGTTCAACTTTCAGTGTTGTGAGTGAAAAACTTTGATTAAAAGGGTCGTACTATAATTGATCTCTATAAAGCACGATTTAAATTAGTCAATTAATAAATTAGATTATGATAGTTATATAATAAAACCAGAAAAATTTTGTCCAAAGAGAGAAAAAAAAAGATAAAAAGACAAAAATACATAGGCAAGGAAGGAAAGGGCATCATCAAAAAATGATGAATTGTGAGAATAACTTGGGATACATGTAACATGCCCTAGCGCCAATATGCTAAAAAATGTCTAATACTGGTTTTATCCCTCTATTATGTTGAAAATTTGGATTTAATCCCTTCTTATGATCACTTGAGTTTAGTTGTTATTTTTATCTCATAGAAATCCAATCAACCATAATCATTAAAGAAAAAATAAATTACATGTCAAGTGAATAAATCAGGTCTTTGTTCAATGAAATCAATTATGTCTCCTTTGATTACATCAATATCAACATACGAAAAACTTAATTAAATAGTTTGTCATAACATAAGAAATAACACTACATTTTGTCTTTATTCAAACTAAAATGACGTGAGTGATTAAAAATGATCTAGTGAAGTTGATTTATTGTTAACTCATAAATTAAAAAACGAAGAAAATTAACACTACTAAAAAGAATATGAATTTTTGTTCGAAAAAAAATATGAATGTAACATAGAATTAAAGTAGAAAAATTAAATTTAAATTTATGTAAAATAAAGGGGCTAAAATCATAATTAGACATAAAAGGCACATTTTTTTTTGAGGTTTGAACCAGCAAATACGGAAGGATAAAATCATTTGCTTATTTTCAGTGCTTCTTTTTATGCTCTGACATTAAATAAATGAAGTTTTCAGTTATAACCTTAAATTTAGAATAAAAATTCTATGCCGTTTTTGGTGTCCTATTTATGCCCAACATTAAAAACTTAGGTTTAGAGTTTGGTGTTTATGGTTTAAAGTTAGGGTTTAGGGAATTTGGGTATGGTGTATTTTTTAGAGTGTATGGTTTCGAAATTAAAATTTAGGGTTATGGTTTGGAATTTAATTTTTTTAGTGTTGAGTAGGATAAAAATCATCTCCCCTTTTTGGTGCCTCAACACTAAAAAAAATTAAATTCCAAGCCCTAACCTTAAATTCTAAATCCTAAACCATGTACCCTAAAAATACACCCTATCTTAAATTCCCTAAATCTTAACCTTAAACTCTAAACCATATACCCTAAAAATACACCATATCTTAACTTCCCTAAACCCTAACCATAAACCCTAAACTCTAAACCTTAAATCTAATTTTTAAATAGGGGCATAAAAAGGGCATAGAATTTCTATTCAAATTTGATTTTAAATCACAAACTCTAAAAATACATTATACTTCAACTTCTCTAAACTCTAATCTTAAACCCTAAACCCAACTTTTTAATACGAAACAGTAAATAGGGTATAGGATTTGTATTCAACATGGAAAACAAAGCAAAGCAGTGGATTCATCCTCCACCTTGTGAACCCAATCCCATATGTTAAAAAATCAAAGGTGGTGATGCAATGAATAGATACTCAGCTTCTGAAATACGTAAATCCCTTACTGTTACATCCCCCCGATCTCATAATTGCAGAAAAGGGTCCCTACCGCATCATCAGTTCAGGATTGGAAGTGGGTGATGTATCGTTTTCCTTTATTTGGGTTGGACATATTTTCAGAGTTTATGGCGGATGATGGAGTCCAGTGCGTTTCCAGTTAAAAGACTCTGAAATGAGGGAACTGGAAACACTGCCTTCCGCTCCTGCTCCATAGATATGTGGAGATTTAGTTGTGGATCCAACAACATCTGTGCATGGAAGCCTTTTCAGTCCCCGAGTACGTAATCTCCCATTACCAGTAAAACTGAGTCACCACTTGCATCACGCCTCCTTCTTTCCCTTTTTCTGCTTTCTCTTCCAACCCTTTTTGGCCACCATCTTCTCCGATGGCTTGCCACGTATCTCTCTCTGTCAAATCCTTCTCTAATAACTCCACGGTTAGCTCATTTCTTCAAATCATAAGCGTGGATTGTTGTTTTTGTATACTCTAATTCAATTATATTTATACCCCACACAAAAAAAAAAACTAAGGTTATGGCGTAGAAAAATAGGGTTTAGAGTTTAAATTTTAGGGTTTAAAATGAGAGTTTAGAAGTTAATTTTATAAAATTGAGGAATAGAAAATACACTGTAAAGGGGCAAAAGATATTTGTTCCTTATAAATTACACTGGTTAAATTGGAATCACCTAAAAAAATTAATAAATCTAGTTATCTATTATTATTGAAATCATTCAATGAATTTGACGTGGAAATTTTTTAAACTCGGATATAAATCGTGAAGCCGACGAATGATTTGAAAAAGGACTAACAAACGTAAGACTCGTAGGAGCCCATTTAATAAAAGAAGCGTAGTAACGTGAACCGAAAGAGGAACAGTGATAAGCCTTTTACGTGGGCTAGCCAGGCGGCTTTCCTTGGATTATCCTCGTTGGTCATCAATCGGGCCGATTAATATATTTTTTTCTTAAATTTTAACCTTCAAATTTTAAACTCTAATTTTAAAATTTTAAACTATTCACTTCAAAAAGAAATTAAAACATTAAATTGTAAAACTCTAAATAAGGAAAAATTATATCAATGAGACTAATCAATAGAAATCACCCACTTCATCATTATTTTTCATGTTATTAATCTAATAATAGAACAACTTCTAAAAAATAATTTTTAAAATGACATGAAAAAACTTTAGTGAAGATTCATTAGTTAGAAAAAATAACATAAAAAAAATCATAGTGAAGTGAGTAGTTTTCATTGATTGGTCCCATAAATAACGTGGTGGGAATCACTCATAATATATTTTTTCCTAAACGAGACATCAAGGTCTTAAAATTGATAATTTTATATAAACTATTCATGTTCATATGAATGCTTGATATACTGGATTCGAGCTCATTTCTATCCGAAAAAAAAAACTATAAAACATATGTATTAAAATATTTTATTTTTTTCTTATGGGTAAACTACATAGATAACCACTTAACTATGGGGCTAGTGTCAATTTGACCACTATATTTTCAATTTTAGCAAATGTACCACTTAACTATTTAATTGGTTCCAATTAAGCCACAAACCGTTAAAAAAATGTTGACATGGCTGTTAAATAAAATTGATATAATTGCACATTTGGTCCCGTTTTTAAAACCAAATTGATAGATTGTGTAAATAACGGGAACCAAATGTGCAATTATACTAATTTTACTTTTTCGTTTTTTTAACCGCTGGTGGCTTAGTTGGATCAATAAAAAAAATATCCACTCTTGCTCCCGAGGACGTAAGCACATTACTAGACCTCGTTAATCTCTTGTATTTTTATTTATTTATTTTTTGTTCGTTTGTCTTATTTCGCAACAAATATTTTATCAAAGGAGGCATCTGAGCTCTTCACAACACCATGAGCCGGTGGCACCCAACTACAAGGCAGTTTCTCTCTAGTGGAGGGAAAGGAGGAAGGAGTGCACAGTTTTTGAATTCGGAAAAAGCATTCTCAATGGGACTTTCAACAATCCCGTTATAAATCCGTCTATTTCTTGCTTTCCAAATCTGATTAGATATTCCCATAAAGGATTCTTAATCGAATATACAACAAATAGTAAATTATTAATTATTAAATCAAATATGGTAAGATATCCAACCCTCTATTATTTCTATTTTCCTTCCATAATATAGATATCGGAGCACGTTTTCCTTTCACACCCGAGTAGCATACTATTGATTGGAATATTTCCAAAATGTAGAAATCACATTATTCATTTTGTCGTAAAAGTAAATGAATGTCAAGAAAATTTATTCGCACCAAAAATATGCACTGGTTCTGCAAATGGGTGTCAAGAAATTAGAAAACTGTAAAAATAAAGGGGAAAAAAAGGAAAGGAAACGCTTAAAGATGGGTGTCAAGAAAGACAACCGATCTGTATCCAGCAAAACCCAGAAAAAAAGTTAATAATAAATCAATCACGCATCATCTTCTTCCTCCATAGGAAAGCGCAGGTGCTTCCCTTTCGGCGTCGGCAACCCCTTCAACCGCATTGCATTACCTTCTTCCCTTTCGATCTCATCATCGCTGTTGTATACGAATCTCGTGTGCCTCCCTCTAAACATCTCTGCCATGCTTATCTTGCTTAAACCTTCACAAAGCTCATCAATCTCTCCACCATCTTCATCCTCATTGTCATCTTCTTCTTCATAGCAGCAGTCATCTCCCATTTCTTCAAATGGCTCATCATATTCATCTTCAGAATAGGATTCTGATGAATGCTCAGCAAAGTCAAGCAGCAAAGACCGCGTTATCACATTTTTCTGTGATTCAAGACTCACTTCCTCAGAATTCTTCATCTGTTCATCCACAACAGGAAGAGCTATCACTATTGAGCCCAACCCATCATCGTCAAGATTTGATATCTGTGGTGTATTTGCAGGAGTAGGAGCCAGAAGTCCCATCGGAGAATTCACACATCCTTCAAGTCGAAGAAAAGGACGGCGGCTCTCCATTGAAACTTTTGAAATCTCGGCTTCTTCTTCAACCTTTTGCAAGAGAGTCTTGACTTGACCTCTCAACAAAGCCTCACCGGAGCCGGGAGTCATCATCATGCTCTTGGCCCTACTACTCCGCTGCTTACCTACAGCGGACGACGGCGTTTCCATTGCAAGCCCGACAATCGGCGAGTCATTTGATATATCGATAAGAGCAGCCCTTTCGCTTTGATGTTTCCCTTTTGTTGATCTTGTTTTCTCTGACTCTTCCTTGTTCCCTTCTTCTAATCAAAACATCAAGAAAACGAGGATCATTAAAAGAACAAAACCCAGATTCTAAAATCTTTGATTTCTTTGATTAAGAAGAGAAAAGGAAGAAAAGAGAGAAAATGAACTCACTGGAAAAAGATAAATTGCAGTTGTTCAAGGTAGCCAAAGTCTGGGACCTGGTGACTCGACTTGTAGATGAAGGGGTCTCCATTGAAAACAACCGGAAAATGAAGATTCGGGTCGCCGGAAAGTTGACTTCTTGGTTTCGAATTTCGAAAGCACGATGAAGGGAGCTGTTCAATAACGAGCTTTAAGAAAAAGATAGAATGTTCGGAAAGGGGAAAGAGAGAAATCGCTATATATTGAGATACGACTACGGAGTTTAAACGGTAATATATATGAAATTCGACCGTTGGGGCGCTGGCTAGGCGGCACATCGTTTTGCAAAAAGGAAGAAAGATAAAGTAGCCGTTGGATGCAGGGGACGGAGAAGTTGTGGACCCTCGATTTCTTTGGAATAATTACATTTATTTTTTTTAATTTGAATAATAGTTAAATAATTTTTTCATTATTTAAATTTAAATACTTAAAAAACCATTAATATAAACTAATTTTAATGTTTAATCCTTATTAAATCCTTAATCGAAATTCGAAAGGCTACTATGTTTGACTGGAACTTCATACGATTCCGAGTTTTGTACGGTTCGCTCTATTATTTGATTAATAATACGGTATGGGTAACGGGTTGCACCATTTCTTTAATTTATCTTCTTTGGAAATTGGGATTGGGGGACGAAGGTTCTTTTGGAGGCTGGGCCTGGATTTAATTTTTAGGGCCAATGATTTCTAATTATTTATATATAAAAAAAAACTTAAGATGAAAAAAATTAATTAAGTCTTTTAGATTTTTTTGTATTCAATCACCCTTAAATTCTAAAAATTAACTAATATAACCCTTTGAATGATAGAATATGTCGTTGACCGTGATGATGGTGTCATGGCAGTTTACGGTGCTGACGTGATAGTTTATGGTGCTGACGTGGCAGTCCACGTGTAAAGGATGATGTGTCTAGAGGTGCTTAATTAATTTTGTTAGAAAGTTTGAGGGCTTATTAAATCTAAAAAATAAGATTAAGAAATTATTTGAATAAATTGAAATATTAAAAGTATAAAGAAATATTATAATATAAAAAAGTTTTAGAAAAATACTAAAATAAAAAAACGTTATCGATGAATTTTTAGAAATATAAAGTTACATTTTTTAATATATATAAAAAAATCTTCTTTGACCAAGGAAGTGACCTCACTATAAAAAATGTTTGAATTTTCCTATGATACTACTACTTTGATGCATCGAGTAAGATAAAGTTCATTGTTTGATCGGATAGAAAAAACTCTTTAATAGAGTCAAGCACCATAGAGTCTTTGTGTGCCGCAAGACTGTTTCTTAATTTTTTTTTATTTTTTTATTTAAATTCCATGAAAGCTGCTGGTTCAATCAAATAAGAAGGTATATGATTGTATTGTGACATGAATTTGCATTATATGTATTGAAATATACTTTAGATTTTACAAAACTTGTTAGGTTATAACATAATTTTAATCTTATTTTGTTATTACAATGGTCACATTTTTTATTTTTAGTAATTTAATATTTATTTTAGAATATTTTAACTTTTTTTTATTTTTTTATTTTTGCTTAAAGATTAAATAAGCCCTTAAAGTTTATAAAAAACAATTAAACCCTTGAGCTTTAAAAAAAAAATTAAGCCCCTCTTTCAGGTCATCACTTTTTTAACTTTGACCGACACGTCAGCACTCTCAGGTCAACGACGGATTCCGTTAGTCAAATAGTCGAATTGGTTAATTTTTGGAGTTTGAGGGTGACATTGAGTGCGAAAAAACTTTAAGGACTTAATTGATATATTTTCAAAAGTTCAGAGCTTCTTGAGCCCTTAAGCCTATTAAAAAGAAAAGATTTTATAACAAAACAACTATTTAAATTGTATATATTTTTATTTTACATTTTAATTTTTTTGTCAAAGTAAGTGTCTAACAGTTTATAATGTATTTATTTATAGGTCGTTTGTTAAAAAATTATCCAGTAAGTATGTGACATGTGACCTTCGATCCCCTTCATTCTTTCCCCTTAGATTTTCTAAGAAAACGAACAAAAAATTAAGGTAAATTTTGAAAAAATATCCTTTTTTGAAAACAAAAATCTCAAGTATCAAACATTTCAATTTTGAAAACTCATTTATCCTTGGTGCAACAAATTCATTTTGAGTTTTATTCTTTCTTTTACGAAAATAAAAAAGCACAAAGAAATGATTTATAAAAAAATGAGTAAAACAAAATAAATGTACGAATTTTAATTTAATTAATAACTAAAATAAAATATCGTGTATAAAAATTAAAACTTATGTATTACATTGTATAGTTTATCAGAAATACCTTAAGTTGTCGTGGTACCACGGCCAATTCCTTCAAATTGAAGGAGTAAAGAGTTGCCGTAGGCTATCCAACGTTTTGGGGATACATGGCCATCAAAGAAATCAAGGTGGCCATGTTTTGACCATACGTGGCAAATGGAAAGGCCACCATGACCTTAGGTCATGCCACACTCATACTTACGTGGAGTATGTGTAACCCCCTCGTCCCGGTCTAGCCGGATGACCGGTCCGAGTAGGCCACACGGGGAAAATCGAAGCGAAACCCGTTAAGGTTCCCCTCGGTTAGCAACCCTATATTTTTTTTTAACTTAATCTTTTCTAATAGTTCATTTAAGCCCTATGTGATCAAACAACGAAACAACATACACGAGATAATCATTCGAACCCAAACAACATTTAAACAGCCCAAATTTTATCTTTTAAACAGGCCATTTCGAAACATCCTTGAGGCGTATCGAAACGCCTTGACCAGGTCAACTGTCCCAGAGACCTTATAAGGGGTCGTATCGAAACGGAGGTCAGTCGTTCCGAAACGCCCTCAACGGTCAACTCTCGTGGTCAACGAGATTTTGACCGTTTCGAAACCTTCAGACTCGTTTCGAAACACCTTCTTCTCGTCAATTTCTCAGAATTCCAGTAGCCAAAACGTTCCGAAACGCGTATCGAAACAGGGGGTCCAGAGGCCAAATCGTATCGAAACGCGTTCCGTTACGGGGTCCCTGAAGCCTACCCGTTCCTAAACGACCCAGCCCGTTTCGAAACGCGGGCTGTCTGCAACCTTTGAAATTCAGATTTAGGAGAGTCTTGACAAGTCTAAAGGTCCCCTAGGACCCTCTAACGGCACACAACACCATCAAACAAAGTCTAGAGGCATACATCCTAGGTTTAACATACTCAAACACCCACAAGACAAAAATTTAAACAATCATACATACATAACAAATATACATTAGCCTTTCATACAAGTCATGCTTGAAAACATTGATAAGTAAAAAACATCATTCATCCCATAAGGGTTTACATACCATATAACAATATTAACATTCAGAAGGCATACGTCAAAGAGCATTTGACAAGGTAAAACATGCTTACAAACCAAGTCAAGCATAAGCATCAAAATCACAAATGAGTCATACAAGCTCATACAAACACACTCTCTTGCCACATTGCTTAACTACTACATAATTAACAACCGTACTTGAGCCACAAACTTGAAAAGCACTTCTTGCCTTGCTCCGAGCTAACATCACGCTAATGATCTGCATTGTTGAAAATGAGAGCGTAAGCTATAAGCTTAGTGAGGATGCTTTTAAAACCGAAAACATCAACAATGCAGGGTCCAAGCATGTATTCCCTAAACCTCATATCTAACATGCATAGATAAAATCACAAGTAGACCTAGCTAGTCTTTCAAGAGTCATGTATGGCATCTCACATCATATCAAGCTCGAATATTAATAACATTATCATAAGTCAACATCATATATCACAATCATATGAACAAGTTTAATTGGCCACTATTAGTTACCCAGATGTGCGGATTTAAATCTCAACAACCACTTTACCTCGGTGGGATTCCACTCATCACCAGGCCGACCATATTCCAAAAATACCCCCAAAATCGGGAATCAGTAAAGGGGAATGAAGAAATAGAAATGAAGTTCCCCTCTGTCCTCAAAAACCACTTCACGATGACGAGACCAGTTACCGTCGATCATCTTCCACACGTGCCAAGACCGCCGACGGCGCATCGTCGACCCAAAATCGGTCATGCATGGTTGTAAAACCCACCTTCGCCGCAGCATCAGCCGCTGTGTTCGCGCTCCGAACGGTGTGGCAGAAAAGGCATCTCGCAAAACGGCACTGAAGCAACTTGACGGTAGAAATGATCGGGCCGATTTCAGAGAAGTCAATCGCCAGTGAGATTAGTTTTGTGATTACCGACCGCGAATCACCTTCCAGAATCACCAATTGAAAGCCTAGGTCAGCCGCAAACACTAAGCCATGCACCGCCGCTAGGGCTTCCGCCGCAAACGCCGATTGAACATTCAAGTTCTTCCGGTAACAAGTCCCCAACAGGTATCCTCCTTCATCTCGCACGATCATTCCAGATGTTGAAACTTTAAGCGTTTGAGAATATGCTGCGTCCACATTAATTTTTACCATCGATGCAAGGGGAGGTGACCATTTCACCGGTAAGGAGCTGATTGACGGATTTTTTGCCCAGGCCAAAGACGTGAGTTCCAGTTCGTAGCTCTTCACAAAGGTAATCAATTCATCCTTTGATTGATTAATCCCCTCATGCCACAATTTGTTTTTGAAAAATCATATTGCCCATGCTGTTAAAACAATGGTAACTTTTCTCTGAATAGTGTTGTTAGCAAATAGCCATGAGAGCCATTCCTTGAAACACAATTGTTGAACTTGATTAGGCCAGACGAAATTTAACTGAGGCCATATGTTGGAAGCAAAATTGCAATCTCTAAATAAATGTTCACAGTTCTCAACCCACTGATTGCACCTAAAACATGTAGGATCTGTAACCACGCGCTTAATGCACAAATTATGCTTGGTTGGGATGTAATTATGAATAAACTTTCAATTAGCTATACGAACCTTAGATGGGCATTGTAGAGACTACAATTGCTTGAAAATTTCGTTGTTCTGTACGGTAGATGATGCGCCCTGTAGAAGAAGTCTATAGCCACTTCGAACACTATAATGACCCGAATGTTCACCCGACCAGACCCAGATATCCACCTCAGGCTCAGGTGGTGTTGGTATAGCCAAAATTTCCGCAACCTCAGTCTGATTAAACGAAGCCATTATTAGTTCTCGATTCCAACTAGTGGAATTAGGATGCATTAGGTCCGAAACCCACTTAAGGCCCACTATCCTTGCATATCGCGTGTAATTTTAAAATGTATTTTTAAATTTATAAGTTATAATGAACCACTTAATGGTAAGAAAGATCGTCAATAAAAAAATTGCGCCCTTAAAAAATTCACAATCAATTAAGTTGTTCCATTAACATTGATCAAATTTGACTCAAACAAGACACACTTCAAAAGTGTCACATCGTATAATCATAAAAATCATTTTAAATTATTTAAAATATACAATTATAAACAAAATTATATAAAAGATATAAAAACCCTAAAAATTTATCATCAACAAAAACATAATATAAAACCATATAAAATAAAAATATGTATACAAATATTCAATGGACAATACAATACCACCAACCCAATATATTCGATGAAACCTTTTTACACATGTTAGTTGCGCTTATGACACCAAACGAAGTGGAAATGGATAACTTGATCTCCACCGAATCAAGAACTATGCTATTGAATATGACTGTTCTCCAATCTTTAATGTTTTTTTTTAGATTTTTTCATAATTTTCGACGTTTTCTTTTTATCATTTTTACGATTATTTTTTTACAGTTTCCTTGCAAAATTATTGTTTTTATAATTTTCATGGTTTTGATATTTTTAAAAATTCTATATTTTTTTACATTTTTTTAATATTTTTCACAGCTTTTAATAACTTCTTATAATGTTTGTATATTGTTTATTACTACTTTTTTTTTTATCATTTTACTAGTATTTTCTGATATTTATGATATTTTCGTTTTTATTGTTCTATATTGTCTTATTACTTTTTATCATTTTAATATTTTTGCTAAATTTGATAATTGTTTGTGTTTTTTATGATTTTCATAATTTTTAGACATGACACTTTTATAGTGTGTCAAAATATATCAAAGACAGACAAAGTTTGGGTCCTTGGGGTGAAGTGTTGTGCTGTAAAGTTAAAATTGGAGGTCAAAATTACACCAAGAAAATCAAGAGCTAAAATGTACATTAATCCTAAAAATATTGTATCAATTTAGCAAGAATAATTAATAGTATTATTAATTTGAATTTACTAATAGGATTACACTAAATTAAAATAATTTGATTAAAATTTTAATTTGAACATAACAAGGGGACTAAAACTATAATTAGACTGATATATAAAAACTTATTTATTGGGCCAATTGGGTCGTCCAGAGTTCCAAACCCAGTATCTAGAATATCAAATTTTCTTGAGGGAAAAGAAAAATAAAATTTTCAAAAACACCCCCAAATAAACTTTCCAACAACGTAGTATTTTCTTTTCGGCCTTGTGTTTTGTTCGTTCCTTCTGTCCAACAGCATTCGATTCAACCACCCATATCTCGAATCTCTCGCCGTCTCTTCCCCGACTCAGAGCAACCCCAATGAACGATCCCGAGCGAGTCAAAACGGACGACCCGTTTCTCCGGCAGTATCATCCCTCCGAACTCAGAATAGCCTCCGAGTTCTTGACCACATGGCTCACTTTCCTTTCAAAGATTTATGCCATGGATGCACCCGAAGACTCTCCCAGCGAATCCGCTCTCTCGACCCAGGTACTCTCCCGTTTAGAATTGTTAATAAGAATTCAGTTTCCATGACACCTTGTATTTCAGTTTAAAGTAGTTGTTTTTTCCTTGTAAAATTTATTGATTTCGGCATTATTGTTTTTATTCTTCTTTCGGTAATACAAATATATACTTTTGGCTGAAATTAGCGGTTTGGGTTTAGATTTTCTTCATTTATATGTGGAAGAATTGCTCTTAGTTAATGCTTAATAATATACCCTTTATATAGTAATATTCTTTCACATAATGGGCATGGTTTCTACTTTCTAATGCATTCTATGAAGATATTATTTTATATAGTAACATTGCTCTTAGTATACCAGTTAACAAAGTACTAAGTGTCCTATTTTGGGATTGTAGAACATGAAGGAGGTGCTGAACTGTCCGACACAGATTCGAATGCATACCCTTCTAATCCCAGATATACTCAATCGTACGAATTAAATGGGAGTTATCTTAATGATTGTGATGCAAATTCGGTTAGAAGTTCAAAAGATGAGGAAGATACAAATTCCTTGGGTAGCTGGAAGTATTTGGCAAATGGGTCTCAAGAACTTGTTGTAGTAGCATCGTCTCCGGTTAGAACTCGGGCTCTCCGTCAATCATGGGCAGACATGGCACAGGAAGATGAGTTTGAGAAAGTAGAAGACGAAGAAGAGCGACAGCAGTCAGAGTTGAGGAAGCGAGTTGCTAATTTAACTACTTTCACCAGTGAGTTGAGTATATCCAATGTTGTTGAGAAACCTAAATTGTCTAGGTATCAGAGAGAGTATATAAGGTTTATGAATGTGAAGAGAAAGAAAGATTTTGTATCTCTCGAGAGAGTTAAGGGGAAGATGGTTAATATTTTTGATGGTCTTGAATTTCACATGGGAATTTTTAGTGCTGCAGAGCAGAATAGGATAGTCGACCATGTTTATAAGCTTGAAGAAATGGGGAGAAATGGAGAATTAAAAGGTTAGTATTTACATTGTCAAACTTGTTTGTACACTTGAACTTTTCTCGTGTTCTTATACAATAAAGAATAAAACTTCTTTGGTGCTCTTTTTCCTATTTTGCAATATCGAACATAAGTAGTTAATTGAAAACTTAGATTCAATTATCTTTTTTTAATCATTTCTATTTTTACTGATAATAGATTTTTGTTATCTTTCCATTTACCCTTGTGTTTTGCTTTCTTGCTTTATACCTCTAATGGAATTAATAGATTGAATAGATTAGAAAATGCAAGTTAGTCTCTAGTTTTTTTAGTTCAGTTTGGAATCATTTGGTGGTTTGCGTCTTTGGAAATGAGTTTGTTGCTTTATGTTATCCTTGTTAGCAATGCATGCAAGATATATCCGCATGTTGTTTATATCTACAGGTTTACATTATGCATCACACTCAAATAATTGAAGTTGAAAATAATTGAAGTTGAAAATATTCTATAGAACGCACATTTACAGCACCCCAAAAGTGGATGAGAGGAAAAGGACGTATAACCATCCAATTTGGTTGCTGCTACAATTATGCAATGGTAAAATTCCCATATCCTTGCTTCGTGTTGAAGATTGGTGAAGAGAGACACTGTAGTCACAGGAAGTAGTAAGTCGAGGTTGAAATTGCTTTATCATGTTTAACTTCTGGTGGCAGGACAAAAATGGTAACCCGCCCGGCATTCTTCAAAACGAAGACGTAGATCCTATACCCAATCTTTTCAAGGTGATCATTAGAAGACTAATCGGATGGCATGTGCTTCCCCCTACTTGTGTGCCTGACAGTTGTATTGTTAATATTTATGAAGAAGGCGACTGTATTCCTCCACACATTGACAACCATGATTTTGTTCGACCATTTTGTACCGTGTCGTTTCTGAGTGAGTGCAAAATTGTTTTTGGGTTAAACCTGAAAATTGTAGGGCCGGGCGAGTTTTCCGGTTCATTCGCAATCCTCTTACCTGTGGGGTAAGATTCTTTTCATGCCCTGACTGGTCCTCTATATCAAGTCATGCAATTATTATTTAGTTTTATTCCTGTTGAGTTAAAAGTTCAAATCAATTATTTCTTCTTTCAGATCAGTTTTAGTCATTAATGGAAACGGGGCAGATGTTGCTAAACACTGTGTGCCAGCAGTTCCTACAAAGAGGTACAAAGTTAAATTATCATGCTTTTATATTTTGCTTTATTGCTTCTATTGAACCTTTTTGTCATGTTGCTTCTCTTAGGATATCAATCACATTCAGGCGAATGGATGAATCAAAGCGGCCAATCGGATATGCTCCGGAACCTGACTTGGAAGGAATTGAATCACTGTGTTACAATGAGGAGAAACCGAAGAGAGTAATCTCTTCACCTAAATACGAACCATATGTAAAAAGGCAACCACTTGGAAGAGAAGGTAGAAAAGAGGCCAGGGGGTCAACAACAAAGAGTAACGAGCGGTGGCAGCCCCGATCCTCGACCCGGAAATAGGAGAATGATCAATGTGAATGAAGAAAGTTGACGAGTCACCAAGTGTCGAACTGTAGAGACAGTAGTCTCTGTTCCAAGTTAGAAAAAACAGTTCAATTTTTGTGAAAGGTATAAATCTCAGTTTTACTTGCTTAGCATCCCAAAGATTCTAGGGTAAACTACTGCGGTGGTCACTTATGTTTTCTCTCAGTACAGAGTTGGTCACCGATTTTAAAAAAGACCAGTAAGGTCACTTACGTTTTCGGAACGTAAACTTTTGGTCACCCAACCATTTGATGCCATTAAATTTTGACGAATTTCTGATCTGGCAGTTAAAAAAATCCCTAAATTTTCAAATTTCACAAAATAACCCCCATATTTGAACTCACCAAAACTTAAATCGCGATTTAAGTCGATTCCGTCGCTGATTGTAACGCCGCCGCCCGCCACATCCGTCGTCGGACCACCATGATCGTTTACCCTATCACGCCGCTGCCAAAAATTGATCGGAGTCGTGCAAAATGTCGAACGAATGTTTAAATATTTGAAAATTTCATTCGATCGATTTGCAACAAGCAACGATTGAACGACGACGATTGGTGCATGGGTGTTTGGGAGAAGGGAGGACGCTCCATTTCGTTGCCAGAATTGTGGCCAACAACTGTAAGAGTGACCGAATTGAGGGAGTTAGGCATTTAAGGATTTAGGAATTTATGAATTTGGGGTTTTTTAAAATTTCTAGAATTTTGGGGTCATTGCAGTAGTTTACCCTTATTTTTTCAATTGCTAAATCAGAAAACCGTTAAAGTTTAACGGCATTAAATGGTTGGTGACCAAAAGTTTACGCCCCGAAAACGTAAGTGACCTTACTGGTTATTTTTCAAAATAGGTGTCCAATTCTATACTAAAAGGAAACATAAATGACCAGCACAGTAGTTTACCCAAGATTCTAGTGCTTGAGCTTGTTTAGTATTACTACACATTTTACACAAAAAAAAATTGCATAGGTGTAAACTTTGAAGGTGCTTGTACGGATCTCCAATGTCAGAGTTTGGACGTTTGGAGGCCTACAATCCAGATTTCGAGATTTTTGGCCTCAAACGATTTGTCCACATGTCTGTATTTAAAAATTTAAAATTAATTTTGGACTTTAAACGTGATTTTGGGAGAAGCAATGTAAAAGTAACTTTTGCGGTTCGTCGTGATTTTTATGCTATATTTTTATGCAATCGTGATTTTTAATAAAAAAAACTCTCAAACATAAATTACGTTACTTTAAAATTAATTTTACACAAAATTATTTCTATAAAATCACGTTGATCTAAAATTAATTTTACCACTACAGAACCAAACACACAAAGCTTTTGGACAAAGAAATCATGTGTTTAGTTAGTTGATATATTTGATCAAACTCGGTCATCATTAATCTGCACTGTAAATTTCAAACTGAGATATCGGCTGATGATGGTGATGAAGAATAATATTGAGGTTTGCAGCTTTAGCCAAATCATTGGGAATGAAAGCTCGAGCTTCCAGGCCACTGGCCAAGCCACGAATGCAATATACTATGGAAAAAACTTTGATTTCAATTTACACAAATCTTTTGGTTTAGGGGTTAAAGGTTATATAGTTTAAAATTAAAAGTTTAATTTTTAGAGTCTAGAGTTAAAATTTTAATATTTATATTTTGTAGTGTAAATATATAGATTTGTGTAAATTTTTAAATAGCTTGTGTATTAAAATTTTAATTATACAATATTTGATAGAATGAAACATCCATCTTTTGTACCGTAGCAGAAATTTTGGACTTGGAATAAAGACAAATATTCTAAGCATAAAAAATTAAATCAAACATAAATTATAAATCTGAAAATGAATAAATTTAGAACTATCCGAATCGAAAATGATTTGTATATTTGACTATTTAAAGATTTTATTTAATTTGTGTGATCGGTTGATGGGTATTAATTCAATTCAAAAATAATTAAAAAAACGTTTTATAAAAGATAATAATACTATTATTACAAGGTGTTTTTGTCTTTACATATCTTTATACTACAATCGTTAAATACAATAATTAGAAATTATTATTTGAAATCAAACACATAATATGTAAATTTACATGTGAATACTGTATAAATAAATATAGTATGGATTAATTAATTTGATTATTTTCAATCTTTGTAACTTTGATTTTAAAATAAATCTAAAATTCAAATCCAAGTTTGATATTTTTTTCTTTGAACCCGAGTTGTTTACTTTTTATTTTTTTGTCTAATCAGTGGCTGCGTCTGTTTTAGTGTTGATTGCTGACCGCCGTTCATATTTTTTTCTATTTGTTTTGATATTTTCCTTCACACATCTTATTATGTTTTTTTTTTCTGCCGTTGTAATATGTTTTCTTTGCCTTTATTTTGATTAATTTGATTATTTTCAATCTTTGTAACTTTGATTTTAAAAACTCTGATTAATACAACGCTTATAATTTTTTTAATTCACTATTTTTTTTGTTTTTTTATGTTATGAAACTTCTATTAATTATGTTCTAATTTTATTTTTGTTTAATCAACAAAGCAGTCCAGTTGATGTGTCAAAAAGAATATAATATGAAAATGTACAGTTGCCTATGAGGCTGAACCTTATAGTTCACTGTCAAAAACAACGAAACAACTAGCAAGGTGGGTGGGCCATGGGCTTTGGCTCACCTGGTTTCATGGAGTAATTATAGTTTTAGTCCTTTTAGTTAATAATAATTTAATTTAAGTACTTTAAAAATGTTTTTTTTTTAAATTCAAACTGTTAAAATTTTATTTCAGTCATCCGATGTGAAATTTCTACATTTTTTATGATAAGGATGGCGAAATAAAATGTAGATTTTCATGAGTCAATTCGATCCAATTAAATTTACAAAATATATACCGTCTTAGGGAAATATAAATCAGAATTGATTCTTTAGACCTCATAAGTCTCACTTACATTCAGTATGATCTTCAAAGACGTACACTTAAATTATATAATATAACATGAAATTAAATCTCTAAATTTGTAGATAAAAAAAATTGAAGATTTCAATTCATACCCTTTGGACTGAATTGGACCGTGTCAAAAACATTATCCGCATCAAACTAGAGTTAGACCCAGAAAGCTGAAATATTTACGAACCATTTAAAGCAACCATTTTCCTTTTGTGGGTTCATAATTTAAAGCAACTTGTATAATAATTTACATCCCTCACATCCACATGTCCTATCTATATATGTACATAAATAATATACTCTCCTCATTTGCATAAGCCAGATGCAATGAACAAACAACTAAACAACCGATATTCATATTCTAATCGACTGAGGGGTATGATGCTCGTATTGTACGATTTTGTACGAATTCAAATCCTGATATTTGTCTTAAAACATTTTACCCCGAAGTGAACAAGCCTGTTCACTGGTATTGTTAGGGATTCAGTCAAAAGAGAACCAGTGAAAAACAAATTGTGGTCCAAACCAAATAAAACCCTAATCACATCACAAATCGGGGTCCACACTAGAACCCTAGAAGTACAGATATATTAAGACACTGTCTGTCATCAAAACTTCAGTGTCCATCATCCATTCTTAGTAAGTTTTGTTGAAGCTCATTAATAAAATGATGAGAATGGTAAGAAAAGATTGTGGCTAGGGTTTGCCTTGCACTATGCTCATTGGCAGGGAAGCTACAAGGAATAAACCAGATAGAGAAAGCTGAGATACGGGCTGATATTCTGATGTTATGTTTAGAGATATGGGAAGAAGAAAATAACAGCACAAGGGATGATTACCCGTAAGAAAAGCACATGGTACCCATAGCCGGCTGCAAAACCTTCTAGGCCACACTTGTTATGAGGTAAGCAACCTCATCAGATTGGGACTTTGGATGGGAGAAAATCAACAATTTTTTGTTTAAAAAAATGGGGTTTTTGTGTGTAAAAAAGGGTTTTTTTTTTCAGTGGAAAACCATGGATAAAAAAGTTGATCAATCCACAACTAGAATTTACTATGTAGCTAAAAGGGACAGTATACCAACAACCCACGTGGAGGGGAAGAGTGTGTGTGTGTTTGGGAAGAGCTAGAAAACCGATGCATGATAAGGAGTGGAGATCTCATCATGATGGTAATGTCAAAATCAACCAAATAACACAATCTGGAAAAAAAAGTTTGAAAGAAAGAAAGAAATGAAATGAAAGAGAAAACATAGCAGTAGTCAGAATTTGTAGAAAAAAAGGAATAAAGGCTGTTACATGTTGAATTCATGGGCATTATAACTTTTCCCATTAAGCAAAATCCTCTGGAAAATGACTGTTTTTTTCCCTACTCCATAACAAAACCAAAATGGATATATCCTAGTTTCTTTTCGTTACTAGAAATTGTTTTTTCCTTAACTATCTTCCAATTGGTGTTCATGTTTCTAATCATTAAATCTTTTATCAAAATATTTATCAGAATCTCTTTGCTTCTTATATCATTCAAACACACACGAGAGGCACACAAGAAATTCAGAGATGGCTGCAAAAGCAACAAAAAGGTGATTCAGATGATCATATCTCTCTGCAATATTGGGACTGAAAAGACAAAATGGGGCTGAAATGTTAGCTAAATAGTTTAAAGATTTACTATTCCTTGATTTATCTTCCAAACGATAGGACTACAGCTTAGAAGCAAGGATGGTATGTTTTCAAAGGATAAAATCATGAAAATTAGTATGTTGGGTCTCAAATCATGTAATATCATGCAACAGCTCCAGCAATCTATTGTGTTAATGTGGAGAATAGTGTTCCAAATGGAATTTTTATGGTTTCATTAGGGTTTACTACTTTTTATATACCAACCATTCATCATGTGGATGTCATATTATAAATGAGTTGGACATAATAAGAATATACTCAAATGAGAAAGGTGAAGAACCTTTGCCATTTCCCCCCATCCCCCAATATCTCAAGAAACTGTTATCTACGTTGATTAGGTGTGAGCTTTCGATCGAGTAAAAGAATTTTAAGTTAGTTGAGTTTACGAGTCCTATTTTATAACTCAATAGTCGTATATACGTATGTGTATGCATTTATTTCATGGACCACAAGATATAGAAAATCAATAGAGCAGAAACTGGGAAGTGGGAAACATGAACGGGTGGTTTAGTTTCAGAAAAACTGGTGACTGAGGGGCAAAGCTAGCACATGGAAGGTAGTCTCATGTGATAAATTCAATTTCCAAGAACTGAAGTTTTGCTAGACCTAGGTATATCCTATGTTCCTCTTAACAGCATGTTTCATATAGCAAACTGAGCGGTCCCCCAAGTTGAGCTCTCTCCTATTAAAGAGTACAACATTGAGAACCAAAAAAATCCCTGAAATTCTTAAAAAAGCATACCAGCAGCTGGTTGATAGGGTAATCAAAGCACTATAAGGCATAGCCAGAGCCCAGAAACACACTAATGGTGAAGATTACGACATGATCATCAGGCAAGAAGAATGCTAGAGAAAAAGGAACTGTAATAATATATCTTTGGACTCATAAAATATTATGACCATTCATTCTTTCATTCATTTGCCATCCAAGTATGAATGATATAGTGTATTTTTTTTCATCATCTGATCAAAAAGGCTGGTTTAATCATGATAATACCTCGTCATGCCTTTTCATCCAAGTAATTTCCACTCTTTCTAGGCCATCTTTTGTCCCTTCCCGCTCTGTCAACTTCAGTCCTTCTCTCTCAGATATTTTCTCTGATATCCTTTCTTCATCCCTCCATGTGCTTCTCTGTCCCCCCCTTCATCTCTCTCCTTTTTATATCTCCTCCATTTCATGCAGTTTTCACTTAATTGATCATCTCTTTTCTCTCTTTACACCCTTTGTTTAGCTTCTCTTTGTTTTCTTCCAGCATGGAACACCAGCAGCAGCAAAACCAACAGGCTGCAAATGATATTCAAGATGGTAGTGGCGGTGGCAGTGGCAAAGGAAGCTTTCTTTGCAGGCAAAGCAGTACACGGTGGACTCCAACCACCGACCAGATTAGAATCTTGAAGGACCTTTACTACAACAATGGTGTTAGGTCCCCGAGTGCTGATCAGATTCAGAGGATCTCTGCTAGGCTTAGACAGTACGGTAAAATCGAAGGCAAGAATGTGTTTTATTGGTTTCAGAACCACAAGGCTCGTGAGAGGCAGAAGAAAAGGTTCAATACTTCCACGACTGATCTCCATCATCATGTCCCCATGCAAAGACCAACCACTCTCACACTCGCCAACAACAAGTTCCCCACCAACATAAACTCTGGTTGTTCTCTCTTTCCCTTTTCCTATTTCTAACATAGACAACAAATTCCTTAGTTTTGTTATTAGTATTTACTTGTGTGTTTGCAGGTTATTCTCCTTCGTCTTCGTCTTCAACTGGTGTGCTTACTGTTGGACAAATAGGGAACTATGGGTATGGGTCTATTACCATGGAAAAGAGTTTTAGGGTAAGTACTGTTTGAACAGTACATATTCTAGTCATTTCTAGTTTGAAGTACAGTTAAAACAGTAAGAGATTTAACTAACTCAACATAGGAATTTAAAATGAGAAACAAGGAGCTGGGGTGGAGACATATCTGATATTACTACAGCCTAATGTTTTATCCCATGATCCCTTGAAACATCTATAAAAAGAAACAACCCTTTTGTTTCCTCCCTGTAAAAAGGCCAAACAGATTGGAAGTTTTTCTTCAACCCAAAACCAATTCCCCTTTCAACCCCCAATAATTCACTAGGAGAGGATCCTTTTACATATATAGTATATACAAATTTCTCCTATTTTTTCTAACTCTCACCTCTCTATGCCCAGGATTGCTCAATATCAGCATGTGGTAGCAGTACAGCAAGTGCAAACGAATCCCTGAGCCATAACTTCGGATGGGTGGGGATCGATCCGGCTTATTCGTTCTTCGAGCCGAAAAGATTCATCGATGGAATCCACGAAGAGGGACAAGAAGATGAAGATTGTTACTACGAAGAAGAAGAAGCTACAGGTCCACAAATTGAGACCCTCCCTCTCTTCCCCATGCACGGCGAGGACATCAATGGCTTTTGCAGCAACATGAAGCCCGAAGCCGACAGCCGCTACTCCGGGTGGTACAGGACCGAAGATGGCTACACCGGCGCTCGAGCTTCACTAGAGCTCAGCCTCAACTCTTACACCGGCAGATCACAAGATTCCATCTGATGGAAATATATTATATATGATGATGTCTACTGTCTTCTCAATTAGCTACTAATTAACTAGTTATGCCTTTAATATAGTGTAACCTTTGTTTCTCTATATATTATGTGCTGTTTTTTCCTGTCTTTTTGCCAAGAATATTACATGATAGTGATAACCCAACATACAAAGAAGGATTATATGAATATGGTGCTTAGTTTTAGGAGAGTTTATGCTCCAAAAACATTGGGTTTTTTTTTTTCTATGCAAATTGCAAGGAGATGGTTTTCTGTCACCTTTCACAAACTTAATGAGAGTATTAATGATGTAGCCATTTTGGAGCAGAAGTGACTGGCAGGACTGAAGATGATTTGAACAATCAATTCCAAAAATTACAAAAAGAGGCAAAAGGAATTTGAACATCTCTACTCCCAGGGGGGATTGAATTGCCAGTGGGCAAGGGGTTTCCAGTTTTCATGACCAATGTCTATTTAGGTGGGACCTTAAGGGGGGTGGTTGGTGACAGTGATAAGGCTAAGGTGCAAAGGAGTAAGGAATCAGGATGAAAAGATTAGATTAGTCTAGCTGGACGTAGGGGTGTGCATTGTTGGGTACTCGAAAAATTGGGTACCCACTTTATCCGGGTATCTCATTAAGTCGTTCGTGTCCCGGCCTATTATATTTAGATACACGAGATTTGGTTACTCGAGTAATCGGGTATCGGGTACCCGGTTTTTATTTTTTATTTTTTTTTTAAAATTTAAAAAAATTACATGTTAAACACAAAATATTTAAAAAAAATTAAACTTAAAACTTAAAAGAATATAATACAAACATAGAAAAAATTTAGGGATTTAAACTTAATTTTAGAGTAAAAATATTAAGAAACATAAAATGAAAATATAATTTTAAATATAAAAAATATATATTAAATTTTATCGGGTCGGGTCGGGTACCCGGTAAGGGAAAACTTTCGGTCCGTGTCCTGTACCATGTCCCGGGAAATTTGCCGGGTCGGGTACCCAGCCCGTTCGGATAATTTTTTCCGAAAATTATCCAGTATTTTTAGGTTCGGGTCGTCGGATCGGGTCAACCGGGTCAGGTATTTTTGCCCACCCCTAGCTGGACGAAGCGTTAGATCCCTTAAATAATGTTAGAAGTTCAACTTTCAGTGTTGTGAGTGAAAAACTTTGATTAAAAGGGTCGTACTATAATTGATCTCTATAAAGCACGATTTAAATTAGTCAATTAATAAATTAGATTATGATAGTTATATAATAAAACCAGAAAAATTTTGTCCAAAGAGAGAAAAAAAAAGATAAAAAGACAAAAATACATAGGCAAGGAAGGAAAGGGCATCATCAAAAAATGATGAATTGTGAGAATAACTTGGGATACATGTAACATGCCCTAGCGCCAATATGCTAAAAAATGTCTAATACTGGTTTTATCCCTCTATTATGTTGAAAATTTGGATTTAATCCCTTCTTATGATCACTTGAGTTTAGTTGTTATTTTTATCTCATAGAAATCCAATCAACCATAATCATTAAAGAAAAAATAAATTACATGTCAAGTGAATAAATCAGGTCTTTGTTCAATGAAATCAATTATGTCTCCTTTGATTACATCAATATCAACATACGAAAAACTTAATTAAATAGTTTGTCATAACATAAGAAATAACACTACATTTTGTCTTTATTCAAACTAAAATGACGTGAGTGATTAAAAATGATCTAGTGAAGTTGATTTATTGTTAACTCATAAATTAAAAAACGAAGAAAATTAACACTACTAAAAAGAATATGAATTTTTGTTCGAAAAAAAATATGAATGTAACATAGAATTAAAGTAGAAAAATTAAATTTAAATTTATGTAAAATAAAGGGGCTAAAATCATAATTAGACATAAAAGGCACATTTTTTTTTGAGGTTTGAACCAGCAAATACGGAAGGATAAAATCATTTGCTTATTTTCAGTGCTTCTTTTTATGCTCTGACATTAAATAAATGAAGTTTTCAGTTATAACCTTAAATTTAGAATAAAAATTCTATGCCGTTTTTGGTGTCCTATTTATGCCCAACATTAAAAACTTAGGTTTAGAGTTTGGTGTTTATGGTTTAAAGTTAGGGTTTAGGGAATTTGGGTATGGTGTATTTTTTAGAGTGTATGGTTTCGAAATTAAAATTTAGGGTTATGGTTTGGAATTTAATTTTTTTAGTGTTGAGTAGGATAAAAATCATCTCCCCTTTTTGGTGCCTCAACACTAAAAAAAATTAAATTCCAAGCCCTAACCTTAAATTCTAAATCCTAAACCATGTACCCTAAAAATACACCCTATCTTAAATTCCCTAAATCTTAACCTTAAACTCTAAACCATATACCCTAAAAATACACCATATCTTAACTTCCCTAAACCCTAACCATAAACCCTAAACTCTAAACCTTAAATCTAATTTTTAAATAGGGGCATAAAAAGGGCATAGAATTTCTATTCAAATTTGATTTTAAATCACAAACTCTAAAAATACATTATACTTCAACTTCTCTAAACTCTAATCTTAAACCCTAAACCCAACTTTTTAATACGAAACAGTAAATAGGGTATAGGATTTGTATTCAACATGGAAAACAAAGCAAAGCAGTGGATTCATCCTCCACCTTGTGAACCCAATCCCATATGTTAAAAAATCAAAGGTGGTGATGCAATGAATAGATACTCAGCTTCTGAAATACGTAAATCCCTTACTGTTACATCCCCCCGATCTCATAATTGCAGAAAAGGGTCCCTACCGCATCATCAGTTCAGGATTGGAAGTGGGTGATGTATCGTTTTCCTTTATTTGGGTTGGACATATTTTCAGAGTTTATGGCGGATGATGGAGTCCAGTGCGTTTCCAGTTAAAAGACTCTGAAATGAGGGAACTGGAAACACTGCCTTCCGCTCCTGCTCCATAGATATGTGGAGATTTAGTTGTGGATCCAACAACATCTGTGCATGGAAGCCTTTTCAGTCCCCGAGTACGTAATCTCCCATTACCAGTAAAACTGAGTCACCACTTGCATCACGCCTCCTTCTTTCCCTTTTTCTGCTTTCTCTTCCAACCCTTTTTGGCCACCATCTTCTCCGATGGCTTGCCACGTATCTCTCTCTGTCAAATCCTTCTCTAATAACTCCACGGTTAGCTCATTTCTTCAAATCATAAGCGTGGATTGTTGTTTTTGTATACTCTAATTCAATTATATTTATACCCCACACAAAAAAAAAAACTAAGGTTATGGCGTAGAAAAATAGGGTTTAGAGTTTAAATTTTAGGGTTTAAAATGAGAGTTTAGAAGTTAATTTTATAAAATTGAGGAATAGAAAATACACTGTAAAGGGGCAAAAGATATTTGTTCCTTATAAATTACACTGGTTAAATTGGAATCACCTAAAAAAATTAATAAATCTAGTTATCTATTATTATTGAAATCATTCAATGAATTTGACGTGGAAATTTTTTAAACTCGGATATAAATCGTGAAGCCGACGAATGATTTGAAAAAGGACTAACAAACGTAAGACTCGTAGGAGCCCATTTAATAAAAGAAGCGTAGTAACGTGAACCGAAAGAGGAACAGTGATAAGCCTTTTACGTGGGCTAGCCAGGCGGCTTTCCTTGGATTATCCTCGTTGGTCATCAATCGGGCCGATTAATATATTTTTTTCTTAAATTTTAACCTTCAAATTTTAAACTCTAATTTTAAAATTTTAAACTATTCACTTCAAAAAGAAATTAAAACATTAAATTGTAAAACTCTAAATAAGGAAAAATTATATCAATGAGACTAATCAATAGAAATCACCCACTTCATCATTATTTTTCATGTTATTAATCTAATAATAGAACAACTTCTAAAAAATAATTTTTAAAATGACATGAAAAAACTTTAGTGAAGATTCATTAGTTAGAAAAAATAACATAAAAAAAATCATAGTGAAGTGAGTAGTTTTCATTGATTGGTCCCATAAATAACGTGGTGGGAATCACTCATAATATATTTTTTCCTAAACGAGACATCAAGGTCTTAAAATTGATAATTTTATATAAACTATTCATGTTCATATGAATGCTTGATATACTGGATTCGAGCTCATTTCTATCCGAAAAAAAAAACTATAAAACATATGTATTAAAATATTTTATTTTTTTCTTATGGGTAAACTACATAGATAACCACTTAACTATGGGGCTAGTGTCAATTTGACCACTATATTTTCAATTTTAGCAAATGTACCACTTAACTATTTAATTGGTTCCAATTAAGCCACAAACCGTTAAAAAAATGTTGACATGGCTGTTAAATAAAATTGATATAATTGCACATTTGGTCCCGTTTTTAAAACCAAATTGATAGATTGTGTAAATAACGGGAACCAAATGTGCAATTATACTAATTTTACTTTTTCGTTTTTTTAACCGCTGGTGGCTTAGTTGGATCAATAAAAAAAATATCCACTCTTGCTCCCGAGGACGTAAGCACATTACTAGACCTCGTTAATCTCTTGTATTTTTATTTATTTATTTTTTGTTCGTTTGTCTTATTTCGCAACAAATATTTTATCAAAGGAGGCATCTGAGCTCTTCACAACACCATGAGCCGGTGGCACCCAACTACAAGGCAGTTTCTCTCTAGTGGAGGGAAAGGAGGAAGGAGTGCACAGTTTTTGAATTCGGAAAAAGCATTCTCAATGGGACTTTCAACAATCCCGTTATAAATCCGTCTATTTCTTGCTTTCCAAATCTGATTAGATATTCCCATAAAGGATTCTTAATCGAATATACAACAAATAGTAAATTATTAATTATTAAATCAAATATGGTAAGATATCCAACCCTCTATTATTTCTATTTTCCTTCCATAATATAGATATCGGAGCACGTTTTCCTTTCACACCCGAGTAGCATACTATTGATTGGAATATTTCCAAAATGTAGAAATCACATTATTCATTTTGTCGTAAAAGTAAATGAATGTCAAGAAAATTTATTCGCACCAAAAATATGCACTGGTTCTGCAAATGGGTGTCAAGAAATTAGAAAACTGTAAAAATAAAGGGGAAAAAAAGGAAAGGAAACGCTTAAAGATGGGTGTCAAGAAAGACAACCGATCTGTATCCAGCAAAACCCAGAAAAAAAGTTAATAATAAATCAATCACGCATCATCTTCTTCCTCCATAGGAAAGCGCAGGTGCTTCCCTTTCGGCGTCGGCAACCCCTTCAACCGCATTGCATTACCTTCTTCCCTTTCGATCTCATCATCGCTGTTGTATACGAATCTCGTGTGCCTCCCTCTAAACATCTCTGCCATGCTTATCTTGCTTAAACCTTCACAAAGCTCATCAATCTCTCCACCATCTTCATCCTCATTGTCATCTTCTTCTTCATAGCAGCAGTCATCTCCCATTTCTTCAAATGGCTCATCATATTCATCTTCAGAATAGGATTCTGATGAATGCTCAGCAAAGTCAAGCAGCAAAGACCGCGTTATCACATTTTTCTGTGATTCAAGACTCACTTCCTCAGAATTCTTCATCTGTTCATCCACAACAGGAAGAGCTATCACTATTGAGCCCAACCCATCATCGTCAAGATTTGATATCTGTGGTGTATTTGCAGGAGTAGGAGCCAGAAGTCCCATCGGAGAATTCACACATCCTTCAAGTCGAAGAAAAGGACGGCGGCTCTCCATTGAAACTTTTGAAATCTCGGCTTCTTCTTCAACCTTTTGCAAGAGAGTCTTGACTTGACCTCTCAACAAAGCCTCACCGGAGCCGGGAGTCATCATCATGCTCTTGGCCCTACTACTCCGCTGCTTACCTACAGCGGACGACGGCGTTTCCATTGCAAGCCCGACAATCGGCGAGTCATTTGATATATCGATAAGAGCAGCCCTTTCGCTTTGATGTTTCCCTTTTGTTGATCTTGTTTTCTCTGACTCTTCCTTGTTCCCTTCTTCTAATCAAAACATCAAGAAAACGAGGATCATTAAAAGAACAAAACCCAGATTCTAAAATCTTTGATTTCTTTGATTAAGAAGAGAAAAGGAAGAAAAGAGAGAAAATGAACTCACTGGAAAAAGATAAATTGCAGTTGTTCAAGGTAGCCAAAGTCTGGGACCTGGTGACTCGACTTGTAGATGAAGGGGTCTCCATTGAAAACAACCGGAAAATGAAGATTCGGGTCGCCGGAAAGTTGACTTCTTGGTTTCGAATTTCGAAAGCACGATGAAGGGAGCTGTTCAATAACGAGCTTTAAGAAAAAGATAGAATGTTCGGAAAGGGGAAAGAGAGAAATCGCTATATATTGAGATACGACTACGGAGTTTAAACGGTAATATATATGAAATTCGACCGTTGGGGCGCTGGCTAGGCGGCACATCGTTTTGCAAAAAGGAAGAAAGATAAAGTAGCCGTTGGATGCAGGGGACGGAGAAGTTGTGGACCCTCGATTTCTTTGGAATAATTACATTTATTTTTTTTAATTTGAATAATAGTTAAATAATTTTTTCATTATTTAAATTTAAATACTTAAAAAACCATTAATATAAACTAATTTTAATGTTTAATCCTTATTAAATCCTTAATCGAAATTCGAAAGGCTACTATGTTTGACTGGAACTTCATACGATTCCGAGTTTTGTACGGTTCGCTCTATTATTTGATTAATAATACGGTATGGGTAACGGGTTGCACCATTTCTTTAATTTATCTTCTTTGGAAATTGGGATTGGGGGACGAAGGTTCTTTTGGAGGCTGGGCCTGGATTTAATTTTTAGGGCCAATGATTTCTAATTATTTATATATAAAAAAAAACTTAAGATGAAAAAAATTAATTAAGTCTTTTAGATTTTTTTGTATTCAATCACCCTTAAATTCTAAAAATTAACTAATATAACCCTTTGAATGATAGAATATGTCGTTGACCGTGATGATGGTGTCATGGCAGTTTACGGTGCTGACGTGATAGTTTATGGTGCTGACGTGGCAGTCCACGTGTAAAGGATGATGTGTCTAGAGGTGCTTAATTAATTTTGTTAGAAAGTTTGAGGGCTTATTAAATCTAAAAAATAAGATTAAGAAATTATTTGAATAAATTGAAATATTAAAAGTATAAAGAAATATTATAATATAAAAAAGTTTTAGAAAAATACTAAAATAAAAAAACGTTATCGATGAATTTTTAGAAATATAAAGTTACATTTTTTAATATATATAAAAAAATCTTCTTTGACCAAGGAAGTGACCTCACTATAAAAAATGTTTGAATTTTCCTATGATACTACTACTTTGATGCATCGAGTAAGATAAAGTTCATTGTTTGATCGGATAGAAAAAACTCTTTAATAGAGTCAAGCACCATAGAGTCTTTGTGTGCCGCAAGACTGTTTCTTAATTTTTTTTTATTTTTTTATTTAAATTTCATGAAAGCTGCTGGTTCAATCAAATAAGAAGGTATATGATTGTATTGTGACATGAATTTGCATTATATGTATTGAAATATACTTTAGATTTTACAAAACTTGTTAGGTTATAACATAATTTTAATCTTATTTTGTTATTACAATGGTCACATTTTTTATTTTTAGTAATTTAATATTTATTTTAGAATATTTTAACTTTTTTTTATTTTTTTATTTTTGCTTAAAGATTAAATAAGCCCTTAAAGTTTATAAAAAACAATTAAACCCTTGAGCTTTAAAAAAAAAATTAAGCCCCTCTTTCAGGTCATCACTTTTTTAACTTTGACCGACACGTCAGCACTCTCAGGTCAACGACGGATTCCGTTAGTCAAATAGTCGAATTGGTTAATTTTTGGAGTTTGAGGGTGACATTGAGTGCGAAAAAACTTTAAGGACTTAATTGATATATTTTCAAAAGTTCAGAGCTTCTTGAGCCCTTAAGCCTATTAAAAAGAAAAGATTTTATAACAAAACAACTATTTAAATTGTATATATTTTTATTTTACATTTTAATTTTTTTGTCAAAGTAAGTGTCTAACAGTTTATAATGTATTTATTTATAGGTCGTTTGTTAAAAAATTATCCAGTAAGTATGTGACATGTGACCTTCGATCCCCTTCATTCTTTCCCCTTAGATTTTCTAAGAAAACGAACAAAAAATTAAGGTAAATTTTGAAAAAATATCCTTTTTTGAAAACAAAAATCTCAAGTATCAAACATTTCAATTTTGAAAACTCATTTATCCTTGGTGCAACAAATTCATTTTGAGTTTTATTCTTTCTTTTACGAAAATAAAAAAGCACAAAGAAATGATTTATAAAAAAATGAGTAAAACAAAATAAATGTACGAATTTTAATTTAATTAATAACTAAAATAAAATATCGTGTATAAAAATTAAAACTTATGTATTACATTGTATAGTTTATCAGAAATACCTTAAGTTGTCGTGGTACCACGGCCAATTCCTTCAAATTGAAGGAGTAAAGAGTTGCCGTAGGCTATCCAACGTTTTGGGGATACATGGCCATCAAAGAAATCAAGGTGGCCATGTTTTGACCATACGTGGCAAATGGAAAGGCCACCATGACCTTAGGTCATGCCACACTCATACTTACGTGGAGTATGTGTAACCCCCTCGTCCCGGTCTAGCCGGATGACCGGTCCGAGTAGGCCACACGGGGAAAATCGAAGCGAAACCCGTTAAGGTTCCCCTCGGTTAGCAACCCTATATTTTTTTTTAACTTAATCTTTTCTAATAGTTCATTTAAGCCCTATGTGATCAAACAACGAAACAACATACACGAGATAATCATTCGAACCCAAACAACATTTAAACAGCCCAAATTTTATCTTTTAAACAGGCCATTTCGAAACATCCTTGAGGCGTATCGAAACGCCTTGACCAGGTCAACTGTCCCAGAGACCTTATAAGGGGTCGTATCGAAACGGAGGTCAGTCGTTCCGAAACGCCCTCAACGGTCAACTCTCGTGGTCAACGAGATTTTGACCGTTTCGAAACCTTCAGACTCGTTTCGAAACACCTTCTTCTCGTCAATTTCTCAGAATTCCAGTAGCCAAAACGTTCCGAAACGCGTATCGAAACAGGGGGTCCAGAGGCCAAATCGTATCGAAACGCGTTCCGTTACGGGGTCCCTGAAGCCTACCCGTTCCTAAACGACCCAGCCCGTTTCGAAACGCGGGCTGTCTGCAACCTTTGAAATTCAGATTTAGGAGAGTCTTGACAAGTCTAAAGGTCCCCTAGGACCCTCTAACGGCACACAACACCATCAAACAAAGTCTAGAGGCATACATCCTAGGTTTAACATACTCAAACACCCACAAGACAAAAATTTAAACAATCATACATACATAACAAATATACATTAGCCTTTCATACAAGTCATGCTTGAAAACATTGATAAGTAAAAAACATCATTCATCCCATAAGGGTTTACATACCATATAACAATATTAACATTCAGAAGGCATACGTCAAAGAGCATTTGACAAGGTAAAACATGCTTACAAACCAAGTCAAGCATAAGCATCAAAATCACAAATGAGTCATACAAGCTCATACAAACACACTCTCTTGCCACATTGCTTAACTACTACATAATTAACAACCGTACTTGAGCCACAAACTTGAAAAGCACTTCTTGCCTTGCTCCGAGCTAACATCACGCTAATGATCTGCATTGTTGAAAATGAGAGCGTAAGCTATAAGCTTAGTGAGGATGCTTTTAAAACCGAAAACATCAACAATGCAGGGTCCAAGCATGTATTCCCTAAACCTCATATCTAACATGCATAGATAAAATCACAAGTAGACCTAGCTAGTCTTTCAAGAGTCATGTATGGCATCTCACATCATATCAAGCTCGAATATTAATAACATTATCATAAGTCAACATCATATATCACAATCATATGAACAAGTTTAATTGGCCACTATTAGTTACCCAGATGTGCGGATTTAAATCTCAACAACCACTTTACCTCGGTGGGATTCCACTCATCACCAGGCCGACCATATTCCAAAAATACCCCCAAAATCGGGAATCAGTAAAGGGGAATGAAGAAATAGAAATGAAGTTCCCCTCTGTCCTCAAAAACCACTTCACGATGACGAGACCAGTTACCGTCGATCATCTTCCACACGTGCCAAGACCGCCGACGGCGCATCGTCGACCCAAAATCGGTCATGCATGGTTGTAAAACCCACCTTCGCCGCAGCATCAGCCGCTGTGTTCGCGCTCCGAACGGTGTGGCAGAAAAGGCATCTCGCAAAACGGCACTGAAGCAACTTGACGGTAGAAATGATCGGGCCGATTTCAGAGAAGTCAATCGCCAGTGAGATTAGTTTTGTGATTACCGACCGCGAATCACCTTCCAGAATCACCAATTGAAAGCCTAGGTCAGCCGCAAACACTAAGCCATGCACCGCCGCTAGGGCTTCCGCCGCAAACGCCGATTGAACATTCAAGTTCTTCCGGTAACAAGTCCCCAACAGGTATCCTCCTTCATCTCGCACGATCATTCCAGATGTTGAAACTTTAAGCGTTTGAGAATATGCTGCGTCCACATTAATTTTTACCATCGATGCAAGGGGAGGTGACCATTTCACCGGTAAGGAGCTGATTGACGGATTTTTTGCCCAGGCCAAAGACGTGAGTTCCAGTTCGTAGCTCTTCACAAAGGTAATCAATTCATCCTTTGATTGATTAATCCCCTCATGCCACAATTTGTTTTTGAAAAATCATATTGCCCATGCTGTTAAAACAATGGTAACTTTTCTCTGAATAGTGTTGTTAGCAAATAGCCATGAGAGCCATTCCTTGAAACACAATTGTTGAACTTGATTAGGCCAGACGAAATTTAACTGAGGCCATATGTTGGAAGCAAAATTGCAATCTCTAAATAAATGTTCACAGTTCTCAACCCACTGATTGCACCTAAAACATGTAGGATCTGTAACCACGCGCTTAATGCACAAATTATGCTTGGTTGGGATGTAATTATGAATAAACTTTCAATTAGCTATACGAACCTTAGATGGGCATTGTAGAGACTACAATTGCTTGAAAATTTCGTTGTTCTGTACGGTAGATGATGCGCCCTGTAGAAGAAGTCTATAGCCACTTCGAACACTATAATGACCCGAATGTTCACCCGACCAGACCCAGATATCCACCTCAGGCTCAGGTGGTGTTGGTATAGCCAAAATTTCCGCAACCTCAGTCTGATTAAACGAAGCCATTATTAGTTCTCGATTCCAACTAGTGGAATTAGGATGCATTAGGTCCGAAACCCACTTAAGGCCCACTATCCTTGCATATCGCGTGTAATTTTAAAATGTATTTTTAAATTTATAAGTTATAATGAACCACTTAATGGTAAGAAAGATCGTCAATAAAAAAATTGCGCCCTTAAAAAATTCACAATCAATTAAGTTGTTCCATTAACATTGATCAAATTTGACTCAAACAAGACACACTTCAAAAGTGTCACATCGTATAATCATAAAAATCATTTTAAATTATTTAAAATATACAATTATAAACAAAATTATATAAAAGATATAAAAACCCTAAAAATTTATCATCAACAAAAACATAATATAAAACCATATAAAATAAAAATATGTATACAAATATTCAATGGACAATACAATACCACCAACCCAATATATTCGATGAAACCTTTTTACACATGTTAGTTGCGCTTATGACACCAAACGAAGTGGAAATGGATAACTTGATCTCCACCGAATCAAGAACTATGCTATTGAATATGACTGTTCTCCAATCTTTAATGTTTTTTTTTAGATTTTTTCATAATTTTCGACGTTTTCTTTTTATCATTTTTACGATTATTTTTTTACAGTTTCCTTGCAAAATTATTGTTTTTATAATTTTCATGGTTTTGATATTTTTAAAAATTCTATATTTTTTTACATTTTTTTAATATTTTTCACAGCTTTTAATAACTTCTTATAATGTTTGTATATTGTTTATTACTACTTTTTTTTTTATCATTTTACTAGTATTTTCTGATATTTATGATATTTTCGTTTTTATTGTTCTATATTGTCTTATTACTTTTTATCATTTTAATATTTTTGCTAAATTTGATAATTGTTTGTGTTTTTTATGATTTTCATAATTTTTAGACATGACACTTTTATAGTGTGTCAAAATATATCAAAGACAGACAAAGTTTGGGTCCTTGGGGTGAAGTGTTGTGCTGTAAAGTTAAAATTGGAGGTCAAAATTACACCAAGAAAATCAAGAGCTAAAATGTACATTAATCCTAAAAATATTGTATCAATTTAGCAAGAATAATTAATAGTATTATTAATTTGAATTTACTAATAGGATTACACTAAATTAAAATAATTTGGTTAAAATTTTAATTTGAACATAACAAGGGGACTAAAACTATAATTAGACTGATATATAAAAACTTATTTATTGGGCCAATTGGGTCGTCCAGAGTTCCAAACCCAGTATCTAGAATATCAAATTTTCTTGAGGGAAAAGAAAAATAAAATTTTCAAAAACACCCCCAAATAAACTTTCCAACAACGTAGTATTTTCTTTTCGGCCTTGTGTTTTGTTCGTTCCTTCTGTCCAACAGCATTCGATTCAACCACCCATATCTCGAATCTCTCGCCGTCTCTTCCCCGACTCAGAGCAACCCCAATGAACGATCCCGAGCGAGTCAAAACGGACGACCCGTTTCTCCGGCAGTATCATCCCTCCGAACTCAGAATAGCCTCCGAGTTCTTGACCACATGGCTCACTTTCCTTTCAAAGATTTATGCCATGGATGCACCCGAAGACTCTCCCAGCGAATCCGCTCTCTCGACCCAGGTACTCTCCCGTTTAGAATTGTTAATAAGAATTCAGTTTCCATGACACCTTGTATTTCAGTTTAAAGTAGTTGTTTTTTCCTTGTAAAATTTATTGATTTCGGCATTATTGTTTTTATTCTTCTTTCGGTAATACAAATATATACTTTTGGCTGAAATTAGCGGTTTGGGTTTAGATTTTCTTCATTTATATGTGGAAGAATTGCTCTTAGTTAATGCTTAATAATATACCCTTTATATAGTAATATTCTTTCACATAATGGGCATGGTTTCTACTTTCTAATGCATTCTATGAAGATATTATTTTATATAGTAACATTGCTCTTAGTATACCAGTTAACAAAGTACTAAGTGTCCTATTTTGGGATTGTAGAACATGAAGGAGGTGCTGAACTGTCCGACACAGATTCGAATGCATACCCTTCTAATCCCAGATATACTCAATCGTACGAATTAAATGGGAGTTATCTTAATGATTGTGATGCAAATTCGGTTAGAAGTTCAAAAGATGAGGAAGATACAAATTCCTTGGGTAGCTGGAAGTATTTGGCAAATGGGTCTCAAGAACTTGTTGTAGTAGCATCGTCTCCGGTTAGAACTCGGGCTCTCCGTCAATCATGGGCAGACATGGCACAGGAAGATGAGTTTGAGAAAGTAGAAGACGAAGAAGAGCGACAGCAGTCAGAGTTGAGGAAGCGAGTTGCTAATTTAACTACTTTCACCAGTGAGTTGAGTATATCCAATGTTGTTGAGAAACCTAAATTGTCTAGGTATCAGAGAGAGTATATAAGGTTTATGAATGTGAAGAGAAAGAAAGATTTTGTATCTCTCGAGAGAGTTAAGGGGAAGATGGTTAATATTTTTGATGGTCTTGAATTTCACATGGGAATTTTTAGTGCTGCAGAGCAGAATAGGATAGTCGACCATGTTTATAAGCTTGAAGAAATGGGGAGAAATGGAGAATTAAAAGGTTAGTATTTACATTGTCAAACTTGTTTGTACACTTGAACTTTTCTCGTGTTCTTATACAATAAAGAATAAAACTTCTTTGGTGCTCTTTTTCCTATTTTGCAATATCGAACATAAGTAGTTAATTGAAAACTTAGATTCAATTATCTTTTTTTAATCATTTCTATTTTTACTGATAATAGATTTTTGTTATCTTTCCATTTACCCTTGTGTTTTGCTTTCTTGCTTTATACCTCTAATGGAATTAATAGATTGAATAGATTAGAAAATGCAAGTTAGTCTCTAGTTTTTTTAGTTCAGTTTGGAATCATTTGGTGGTTTGCGTCTTTGGAAATGAGTTTGTTGCTTTATGTTATCCTTGTTAGCAATGCATGCAAGATATATCCGCATGTTGTTTATATCTACAGGTTTACATTATGCATCACACTCAAATAATTGAAGTTGAAAATAATTGAAGTTGAAAATATTCTATAGAACGCACATTTACAGCACCCCAAAAGTGGATGAGAGGAAAAGGACGTATAACCATCCAATTTGGTTGCTGCTACAATTATGCAATGGTAAAATTCCCATATCCTTGCTTCGTGTTGAAGATTGGTGAAGAGAGACACTGTAGTCACAGGAAGTAGTAAGTCGAGGTTGAAATTGCTTTATCATGTTTAACTTCTGGTGGCAGGACAAAAATGGTAACCCGCCCGGCATTCTTCAAAACGAAGACGTAGATCCTATACCCAATCTTTTCAAGGTGATCATTAGAAGACTAATCGGATGGCATGTGCTTCCCCCTACTTGTGTGCCTGACAGTTGTATTGTTAATATTTATGAAGAAGGCGACTGTATTCCTCCACACATTGACAACCATGATTTTGTTCGACCATTTTGTACCGTGTCGTTTCTGAGTGAGTGCAAAATTGTTTTTGGGTTAAACCTGAAAATTGTAGGGCCGGGCGAGTTTTCCGGTTCATTCGCAATCCTCTTACCTGTGGGGTAAGATTCTTTTCATGCCCTGACTGGTCCTCTATATCAAGTCATGCAATTATTATTTAGTTTTATTCCTGTTGAGTTAAAAGTTCAAATCAATTATTTCTTCTTTCAGATCAGTTTTAGTCATTAATGGAAACGGGGCAGATGTTGCTAAACACTGTGTGCCAGCAGTTCCTACAAAGAGGTACAAAGTTAAATTATCATGCTTTTATATTTTGCTTTATTGCTTCTATTGAACCTTTTTGTCATGTTGCTTCTCTTAGGATATCAATCACATTCAGGCGAATGGATGAATCAAAGCGGCCAATCGGATATGCTCCGGAACCTGACTTGGAAGGAATTGAATCACTGTGTTACAATGAGGAGAAACCGAAGAGAGTAATCTCTTCACCTAAATACGAACCATATGTAAAAAGGCAACCACTTGGAAGAGAAGGTAGAAAAGAGGCCAGGGGGTCAACAACAAAGAGTAACGAGCGGTGGCAGCCCCGATCCTCGACCCGGAAATAGGAGAATGATCAATGTGAATGAAGAAAGTTGACGAGTCACCAAGTGTCGAACTGTAGAGACAGTAGTCTCTGTTCCAAGTTAGAAAAAACAGTTCAATTTTTGTGAAAGGTATAAATCTCAGTTTTACTTGCTTAGCATCCCAAAGATTCTAGGGTAAACTACTGCGGTGGTCACTTATGTTTTCTCTCAGTACAGAGTTGGTCACCGATTTTAAAAAAGACCAGTAAGGTCACTTACGTTTTCGGAACGTAAACTTTTGGTCACCCAACCATTTGATGCCATTAAATTTTGACGAATTTCTGATCTGGCAGTTAAAAAAATCCCTAAATTTTCAAATTTCACAAAATAACCCCCATATTTGAACTCACCAAAACTTAAATCGCGATTTAAGTCGATTCCGTCGCTGATTGTAACGCCGCCGCCCGCCACATCCGTCGTCGGACCACCATGATCGTTTACCCTATCACGCCGCTGCCAAAAATTGATCGGAGTCGTGCAAAATGTCGAACGAATGTTTAAATATTTGAAAATTTCATTCGATCGATTTGCAACAAGCAACGATTGAACGACGACGATTGGTGCATGGGTGTTTGGGAGAAGGGAGGACGCTCCATTTCGTTGCCAGAATTGTGGCCAACAACTGTAAGAGTGACCGAATTGAGGGAGTTAGGCATTTAAGGATTTAGGAATTTATGAATTTGGGGTTTTTTAAAATTTCTAGAATTTTGGGGTCATTGCAGTAGTTTACCCTTATTTTTTCAATTGCTAAATCAGAAAACCGTTAAAGTTTAACGGCATTAAATGGTTGGTGACCAAAAGTTTACGCCCCGAAAACGTAAGTGACCTTACTGGTTATTTTTCAAAATAGGTGTCCAATTCTATACTAAAAGGAAACATAAATGACCAGCACAGTAGTTTACCCAAGATTCTAGTGCTTGAGCTTGGTTAGTATTACTACACATTTTACACAAAAAAAAATTGCATAGGTGTAAACTTTGAAGGTGCTTGTACGGATCTCCAATGTCAGAGTTTGGACGTTTGGAGGCCTACAATCCAGATTTCGAGATTTTTGGCCTCAAACGATTTGTCCACATGTCTGTATTTAAAAATTTAAAATTAATTTTGGACTTTAAACGTGATTTTGGGAGAAGCAATGTAAAAGTAACTTTTGCGGTTCGTCGTGATTTTTATGCTATATTTTTATGCAATCGTGATTTTTAATAAAAAAAACTCTCAAACATAAATTACGTTACTTTAAAATTAATTTTACACAAAATTATTTCTATAAAATCACGTTGATCTAAAATTAATTTTACCACTACAGAACCAAACACACAAAGCTTTTGGACAAAGAAATCATGTGTTTAGTTAGTTGATATATTTGATCAAACTCGGTCATCATTAATCTGCACTGTAAATTTCAAACTGAGATATCGGCTGATGATGGTGATGAAGAATAATATTGAGGTTTGCAGCTTTAGCCAAATCATTGGGAATGAAAGCTCGAGCTTCCAGGCCACTGGCCAAGCCACGAATGCAATATACTATGGAAAAAACTTTGATTTCAATTTACACAAATCTTTTGGTTTAGGGGTTAAAGGTTATATAGTTTAAAATTAAAAGTTTAATTTTTAGAGTCTAGAGTTAAAATTTTAATATTTATATTTTGTAGTGTAAATATATAGATTTGTGTAAATTTTTAAATAGCTTGTGTATTAAAATTTTAATTATACAATATTTGATAGAATGAAACATCCATCTTTTGTACCGTAGCAGAAATTTTGGACTTGGAATAAAGACAAATATTCTAAGCATAAAAAATTAAATCAAACATAAATTATAAATCTGAAAATGAATAAATTTAGAACTATCCGAATCGAAAATGATTTGTATATTTGACTATTTAAAGATTTTATTTAATTTGTGTGATCGGTTGATGGGTATTAATTCAATTCAAAAATAATTAAAAAAACGTTTTATAAAAGATAATAATACTATTATTACAAGGTGTTTTTGTCTTTACATATCTTTATACTACAATCGTTAAATACAATAATTAGAAATTATTATTTGAAATCAAACACATAATATGTAAATTTACATGTGAATACTGTATAAATAAATATAGTATGGATTAATTAATTTGATTATTTTCAATCTTTGTAACTTTGATTTTAAAATAAATCTAAAATTCAAATCCAAGTTTGATATTTTTTTCTTTGAACCCGAGTTGTTTACTTTTTATTTTTTTGTCTAATCAGTGGCTGCGTCTGTTTTAGTGTTGATTGCTGACCGCCGTTCATATTTTTTTCTATTTGTTTTGATATTTTCCTTCACACATCTTATTATGTTTTTTTTTTCTGCCGTTGTAATATGTTTTCTTTGCCTTTATTTTGATTAATTTGATTATTTTCAATCTTTGTAACTTTGATTTTAAAAACTCTGATTAATACAACGCTTATAATTTTTTTAATTCACTATTTTTTTTGTTTTTTTATGTTATGAAACTTCTATTAATTATGTTCTAATTTTATTTTTGTTTAATCAACAAAGCAGTCCAGTTGATGTGTCAAAAAGAATATAATATGAAAATGTACAGTTGCCTATGAGGCTGAACCTTATAGTTCACTGTCAAAAACAACGAAACAACTAGCAAGGTGGGTGGGCCATGGGCTTTGGCTCACCTGGTTTCATGGAGTAATTATAGTTTTAGTCCTTTTAGTTAATAATAATTTAATTTAAGTACTTTAAAAATGTTTTTTTTTTAAATTCAAACTGTTAAAATTTTATTTCAGTCATCCGATGTGAAATTTCTACATTTTTTATGATAAGGATGGCGAAATAAAATGTAGATTTTCATGAGTCAATTCGATCCAATTAAATTTACAAAATATATACCGTCTTAGGGAAATATAAATCAGAATTGATTCTTTAGACCTCATAAGTCTCACTTACATTCAGTATGATCTTCAAAGACGTACACTTAAATTATATAATATAACATGAAATTAAATCTCTAAATTTGTAGATAAAAAAAATTGAAGATTTCAATTCATACCCTTTGGACTGAATTGGACCGTGTCAAAAACATTATCCGCATCAAACTAGAGTTAGACCCAGAAAGCTGAAATATTTACGAACCATTTAAAGCAACCATTTTCCTTTTGTGGGTTCATAATTTAAAGCAACTTGTATAATAATTTACATCCCTCACATCCACATGTCCTATCTATATATGTACATAAATAATATACTCTCCTCATTTGCATAAGCCAGATGCAATGAACAAACAACTAAACAACCGATATTCATATTCTAATCGACTGAGGGGTATGATGCTCGTATTGTACGATTTTGTACGAATTCAAATCCTGATATTTGTCTTAAAACATTTTACCCCGAAGTGAACAAGCCTGTTCACTGGTATTGTTAGGGATTCAGTCAAAAGAGAACCAGTGAAAAACAAATTGTGGTCCAAACCAAATAAAACCCTAATCACATCACAAATCGGGGTCCACACTAGAACCCTAGAAGTACAGATATATTAAGACACTGTCTGTCATCAAAACTTCAGTGTCCATCATCCATTCTTAGTAAGTTTTGTTGAAGCTCATTAATAAAATGATGAGAATGGTAAGAAAAGATTGTGGCTAGGGTTTGCCTTGCACTATGCTCATTGGCAGGGAAGCTACAAGGAATAAACCAGATAGAGAAAGCTGAGATACGGGCTGATATTCTGATGTTATGTTTAGAGATATGGGAAGAAGAAAATAACAGCACAAGGGATGATTACCCGTAAGAAAAGCACATGGTACCCATAGCCGGCTGCAAAACCTTCTAGGCCACACTTGTTATGAGGTAAGCAACCTCATCAGATTGGGACTTTGGATGGGAGAAAATCAACAATTTTTTGTTTAAAAAAATGGGGTTTTTGTGTGTAAAAAAGGGTTTTTTTTTTCAGTGGAAAACCATGGATAAAAAAGTTGATCAATCCACAACTAGAATTTACTATGTAGCTAAAAGGGACAGTATACCAACAACCCACGTGGAGGGGAAGAGTGTGTGTGTGTTTGGGAAGAGCTAGAAAACCGATGCATGATAAGGAGTGGAGATCTCATCATGATGGTAATGTCAAAATCAACCAAATAACACAATCTGGAAAAAAAAGTTTGAAAGAAAGAAAGAAATGAAATGAAAGAGAAAACATAGCAGTAGTCAGAATTTGTAGAAAAAAAGGAATAAAGGCTGTTACATGTTGAATTCATGGGCATTATAACTTTTCCCATTAAGCAAAATCCTCTGGAAAATGACTGTTTTTTTCCCTACTCCATAACAAAACCAAAATGGATATATCCTAGTTTCTTTTCGTTACTAGAAATTGTTTTTTCCTTAACTATCTTCCAATTGGTGTTCATGTTTCTAATCATTAAATCTTTTATCAAAATATTTATCAGAATCTCTTTGCTTCTTATATCATTCAAACACACACGAGAGGCACACAAGAAATTCAGAGATGGCTGCAAAAGCAACAAAAAGGTGATTCAGATGATCATATCTCTCTGCAATATTGGGACTGAAAAGACAAAATGGGGCTGAAATGTTAGCTAAATAGTTTAAAGATTTACTATTCCTTGATTTATCTTCCAAACGATAGGACTACAGCTTAGAAGCAAGGATGGTATGTTTTCAAAGGATAAAATCATGAAAATTAGTATGTTGGGTCTCAAATCATGTAATATCATGCAACAGCTCCAGCAATCTATTGTGTTAATGTGGAGAATAGTGTTCCAAATGGAATTTTTATGGTTTCATTAGGGTTTACTACTTTTTATATACCAACCATTCATCATGTGGATGTCATATTATAAATGAGTTGGACATAATAAGAATATACTCAAATGAGAAAGGTGAAGAACCTTTGCCATTTCCCCCCATCCCCCAATATCTCAAGAAACTGTTATCTACGTTGATTAGGTGTGAGCTTTCGATCGAGTAAAAGAATTTTAAGTTAGTTGAGTTTACGAGTCCTATTTTATAACTCAATAGTCGTATATACGTATGTGTATGCATTTATTTCATGGACCACAAGATATAGAAAATCAATAGAGCAGAAACTGGGAAGTGGGAAACATGAACGGGTGGTTTAGTTTCAGAAAAACTGGTGACTGAGGGGCAAAGCTAGCACATGGAAGGTAGTCTCATGTGATAAATTCAATTTCCAAGAACTGAAGTTTTGCTAGACCTAGGTATATCCTATGTTCCTCTTAACAGCATGTTTCATATAGCAAACTGAGCGGTCCCCCAAGTTGAGCTCTCTCCTATTAAAGAGTACAACATTGAGAACCAAAAAAATCCCTGAAATTCTTAAAAAAGCATACCAGCAGCTGGTTGATAGGGTAATCAAAGCACTATAAGGCATAGCCAGAGCCCAGAAACACACTAATGGTGAAGATTACGACATGATCATCAGGCAAGAAGAATGCTAGAGAAAAAGGAACTGTAATAATATATCTTTGGACTCATAAAATATTATGACCATTCATTCTTTCATTCATTTGCCATCCAAGTATGAATGATATAGTGTATTTTTTTTCATCATCTGATCAAAAAGGCTGGTTTAATCATGATAATACCTCGTCATGCCTTTTCATCCAAGTAATTTCCACTCTTTCTAGGCCATCTTTTGTCCCTTCCCGCTCTGTCAACTTCAGTCCTTCTCTCTCAGATATTTTCTCTGATATCCTTTCTTCATCCCTCCATGTGCTTCTCTGTCCCCCCCTTCATCTCTCTCCTTTTTATATCTCCTCCATTTCATGCAGTTTTCACTTAATTGATCATCTCTTTTCTCTCTTTACACCCTTTGTTTAGCTTCTCTTTGTTTTCTTCCAGCATGGAACACCAGCAGCAGCAAAACCAACAGGCTGCAAATGATATTCAAGATGGTAGTGGCGGTGGCAGTGGCAAAGGAAGCTTTCTTTGCAGGCAAAGCAGTACACGGTGGACTCCAACCACCGACCAGATTAGAATCTTGAAGGACCTTTACTACAACAATGGTGTTAGGTCCCCGAGTGCTGATCAGATTCAGAGGATCTCTGCTAGGCTTAGACAGTACGGTAAAATCGAAGGCAAGAATGTGTTTTATTGGTTTCAGAACCACAAGGCTCGTGAGAGGCAGAAGAAAAGGTTCAATACTTCCACGACTGATCTCCATCATCATGTCCCCATGCAAAGACCAACCACTCTCACACTCGCCAACAACAAGTTCCCCACCAACATAAACTCTGGTTGTTCTCTCTTTCCCTTTTCCTATTTCTAACATAGACAACAAATTCCTTAGTTTTGTTATTAGTATTTACTTGTGTGTTTGCAGGTTATTCTCCTTCGTCTTCGTCTTCAACTGGTGTGCTTACTGTTGGACAAATAGGGAACTATGGGTATGGGTCTATTACCATGGAAAAGAGTTTTAGGGTAAGTACTGTTTGAACAGTACATATTCTAGTCATTTCTAGTTTGAAGTACAGTTAAAACAGTAAGAGATTTAACTAACTCAACATAGGAATTTAAAATGAGAAACAAGGAGCTGGGGTGGAGACATATCTGATATTACTACAGCCTAATGTTTTATCCCATGATCCCTTGAAACATCTATAAAAAGAAACAACCCTTTTGTTTCCTCCCTGTAAAAAGGCCAAACAGATTGGAAGTTTTTCTTCAACCCAAAACCAATTCCCCTTTCAACCCCCAATAATTCACTAGGAGAGGATCCTTTTACATATATAGTATATACAAATTTCTCCTATTTTTTCTAACTCTCACCTCTCTATGCCCAGGATTGCTCAATATCAGCATGTGGTAGCAGTACAGCAAGTGCAAACGAATCCCTGAGCCATAACTTCGGATGGGTGGGGATCGATCCGGCTTATTCGTTCTTCGAGCCGAAAAGATTCATCGATGGAATCCACGAAGAGGGACAAGAAGATGAAGATTGTTACTACGAAGAAGAAGAAGCTACAGGTCCACAAATTGAGACCCTCCCTCTCTTCCCCATGCACGGCGAGGACATCAATGGCTTTTGCAGCAACATGAAGCCCGAAGCCGACAGCCGCTACTCCGGGTGGTACAGGACCGAAGATGGCTACACCGGCGCTCGAGCTTCACTAGAGCTCAGCCTCAACTCTTACACCGGCAGATCACAAGATTCCATCTGATGGAAATATATTATATATGATGATGTCTACTGTCTTCTCAATTAGCTACTAATTAACTAGTTATGCCTTTAATATAGTGTAACCTTTGTTTCTCTATATATTATGTGCTGTTTTTTCCTGTCTTTTTGCCAAGAATATTACATGATAGTGATAACCCAACATACAAAGAAGGATTATATGAATATGGTGCTTAGTTTTAGGAGAGTTTATGCTCCAAAAACATTGGGTTTTTTTTTTTCTATGCAAATTGCAAGGAGATGGTTTTCTGTCACCTTTCACAAACTTAATGAGAGTATTAATGATGTAGCCATTTTGGAGCAGAAGTGACTGGCAGGACTGAAGATGATTTGAACAATCAATTCCAAAAATTACAAAAAGAGGCAAAAGGAATTTGAACATCTCTACTCCCAGGGGGGATTGAATTGCCAGTGGGCAAGGGGTTTCCAGTTTTCATGACCAATGTCTATTTAGGTGGGACCTTAAGGGGGGTGGTTGGTGACAGTGATAAGGCTAAGGTGCAAAGGAGTAAGGAATCAGGATGAAAAGATTAGATTAGTCTAGCTGGACGTAGGGGTGTGCATTGTTGGGTACTCGAAAAATTGGGTACCCACTTTATCCGGGTATCTCATTAAGTCGTTCGTGTCCCGGCCTATTATATTTAGATACACGAGATTTGGTTACTCGAGTAATCGGGTATCGGGTACCCGGTTTTTATTTTTTATTTTTTTTTTAAAATTTAAAAAAATTACATGTTAAACACAAAATATTTAAAAAAAATTAAACTTAAAACTTAAAAGAATATAATACAAACATAGAAAAAATTTAGGGATTTAAACTTAATTTTAGAGTAAAAATATTAAGAAACATAAAATGAAAATATAATTTTAAATATAAAAAATATATATTAAATTTTATCGGGTCGGGTCGGGTACCCGGTAAGGGAAAACTTTCGGTCCGTGTCCTGTACCATGTCCCGGGAAATTTGCCGGGTCGGGTACCCAGCCCGTTCGGATAATTTTTTCCGAAAATTATCCAGTATTTTTAGGTTCGGGTCGTCGGATCGGGTCAACCGGGTCAGGTATTTTTGCCCACCCCTAGCTGGACGAAGCGTTAGATCCCTTAAATAATGTTAGAAGTTCAACTTTCAGTGTTGTGAGTGAAAAACTTTGATTAAAAGGGTCGTACTATAATTGATCTCTATAAAGCACGATTTAAATTAGTCAATTAATAAATTAGATTATGATAGTTATATAATAAAACCAGAAAAATTTTGTCCAAAGAGAGAAAAAAAAAGATAAAAAGACAAAAATACATAGGCAAGGAAGGAAAGGGCATCATCAAAAAATGATGAATTGTGAGAATAACTTGGGATACATGTAACATGCCCTAGCGCCAATATGCTAAAAAATGTCTAATACTGGTTTTATCCCTCTATTATGTTGAAAATTTGGATTTAATCCCTTCTTATGATCACTTGAGTTTAGTTGTTATTTTTATCTCATAGAAATCCAATCAACCATAATCATTAAAGAAAAAATAAATTACATGTCAAGTGAATAAATCAGGTCTTTGTTCAATGAAATCAATTATGTCTCCTTTGATTACATCAATATCAACATACGAAAAACTTAATTAAATAGTTTGTCATAACATAAGAAATAACACTACATTTTGTCTTTATTCAAACTAAAATGACGTGAGTGATTAAAAATGATCTAGTGAAGTTGATTTATTGTTAACTCATAAATTAAAAAACGAAGAAAATTAACACTACTAAAAAGAATATGAATTTTTGTTCGAAAAAAAATATGAATGTAACATAGAATTAAAGTAGAAAAATTAAATTTAAATTTATGTAAAATAAAGGGGCTAAAATCATAATTAGACATAAAAGGCACATTTTTTTTTGAGGTTTGAACCAGCAAATACGGAAGGATAAAATCATTTGCTTATTTTCAGTGCTTCTTTTTATGCTCTGACATTAAATAAATGAAGTTTTCAGTTATAACCTTAAATTTAGAATAAAAATTCTATGCCGTTTTTGGTGTCCTATTTATGCCCAACATTAAAAACTTAGGTTTAGAGTTTGGTGTTTATGGTTTAAAGTTAGGGTTTAGGGAATTTGGGTATGGTGTATTTTTTAGAGTGTATGGTTTCGAAATTAAAATTTAGGGTTATGGTTTGGAATTTAATTTTTTTAGTGTTGAGTAGGATAAAAATCATCTCCCCTTTTTGGTGCCTCAACACTAAAAAAAATTAAATTCCAAGCCCTAACCTTAAATTCTAAATCCTAAACCATGTACCCTAAAAATACACCCTATCTTAAATTCCCTAAATCTTAACCTTAAACTCTAAACCATATACCCTAAAAATACACCATATCTTAACTTCCCTAAACCCTAACCATAAACCCTAAACTCTAAACCTTAAATCTAATTTTTAAATAGGGGCATAAAAAGGGCATAGAATTTCTATTCAAATTTGATTTTAAATCACAAACTCTAAAAATACATTATACTTCAACTTCTCTAAACTCTAATCTTAAACCCTAAACCCAACTTTTTAATACGAAACAGTAAATAGGGTATAGGATTTGTATTCAACATGGAAAACAAAGCAAAGCAGTGGATTCATCCTCCACCTTGTGAACCCAATCCCATATGTTAAAAAATCAAAGGTGGTGATGCAATGAATAGATACTCAGCTTCTGAAATACGTAAATCCCTTACTGTTACATCCCCCCGATCTCATAATTGCAGAAAAGGGTCCCTACCGCATCATCAGTTCAGGATTGGAAGTGGGTGATGTATCGTTTTCCTTTATTTGGGTTGGACATATTTTCAGAGTTTATGGCGGATGATGGAGTCCAGTGCGTTTCCAGTTAAAAGACTCTGAAATGAGGGAACTGGAAACACTGCCTTCCGCTCCTGCTCCATAGATATGTGGAGATTTAGTTGTGGATCCAACAACATCTGTGCATGGAAGCCTTTTCAGTCCCCGAGTACGTAATCTCCCATTACCAGTAAAACTGAGTCACCACTTGCATCACGCCTCCTTCTTTCCCTTTTTCTGCTTTCTCTTCCAACCCTTTTTGGCCACCATCTTCTCCGATGGCTTGCCACGTATCTCTCTCTGTCAAATCCTTCTCTAATAACTCCACGGTTAGCTCATTTCTTCAAATCATAAGCGTGGATTGTTGTTTTTGTATACTCTAATTCAATTATATTTATACCCCACACAAAAAAAAAAACTAAGGTTATGGCGTAGAAAAATAGGGTTTAGAGTTTAAATTTTAGGGTTTAAAATGAGAGTTTAGAAGTTAATTTTATAAAATTGAGGAATAGAAAATACACTGTAAAGGGGCAAAAGATATTTGTTCCTTATAAATTACACTGGTTAAATTGGAATCACCTAAAAAAATTAATAAATCTAGTTATCTATTATTATTGAAATCATTCAATGAATTTGACGTGGAAATTTTTTAAACTCGGATATAAATCGTGAAGCCGACGAATGATTTGAAAAAGGACTAACAAACGTAAGACTCGTAGGAGCCCATTTAATAAAAGAAGCGTAGTAACGTGAACCGAAAGAGGAACAGTGATAAGCCTTTTACGTGGGCTAGCCAGGCGGCTTTCCTTGGATTATCCTCGTTGGTCATCAATCGGGCCGATTAATATATTTTTTTCTTAAATTTTAACCTTCAAATTTTAAACTCTAATTTTAAAATTTTAAACTATTCACTTCAAAAAGAAATTAAAACATTAAATTGTAAAACTCTAAATAAGGAAAAATTATATCAATGAGACTAATCAATAGAAATCACCCACTTCATCATTATTTTTCATGTTATTAATCTAATAATAGAACAACTTCTAAAAAATAATTTTTAAAATGACATGAAAAAACTTTAGTGAAGATTCATTAGTTAGAAAAAATAACATAAAAAAAATCATAGTGAAGTGAGTAGTTTTCATTGATTGGTCCCATAAATAACGTGGTGGGAATCACTCATAATATATTTTTTCCTAAACGAGACATCAAGGTCTTAAAATTGATAATTTTATATAAACTATTCATGTTCATATGAATGCTTGATATACTGGATTCGAGCTCATTTCTATCCGAAAAAAAAAACTATAAAACATATGTATTAAAATATTTTATTTTTTTCTTATGGGTAAACTACATAGATAACCACTTAACTATGGGGCTAGTGTCAATTTGACCACTATATTTTCAATTTTAGCAAATGTACCACTTAACTATTTAATTGGTTCCAATTAAGCCACAAACCGTTAAAAAAATGTTGACATGGCTGTTAAATAAAATTGATATAATTGCACATTTGGTCCCGTTTTTAAAACCAAATTGATAGATTGTGTAAATAACGGGAACCAAATGTGCAATTATACTAATTTTACTTTTTCGTTTTTTTAACCGCTGGTGGCTTAGTTGGATCAATAAAAAAAATATCCACTCTTGCTCCCGAGGACGTAAGCACATTACTAGACCTCGTTAATCTCTTGTATTTTTATTTATTTATTTTTTGTTCGTTTGTCTTATTTCGCAACAAATATTTTATCAAAGGAGGCATCTGAGCTCTTCACAACACCATGAGCCGGTGGCACCCAACTACAAGGCAGTTTCTCTCTAGTGGAGGGAAAGGAGGAAGGAGTGCACAGTTTTTGAATTCGGAAAAAGCATTCTCAATGGGACTTTCAACAATCCCGTTATAAATCCGTCTATTTCTTGCTTTCCAAATCTGATTAGATATTCCCATAAAGGATTCTTAATCGAATATACAACAAATAGTAAATTATTAATTATTAAATCAAATATGGTAAGATATCCAACCCTCTATTATTTCTATTTTCCTTCCATAATATAGATATCGGAGCACGTTTTCCTTTCACACCCGAGTAGCATACTATTGATTGGAATATTTCCAAAATGTAGAAATCACATTATTCATTTTGTCGTAAAAGTAAATGAATGTCAAGAAAATTTATTCGCACCAAAAATATGCACTGGTTCTGCAAATGGGTGTCAAGAAATTAGAAAACTGTAAAAATAAAGGGGAAAAAAAGGAAAGGAAACGCTTAAAGATGGGTGTCAAGAAAGACAACCGATCTGTATCCAGCAAAACCCAGAAAAAAAGTTAATAATAAATCAATCACGCATCATCTTCTTCCTCCATAGGAAAGCGCAGGTGCTTCCCTTTCGGCGTCGGCAACCCCTTCAACCGCATTGCATTACCTTCTTCCCTTTCGATCTCATCATCGCTGTTGTATACGAATCTCGTGTGCCTCCCTCTAAACATCTCTGCCATGCTTATCTTGCTTAAACCTTCACAAAGCTCATCAATCTCTCCACCATCTTCATCCTCATTGTCATCTTCTTCTTCATAGCAGCAGTCATCTCCCATTTCTTCAAATGGCTCATCATATTCATCTTCAGAATAGGATTCTGATGAATGCTCAGCAAAGTCAAGCAGCAAAGACCGCGTTATCACATTTTTCTGTGATTCAAGACTCACTTCCTCAGAATTCTTCATCTGTTCATCCACAACAGGAAGAGCTATCACTATTGAGCCCAACCCATCATCGTCAAGATTTGATATCTGTGGTGTATTTGCAGGAGTAGGAGCCAGAAGTCCCATCGGAGAATTCACACATCCTTCAAGTCGAAGAAAAGGACGGCGGCTCTCCATTGAAACTTTTGAAATCTCGGCTTCTTCTTCAACCTTTTGCAAGAGAGTCTTGACTTGACCTCTCAACAAAGCCTCACCGGAGCCGGGAGTCATCATCATGCTCTTGGCCCTACTACTCCGCTGCTTACCTACAGCGGACGACGGCGTTTCCATTGCAAGCCCGACAATCGGCGAGTCATTTGATATATCGATAAGAGCAGCCCTTTCGCTTTGATGTTTCCCTTTTGTTGATCTTGTTTTCTCTGACTCTTCCTTGTTCCCTTCTTCTAATCAAAACATCAAGAAAACGAGGATCATTAAAAGAACAAAACCCAGATTCTAAAATCTTTGATTTCTTTGATTAAGAAGAGAAAAGGAAGAAAAGAGAGAAAATGAACTCACTGGAAAAAGATAAATTGCAGTTGTTCAAGGTAGCCAAAGTCTGGGACCTGGTGACTCGACTTGTAGATGAAGGGGTCTCCATTGAAAACAACCGGAAAATGAAGATTCGGGTCGCCGGAAAGTTGACTTCTTGGTTTCGAATTTCGAAAGCACGATGAAGGGAGCTGTTCAATAACGAGCTTTAAGAAAAAGATAGAATGTTCGGAAAGGGGAAAGAGAGAAATCGCTATATATTGAGATACGACTACGGAGTTTAAACGGTAATATATATGAAATTCGACCGTTGGGGCGCTGGCTAGGCGGCACATCGTTTTGCAAAAAGGAAGAAAGATAAAGTAGCCGTTGGATGCAGGGGACGGAGAAGTTGTGGACCCTCGATTTCTTTGGAATAATTACATTTATTTTTTTTAATTTGAATAATAGTTAAATAATTTTTTCATTATTTAAATTTAAATACTTAAAAAACCATTAATATAAACTAATTTTAATGTTTAATCCTTATTAAATCCTTAATCGAAATTCGAAAGGCTACTATGTTTGACTGGAACTTCATACGATTCCGAGTTTTGTACGGTTCGCTCTATTATTTGATTAATAATACGGTATGGGTAACGGGTTGCACCATTTCTTTAATTTATCTTCTTTGGAAATTGGGATTGGGGGACGAAGGTTCTTTTGGAGGCTGGGCCTGGATTTAATTTTTAGGGCCAATGATTTCTAATTATTTATATATAAAAAAAAACTTAAGATGAAAAAAATTAATTAAGTCTTTTAGATTTTTTTGTATTCAATCACCCTTAAATTCTAAAAATTAACTAATATAACCCTTTGAATGATAGAATATGTCGTTGACCGTGATGATGGTGTCATGGCAGTTTACGGTGCTGACGTGATAGTTTATGGTGCTGACGTGGCAGTCCACGTGTAAAGGATGATGTGTCTAGAGGTGCTTAATTAATTTTGTTAGAAAGTTTGAGGGCTTATTAAATCTAAAAAATAAGATTAAGAAATTATTTGAATAAATTGAAATATTAAAAGTATAAAGAAATATTATAATATAAAAAAGTTTTAGAAAAATACTAAAATAAAAAAACGTTATCGATGAATTTTTAGAAATATAAAGTTACATTTTTTAATATATATAAAAAAATCTTCTTTGACCAAGGAAGTGACCTCACTATAAAAAATGTTTGAATTTTCCTATGATACTACTACTTTGATGCATCGAGTAAGATAAAGTTCATTGTTTGATCGGATAGAAAAAACTCTTTAATAGAGTCAAGCACCATAGAGTCTTTGTGTGCCGCAAGACTGTTTCTTAATTTTTTTTTATTTTTTTATTTAAATTTCATGAAAGCTGCTGGTTCAATCAAATAAGAAGGTATATGATTGTATTGTGACATGAATTTGCATTATATGTATTGAAATATACTTTAGATTTTACAAAACTTGTTAGGTTATAACATAATTTTAATCTTATTTTGTTATTACAATGGTCACATTTTTTATTTTTAGTAATTTAATATTTATTTTAGAATATTTTAACTTTTTTTTATTTTTTTATTTTTGCTTAAAGATTAAATAAGCCCTTAAAGTTTATAAAAAACAATTAAACCCTTGAGCTTTAAAAAAAAAATTAAGCCCCTCTTTCAGGTCATCACTTTTTTAACTTTGACCGACACGTCAGCACTCTCAGGTCAACGACGGATTCCGTTAGTCAAATAGTCGAATTGGTTAATTTTTGGAGTTTGAGGGTGACATTGAGTGCGAAAAAACTTTAAGGACTTAATTGATATATTTTCAAAAGTTCAGAGCTTCTTGAGCCCTTAAGCCTATTAAAAAGAAAAGATTTTATAACAAAACAACTATTTAAATTGTATATATTTTTATTTTACATTTTAATTTTTTTGTCAAAGTAAGTGTCTAACAGTTTATAATGTATTTATTTATAGGTCGTTTGTTAAAAAATTATCCAGTAAGTATGTGACATGTGACCTTCGATCCCCTTCATTCTTTCCCCTTAGATTTTCTAAGAAAACGAACAAAAAATTAAGGTAAATTTTGAAAAAATATCCTTTTTTGAAAACAAAAATCTCAAGTATCAAACATTTCAATTTTGAAAACTCATTTATCCTTGGTGCAACAAATTCATTTTGAGTTTTATTCTTTCTTTTACGAAAATAAAAAAGCACAAAGAAATGATTTATAAAAAAATGAGTAAAACAAAATAAATGTACGAATTTTAATTTAATTAATAACTAAAATAAAATATCGTGTATAAAAATTAAAACTTATGTATTACATTGTATAGTTTATCAGAAATACCTTAAGTTGTCGTGGTACCACGGCCAATTCCTTCAAATTGAAGGAGTAAAGAGTTGCCGTAGGCTATCCAACGTTTTGGGGATACATGGCCATCAAAGAAATCAAGGTGGCCATGTTTTGACCATACGTGGCAAATGGAAAGGCCACCATGACCTTAGGTCATGCCACACTCATACTTACGTGGAGTATGTGTAACCCCCTCGTCCCGGTCTAGCCGGATGACCGGTCCGAGTAGGCCACACGGGGAAAATCGAAGCGAAACCCGTTAAGGTTCCCCTCGGTTAGCAACCCTATATTTTTTTTTAACTTAATCTTTTCTAATAGTTCATTTAAGCCCTATGTGATCAAACAACGAAACAACATACACGAGATAATCATTCGAACCCAAACAACATTTAAACAGCCCAAATTTTATCTTTTAAACAGGCCATTTCGAAACATCCTTGAGGCGTATCGAAACGCCTTGACCAGGTCAACTGTCCCAGAGACCTTATAAGGGGTCGTATCGAAACGGAGGTCAGTCGTTCCGAAACGCCCTCAACGGTCAACTCTCGTGGTCAACGAGATTTTGACCGTTTCGAAACCTTCAGACTCGTTTCGAAACACCTTCTTCTCGTCAATTTCTCAGAATTCCAGTAGCCAAAACGTTCCGAAACGCGTATCGAAACAGGGGGTCCAGAGGCCAAATCGTATCGAAACGCGTTCCGTTACGGGGTCCCTGAAGCCTACCCGTTCCTAAACGACCCAGCCCGTTTCGAAACGCGGGCTGTCTGCAACCTTTGAAATTCAGATTTAGGAGAGTCTTGACAAGTCTAAAGGTCCCCTAGGACCCTCTAACGGCACACAACACCATCAAACAAAGTCTAGAGGCATACATCCTAGGTTTAACATACTCAAACACCCACAAGACAAAAATTTAAACAATCATACATACATAACAAATATACATTAGCCTTTCATACAAGTCATGCTTGAAAACATTGATAAGTAAAAAACATCATTCATCCCATAAGGGTTTACATACCATATAACAATATTAACATTCAGAAGGCATACGTCAAAGAGCATTTGACAAGGTAAAACATGCTTACAAACCAAGTCAAGCATAAGCATCAAAATCACAAATGAGTCATACAAGCTCATACAAACACACTCTCTTGCCACATTGCTTAACTACTACATAATTAACAACCGTACTTGAGCCACAAACTTGAAAAGCACTTCTTGCCTTGCTCCGAGCTAACATCACGCTAATGATCTGCATTGTTGAAAATGAGAGCGTAAGCTATAAGCTTAGTGAGGATGCTTTTAAAACCGAAAACATCAACAATGCAGGGTCCAAGCATGTATTCCCTAAACCTCATATCTAACATGCATAGATAAAATCACAAGTAGACCTAGCTAGTCTTTCAAGAGTCATGTATGGCATCTCACATCATATCAAGCTCGAATATTAATAACATTATCATAAGTCAACATCATATATCACAATCATATGAACAAGTTTAATTGGCCACTATTAGTTACCCAGATGTGCGGATTTAAATCTCAACAACCACTTTACCTCGGTGGGATTCCACTCATCACCGGACCTTGCATGGGCGGGATTCCACTCATCGCCATATGCCCTACGGATGGGATTCCACTCATCATCACGTAGAATATATAATAGCTTCCGGTAGAATATTACATCACCGTACTCCTCCTTGATGACTTAACGCCATCAAGGCCACATACGTTTTGACTCAATTTGTATGCACACTAATCCTAATGATCGATCATTTACACCCGGTAAATTAGTTAGTGCAAATTTCCATTTACACATCACATGTCCATCAACCACATCTCATGCTTATCTCATATATACATCATGACATACATGTACAATTTAACCTCATAGCATAAGAGCATAAATAGGCAATCCACAAAGCATTAAATGGTAATCAATAACTAAAATTAACAACTTGAATTATATAGAAATGGCCTACCAAACACATCTCACTCACACTACACACACTCGAACCAAATTTTGAAACACGTTTAGAACCACTCACCGCCCTTCCTTAGCAACCAAAGCGAATCTCTTACGAGCCCGGATTTGATCCCAATGCTCATTCGACGTCTCCTCTTGCTTCTAGCCAATCATAAACACAACCATTAATCCCAATCAATGTTAACATTCAATCGACACTCAACCTTTGAGCTCAAACTAACTTCACCCAATTTTCCAACCAAAATAATCTCCAAATATATCAATTTTCGTGCTCCCACAAACCCTAGCTGAAATTTTCATTTTCAATCATTCAAAATACCCCAAAAAGGTCCCAAAACATCCTCCTAACCTATATTAACCATCAGCCCTTTAATTTCAACCTAAAACCCACCAAAAATTAAGTTTTTGACATCCCAAAAATTGCTTCAAGAACCCAATTCGGGTTTTCAACAAAACCCAACCATTTTGACATATAATGTACATCTTAATGTGATTAAGATAAAACCTAACTGTATATTTCAAAACAAAATGAAAATCACCATAAAAACTCAAGCTTTAACCCAAACTCTAATTTTCAAAAGCTCATGGTTTTAAAATATAAAGTCATGGTTAGGTAAAGGATGAAGAGGAGAGTGAGAAAATATCTTTACCTTTGAAAAAGACCTTGGAGTGAAGAAAAAACTCAATGAAATAGTAATTTGTGTTTGGGAGAGTTTGAAAGAGGGGAAAAGGGGCTTCTAACGTTGGAAAGGGAGTGGGGAGAGGGAAGATGACAACTTTTCTTAAAAGTGGTCTTGCTTTTAAAATTATTTTGGTCAAATTACCACATTGGTCCCCCATGTTTATTAAAGCCCATTTAGACCCTAATTAAGGTTGAATTGATTTAATTTAATTTTATTGACTCGGACTACAAACCCGACTAACCCGACTAACTCTTAACCCCAAAACACGGGTGTTACAGTATGGAAAGTAATATGGTGGCGGTTTACTCAAGACTCTAGTAGATAAGGGGGAGGATTGTGCGCAAATGACGATAAAAAATAATAAAATAGTAAGAAAAAATTAGATGAGAAATAATTACGGTTCAATGTTAGATAGATAGTCCGAATTTTTCGATTTAGCGATGTTGAATTCCTGTTATTGTTGGGGTAAGCTCAAAACCTTAATTAATCTAAAATTTGATTTAATTTGATATTGTTTTGTCGATTCTAAATGATTCCTATTGATTCTCTATCAACTCGAGAAGGGTACTACAATTCTTGAACTTACCCCAACAATAATATGGATTCGATATCGCTAAACCGAAAAATTCAAACTATTAATCTAATACTAAACCGTAATTATTTCTCACCTAATTTTTACCTACTATTTTCTTATTTTTCATTGTCATTTGCGCACAATCCTCCCCTTATATACTTGAGTGAACCAGCCACCCTATTATTTTCCATACTCCACGTAAGTATGAGTGTGGCATAACCTAAGGCCATGGTGGCCTTCCATTTGCCACGTATGGTCAAAACATGGCCACCTTGATTTCTTTGCTTGCCATGTATCCCAAAACGCGGGATAGCCTACGGCAACTCCTTCAATTTGAAGGAATTGGCCGCGAGTCCCGCGCTATTGTTTATAAACGGTTAAACTGAATAATTTAATTTCGACTAGACTAATTTTTAAAATGTGACATAAAATATATAATATTAATTAATACACTATGAGGAAAGAGGTGGTTAGGCACATCACATGCAAGACTATCTAAAGATATTAATGTAGCCTGTAGGTTAGGTGAAGTCATGTGAGATGGAGACTTGCAACAATGTGCAAACCAAACCAATCTAATTAGATATAAGAGAATTTACTGTTACATACAATTTCTAGACAGTTATAATACTTAGATGCATAATATTCATTTTCAAGTGATTAATTTAAGAGTTATTTTCTTCTTTGAAAAAATTTAAGTGGTTTCAACTTCGAAGGATGGAAATTCAATTACAAATCTATTTTTTTATTTGCGATTAGAAATATTTTAGGTTTATATAAAACGTTTTTTCAATTCACTTTTTTCTATTTACACAGTCAAAAATCGACTATGATCTTATTTAAATCAATTAATTATTGTTTTTAACACTCCTTTAAATATACACGTTGAAGGAAAAAGACGTGAAGATTGTTACAGATGACGGTCATACGGAGGAGATTGTGTGGGTTTGATTTTGCGGTGGTAAAATTAATTTTGGATCATCGTAATTTTATAAAATTAGTTTTGTTTTAAAAATCACGATTGTGTAAAAACATAGTTGTTTCTGAGATTTTAATGACCCAAGGACGAACAAAAAAATTTGGCCCTAATAATAAATATTAAAAAATAAATTTTAAAAGTCACCCCTTAGTATTATAAAAAATTAGGCTCATAATAATAAATATTAAAAATAAATTTTAAAAGTAGGCCTATAGTAACAAGTATTAGAAATAGAATTAGGTTTCTAATAACAAATATTAGGAGAAAAAACAAACTTTAAGAGTATATTCCTAATAACAAATATTAGGGGCGGGGAAACATGTCCTTATTGGACCCCTAATAACAAATATTAAAAAATTAAATTTTAAGAGAATGTCTCTAATAACAAATATATGGGAATTGAGACCCTAATTATAAGTATTAGAAAAAATAGGCCTAATAACAAGTGTTGAAAAAAATTTAAGAGTATGTCACTAATAATAAATAGAGAAAAATAGATTCTTAATAATAATTATTGAAAAATTGGACCCAATTATTATTGATAAAAATTAAATTTTAAGAGTAGACCCCTAATAACAAATGTTAAAAAAATGAGGCCTAATAATAAGTGTTAAATAAATAAATTTTAAGAGCACGCACCTAATAACAAATATTAAAAAATTACATCTTAGTATCTAATATTATAAAAAAATGAGGCCCTAGGCGAGCGCCCCTCATGCCCATGTCTTGAGGCATCATTGTGTAAAAATATAGTGTAAAAATTACGATGAAACGCAAAAGCTACTTCTATCTTGCTTTTCCTAAAATTATGTTTGGGTCTAAAATCATGTTTGGCGGTATGCTAGGGATACATCTTCTTTGTGGAGGGCCATTATAATGGCAAAATATGGCGAGGCAACCCAATGGTGACGTTTTAATTCTGCCTATAGGGGTTCAATGTCGGTTATTTGAAAACAGATTATCCAAACTGTGAGTTCAGATAGCATGCAAAATTTCATGGGTGAGCTTAGTTTTGTTTGGAAGGTTGGTGATGGTTCACGAGTTTTGTTTTGGTCCGATGCGTGGTGTGTTGAAAAACCCTTGAAGGATATTTTTCCATGTTTCTTTTCGCTAGCGGTGAATCGATTGGCTTTGGTTGCTGACCTTTCTGATGGAGGTAGTTTTCAGTATGACCGTTGGTATGGTTTCTTTCGTAGAGGCTTGCGCTCTTTCGAGCTTCGACAACGTAGGGAGCTCATTTCGCTCTTGGAAGCTGTGAGGTTACGACATGGTACGGTTGATATGTTAGTCTGGACACTTGATGCGCACGAAATTTTTTCAGTAAAGGCTCTCTCACGTCTGCTTATGTTGGACAAGGTGGGGGAGAGCGATTTCGGTGAGTGTTTTACGTGAAAAGTTCTTGTACCTCCGAAGGTTCATGCGTTTTTGTGGTTCACCTGGTTGCGTCGTTTGCTGACCTTTGATTTTTTGAAGCATCGTGGCACTGTGTTGGATGAGCAGCTAGGTTTGTATGCTCGCTGTCGTGAGGGGGAGGAGGAGATCGATCACTTATTTTTCCTCTGCCCGTTTGCACAAGAAATTTGGGATTGGTTTAGGCGTTGGTGGGGGGTTTCTTTGCCGATGCTGAGGGCTTTCTCTGATTTCTTCATCCCGGGCTTTCATTGTTCATTCACGGGCACCTTAAGGCATCTGTGGGTTTCGAGCATTGCAGCATTGTTGTGGTCTCTATGGCTTGCGCGAAATAAGAGTGTTTTTAACGGTAAGTTATTACCGGCTTCAGAGATTTGCTTCTTGGTTAAACTGCGCTCGTTTTACTGGGTGAAAACTTTAAAGGAGGGGTTGTCCGTCAGTGAGTCCTTATGGTGGGAATGCCCGAGCTCGTTCAGTGAGTATGTTGCTTCTAGGCCATGTCGTGTGGGGGTGAGCTGGGAGCCTCCGATTGGGGACACGCTAAAATTTTCGGTTGATGGTTCTGCTCGTGGTAAGCCAGGGCCTACGGGTTTGGGGGGCGTGATGCACAGGGCAGAATTCTAGCTCTCTTCTCGGGTCCGCTTGGTTCCCTTGATTTCAATGTAGCGGAATTACGGGCAATTGCTTTTGCGTTGACTTTCTATACAGCTTCTAAATGGGCATCTCGTCCTCTCGTGGTGGAGTCAGATTCCAAAATTGCTCTTAGTTGGGTGATGCATTTGGATCGACGACCTTGGCGTCTATGGGAGATTTTTGGTTTGATCGATCAAGCATGTCTCATTTTGGGGTTCGTCTGCTTTAACCACATTTTCCGTGAGGCGAATGGGTTAGCGGATGCTTTAGCAAATGAAGGAGTGTCACAGGCATCTTTATTTCAGGCTTGTGTATGATTGTTCGACTTTGTGAGGGGCGTCTTGTTTCTCTTTTTGTTTTGTTTCCCTTTTGCCCATGTGTCATACTCTTTTCCTCCGTTAGGCTTAGGGAGGTTTTTAATGAGGCGCACGTGTGACTTGAGTTGTATATTTTCCCACTTTAATATACAATTTTTTGTCGATAAAAAAACGGCGTTCAAGGCACATATTCTTGTTGATTCAAGATTTTGTGCCTCTAAACGCTAATCAAAACACACGTAAAGTTGAGATTAGATAGAGGATTCTTAGGCAGAAGGTCAAAAATAGCCCTCAACGTTTCACATTTTTACTAATTTTAGCCATGTCCTTTTTTGTGCAAACAACCACCTAACATTTTATTTTTTGATCAAATTTCACCATTGTTGGATGAAAACCTTTAGCCAACTAACGGTCAATGCCTGAAACTGGTGTGGCATGTCTGCAGGGTATGAGGAGATGACGTGACACTGCCACGTGGCATTTTTGCTAACATGGTGATTATTTAAAAAATATTTTCTTTAAAAAATAATTAATTAATTTTTTAATTTTTAAAAATGTCATGTCAGCAAAAATGTCACGTGGTAGTGCCACATCATCTCCCCATGCACTGCAAACATGCCATGTCAGTATTAAGCGTTGACCATTAGTTGATTAACGCTTTTCATCCAATAAAAGTGAAATTTGAACAAAAAATAAAATATTAGGTGATTGTTTGCACCTAAAAAAATAAGACTAAAATGACCCAAGGGTGAAACGTTGAGAGAAGATTATGACAGGACTAAGTGCCTTCCACGTGTAATGAGGGTATAATGATTATTGATAAATTTTCATTTTAGCCCTCATAAAATTAAAATTTGATTCAGATCCTCTGATTCTTTTTGTTGGCTTCACCCCTGCCTCCTGATAAATAATAGCATGGGTTCATTATCCTGTAAGGTGACTATTGGACTTAGTGATATATTGTCCAAAACACTTGTAAAAATTAAGATACGTTTTTTATTCCGAGTTAGATATTTCTTAACAATTTATTCTTAAAGGAAGTAAAAGGAAAATTTACTATTAAATAATATTAAATTGACAAGTTAAAAAGATGTTAATCAATAGTTTCTAATCACCTACTCTAAAAATTATTAAAGATTTGAAGTGCCCCTATAGAGATTTTCGTTAAATCATTTTGCAAGTCTTCAACCTTACTCATGAATTAAACATAAATGAAGAACCCATGGGGTACTATAAATACCTCATCTCATACCATCCAAGAGTCAACAAGATCTAAGCACACACTTGGCATGTAGATGTACCACATATCCTACCAACCACCCAAAATTTGGTAGGAAAAATCAATTTCAAAAGTCCAAATAATTTTATTTTTTCTAGTTTATTTTAGGAAAATACATTAGAGCTCATTTAGTTATAGATTTAGTAATAAGTAGGTTATCTTTCTTCTAAAACTAATAATTTAGTAGTTCTCATATAGGTTTACGAATAAATACATCACCCAGTTAAAATTTTGTGACAAACAAATTACGTTGTCGTTCAAATTAAAACAAGATTTGGAGAAAACGTTGATGGCCGGTTGGTCAGAGCTGATCACTGCACCATTCCCCTTTTTCCTTAGGTCTCGGGTTCAAGACTCATCATGAGCATTTCCTTCCCCTAGAATCTCCCCCTCTAGGTAGAAGTAGGTAGTCTTTGTTAAAAAGAATAAACAAAATTTTGGTACAATTACAAATTTAGTCCTAGAAACTTATTTATTCTATTAATTTTGTCATAATTCAAAATTTAGTATTTTAGTTTTATTACGTCATTTTTTACTCTGAAACTTTTATTATTTGTCAAATTGAGTCAAATGTGACAAAGTAATACGGAAAATTTACATAGATATTGTTGTGGGATTATTTTCCCCCAAAATATTGCATGTTCATTTTTATTTCTTAATATATTGCACTTCTACAGTAAAAATAAAGAAGGACTTATCTGAGTCCGGCTTTGAACAGTAATTTCAATTTTCGAATAAAAAATTAAAGACTCACCCAGGTGAGTCCGACTTTGAACAGTAAAAAATTTAAAGACTCACCCAGGTGAGTCCGACTTTCAATAGTGAAAGACAGCCATGTGAGTCCCAATATATTGCATTCTCACCTGAGTCCCAATATATTGCATTCAACGTGTCTTTCACTATTTAAAGTCGGACTCACCTGGGTGAGTCTTTAAATTTTTTACTGTTCAAATTCTGACTCACCTGGGTGAGTCTTTAATTTTTTATACGAAAATTAAAATCACTATTCAAAGTCGAACTCAGATGAGTCCTTCTTTATTTAAAGTGCAATATATTAAGAAATAAAAATAAACATGCAATATTTTGGGGAAAAATAATCCCACAACAATATCTATGTAAATTGTCCAAATAATATTTTTTTTTGTTGAGATAATGACATTTCCTGTCGCATCATCAAAGAAAACAAAAACAATATTATTAATTGCGAAAAAAGAGAAAAGATAATATCATCATTTCAATGAGAAAATTAATTAATTTTTTTTCATTTTTTTTGATGTCATGGTAGAAAATAATAAAATAGTTAATAGAAAATAAATATTTGAGGACCAAATAAAATAATAAAAATTTAAAGATTTAAATAACTAAACTATAAAAATAGGAACCAAAAATGTCTTTCTTCCCCTTGTTTGGTAAAATTATCTCTTAATAGTTATTTTATTAAAATAATTACGGGTCACCCATAAAATTACTCATTAAAAACCTATCAACCATTTAAATCCAACTTACAATGGGAGATATTAACTATTAATTGTTTTTAATGAGAGGTGTTGATTTTTTTATAATTATATCTGTATTTATTTTTTAACTAATCTAAATCAAGTACAATTAAACTAAATTCCTTTTTGAATAAAAATAATTTCAAATTTTAGTAAATAAAGAGAAAATATAATAAGATTACAAAAACAAAGATAATAGTAGACTAATCAGATTGATCGAGTAATTCTCCTAAAAACAATTCAAGTGCACAAACTTACCGCATAATAAAAAAAATGACTATACAATGAGATGGTTAAAACTGAACCAAACAACTCACACAAAATGATAGATACAAGCAAATATCATTGCTAGTGGCGAATGATAAACATTATCAACACTAACATAAAAGTACATATAGCAATGATGACTCGTTGACAAGTTGATATTTTTCCACAACTTAATTGTGATATATTTTCGGCGAATACGAGCTTCTATCAATATCCAACTTGAAATTTTAAAATCAAATTAATTCAACACAAAATCTACAAATTAACTTTTTTTTGACAAATTATAATTATAATTATAATCTTACATATAGGAGTTGGAAAAGGAAACTTTAAAAAAAAGAAAGAGAATAATTTTAGTAATTTTAAAATTTACGACCTAAAAAAATATAAAATAACAAAATTAAACAATTTTATCAACATCAAATATACTTACTCTACAAATCAACTTCTAATTGATAACTATTAATTTTTTTTAATGCGAGGTATAACGTTTATTTTGTCACCCACAAATTGAATAGGAGATAGATAAACAAATTGTTTGGTCGCTTAGCATTTTAAAAACATTGTCTACTTGTACAGCTATAATTTCTCATTTTTACTTCATTGGTGAATCATTGTATCACACAAATAGTGTTACATACGGGTTCATGCTAAAAAATACTTATAAATTTATTTCTATTAATTTCTTAACCTAACACTTTATTTCGCGCTTAATCTTATCGAGAGGCGAAGGGAAAGAAAAATTTGAAAAAAAAAAATTATCTTAAAAAATTTAAAATTCACAACTTAAGAGAAAATAAAGGAGTAAAGATATTCTGTTTGACCAACCAACCAAACATACATGTTCAAATATAGTTTAACTATTAAGTTTTTAAATAGTTATAATAGCTAATTAAACGTACACACTTTTTAGACCTATCAATTATAATAGAACTAAAAAAATAATTTCTTTATCCTGAATTTCGATTCAATTTAATTTTATCGTAGATAATCCAAAATTTGAATCATCTAAACATAACCCGAAAAAAAATCAAATGTAATATTTAAAAATAGTTTAAACTGAAATGATTAAACCTAAAATGATCTAACCGGAAAACTTTGATTAACAGATCTGAATACCAAAGATAAAATGATCTAAATTTAAAATATTTAAAAACAAAATTAAAACTCAAATTAACTCGGATACAAATAGACCTGACAAATTCTACCAGAGACTTGAGAACCGAACCGATTTACTCGAACCTAGACCCGAAACCGACCCAAACATAATGACCCAAAATTTAATCCGAAATTGAACCGATATTTAGTTGAATCTTAATGGACCCGAAACGAATGAACCCGAACCGAAGATAACTCGAAATAAACAAAAGATATTAATAGAAATAAAGAAAGATGAAATATGGCTTTATAAGGCCATATGTAGGGTGAAAAAAACTAACCAACCTAAAAATTTGATTAAAACCGACCGATCTCCCATTGACCCGAACCGAAATTACCGAACCAAGATGGCTCGAAACACAATAAAACCAAACCGAACTGAAACCAGATCTGAAATGAATAATATCAAATAAAAATAACTAAAACCAAAATGACTTGAACCGAACCCAAACCGAGTGAACCGTTCCCGCTCTATTTATAAACCAATACAAAATCCCCCATTCTAGAAGCGGAAAGAGGAAAGACCGGTAGCTGACTGTGTGGTTACTCACGAGCCACGAGCTAAGAGCGGTAGTTAGAGCTGCCCAATGAGTCGACCACTTTTCACCTTCCCAACTATTCTTCCATATTTATAAAAACCGTCCCTTCCTTTTCTCAAACGTATTCGACGGTTCTAAAAACTTAAACACGCTCATTTAACGAACGCACGCACTTTTTAAGCAAACGCGACGCTTTATCGGAAGATCATCAAACATTAATGGCTCCCTCTACTCTCACGGCTCTTGCGGAAGAGAAAACCTTACAGGCAAGCTTCGTTCGCGATGAAGACGAGCGTCCTAAGGTTGCTTACAACCATTTCAGCGACGAAATCCCCGTTATCTCCCTCGCCGGAATCGATGATGTCGATGGAAAGAGGGCTGAGATATGCAAGAAAATCGTCGAGGCTTGTGAGGATTGGGGTGTCTTCCAGGTTGTCGATCATGGTGTCGATGCTAAACTCATTTCCGACATGACCCGTCTTGCTAAAGAGTTCTTCGCTTTGCCTGCCGAAGACAAGCTTCGGTTCGACATGTCCGGTGGTAAGAAAGGGGGTTTCATCGTCTCCAGCCACCTTCAGGTAAGAACTACGCCTGTTTTGATGAACGGGAACCCATAGCGTGAAATGGTTGATAATTTGATATGTACTTGCAGGGAGAAGCAGTGCAAGATTGGCGGGAGATTGTGACGTACTTTTCATACCCATTGAAAAACAGGGACTACTCTCGGTGGCCTGATAAGCCAGAGGGTTGGATTGAAGTGACAAAGGAGTACAGCGAGAAGCTGATGGGGTTAGCCTGCAAGCTTCTGGAGGTGTTGTCGGAGGCCATGGGTTTAGAGAAGGAGGCTTTGACCAAGGCGTGTGTGGACATGGATCAGAAAGTGGTGGTTAATTTCTACCCGAAATGTCCACAACCAGACCTCACTCTCGGACTCAAACGCCACACCGACCCGGGGACGATCACCCTCTTGCTTCAGGACCTAGTCGGAGGGCTCCAGGCCACCAGGGACAATGGCAAGACTTGGATCACCGTTCAACCTGTTGAAGGCGCCTTTGTGGTCAACCTAGGAGATCACGGCCATGTAAGTTTAAAACTGATCATCCGCATTTCCCCTATTGATTTCTTATTGACCTCGATTGACGTGTTATGCAGTATCTGAGCAATGGGAGGTTCAAGAACGCAGACCACCAAGCAGTGGTGAACTCGGACAGCAGCAGATTGTCAATCGCCACGTTCCAGAACCCAGCACCGGACGCGACTGTGTATCCACTGAAGATCCGAGAGGGAGAGAAACCAATCCTGGAGGAGCCCATCACCTTTGCTGAGATGTACAGGAGGAAGATGAGCAAGGATCTTGAGCTAGCCAGGTTGAAGAAGCTGGCCAAGGAGCAGCAACAGTTGCAGGAGAAGGAGATTGAGAAGTCCAAGCCCCTGGATCAAATCCTTGCATAATCTTTGTGGTCCAACTTTATTGGTTGCTGCATTAATTTGTAGTTTTATTGTGGCGGTGCTCGTTTAATTCTCCTCCTCTTTTTACCTTTATGTGATGTCATGTTCCCCTCGTTTGAATGCTTGTTGTCTCTATATGCTCAAGTACCGGGCAGTAGGCGAAGAATAAATTTCCACTGCCTCACTCACAAGATTTCTGCTCTTTTTCTAGTTAATCACATTCACGGATACATAAGCATGTTCAATTGATGTATTGCAAAAGGGATTGATAGAATTCCAATGCATTTTTTCAACTATGGAGGTTCGTACATGTCCAATGACGACTTTTTCTCTTATTAATGTTACTGTTGGGGTAGCTTCAAAATTTAATATTCTACTTTATGGAAGCAGCTTCGTTTTTTTTATTTGTTTTTTACAGTTGCCCTCCCAATTACCAGAAATTTCACCATGATTAAAAGTATCTTAAAATCTAGATCTACATTGTATTTTTTATGTGGAACAATTCTAGAATATTATGTGATTAAAAAGTGTTTTTAATGACCATCGTGATTAAGTTTGGACCAATTTTTTTTCTACTCTATCTCTTTTTGAGCGGCAAGCTAATCTGTCAAGCGGTTGATTTTTTTTTCTAATTATTTTACGATCAATAAATGTTGGGTGTAATAACAAGGCACATTGTTCTCTCAAATAGAGGATTCAGATTCAAACTTTAAAGAAGATATTATTAGAGAGAGAGCCATGAATCCCAGACATATACCATAAAATAGATATATAACTTATCAAAAAAATTATTTTACGGTCCCCTTGTGGTATGTCTCAAGCTCATTCTTGAAATTTTAGTAATATGAAAGTGAATTAAAAAATTAGGCCGCTAATAATAAGTATTTTAAAAATAAAATTTAAAAGTAGGTAATTAATAATAAGTATTAAAAAATGAAATTTCTAATAGCATGTATTATAAATAAATAAATCTTAAGAGTATGAAATTAATAATAAATATTTGGGAAAATTGAACATTAATAACAAATATTAAAAAAATTAGACCTTTAATAATAAATATTAAAAAAAATATTTTTAAAAGTAGAGTTTCATTACAAATATTGAGAAAAATTATGCGTCTAATAACAATTATTGAAAAAAAAATCACACTTCTAATAACAAGTGTTGAATTTTTTTTTGATCCATTTATTTTTTTTTGTATGATTTTGCCCTCTTTTATTTTTATACAGTTGTGCTTCATCGCTTTTATAGATTTATTAGTTGCTTCCATTTGACAGGTTGGTTCTCTATCTTCCTTTTCTACGGACCTCTAACGGCTAAATTTTTTGATGTCGTTTTTTCTCCAACGATTTTCTTGACAAATGTGGTTATTTAGTCGAGAGAGAATTTTAATTTGGTTTAACGACCTCCATGACCTTTATTTTACTTTTACATTCGATTCAACCCCTTAAAATACTTGTTAGTGTAAGGGTATTTATTGAGTTGAGCGGCTCGCAAACAATTCGAGCTCGACTCGATTAAAATTCGATTAACGCTTGATTCGAGTTGACTCGACTTGAGATATTAGTGAGTCAAGTCGAGCAAAGTCCAACTCGATTCGATAAGTTCGTCATTATTTTTTTATAAAGTCTTTGATTATTTTTTGGTGTCTACCTCAAAAAATTATGTTCCAACAAGTTAATTTGGTTTTAAATTTTCAAATTTTTTTTGTATTTTTTAGAATTAAAAAAAAGTTAATTTATATTAATAAAAAATTAAATTATAATAATGTTTTTTCTTTTATTATTACTTTATGTATAAAAGTAGAAAAGGGGAAAGTCTTCAGTTCTACTTCTCATATAAAAAAGATACAATTGAAAGTTTAAACCTTGAGATTCCTAAGACATTTTCTCCTTTGTTGTTCATTGAAGATTGTTGAGAAACTAAAAAGAGTCTCACATTTGAATATCAACTTCATCTCTAACTCGGTAATGACATGTTCGTTTATTTATCTCCTCGGACTTCTTATTTTTTCTGAATTTATATGTTTATATTAATCTCTAACAGTGTCGTTAGACTTTACCTATATTAAAAAACAAAGTAAATATTTTGGCGAGCTTAACTAGCTACGAGTTGAGTTGAGCAACGAGATTTTTTAACGAGCACGAGTCGAGCACTACTCAACTCATGATCGACTCACTCAATAAGCACCCCTACGTTAGTACCTCTAGTGGCGGAGCCACATGGCTTTGAAGGGGTGCAATTGCACCTCATTTTTTTTGGGATTTTTTTTAGTGTTAAATTTTTCTAATTTTTTTAATTTAATGTGTAAATGAGAAAAAAAATAAAAATTTGCATCCCATTTAAGAAAAAATTATTTTAGACTCCTCATTTTTTTAATTTTTAGATTCGCCACTGAATATTTCCGACCACGAAGAATTTCCCTATCAGCCGCCTGCCTTTTTCAGCTTCTCAATTAGAATTTTAGTCCCTTGGGACGTTTGTTGCCTGAGTTCTGGTCTAGGTTTTTTCGGCCTTGTTATGAGTTTAGGCCTTTGTTGCCCAATCATTGTTCTGGGCTCTTGTTACTCACTGTAGTGTTGATTTGATTTTATAATGAATGCATATAAAAGGGAAAAAGGGTTTAGCCCAATCATTGAACTTAATGAAGATCTTCTGCCCCTTTTCGGTGCATTATACTTCCACACTCAAAATTAGATTTAGAGTTTTAGGTTAGGGTTTATGGTTAGGGTTTAGGGAATTTAAGGTAAGATATATTTTTTAGGGTTTAGAATTTAGGATTATGACTTAAAATTTAATTTTATAATATTTTTTAGTGTTGAGTCATAAATAGGGGCACCGAAAAATAGCCGTGTATTTTTATCCCAAACATCAGAATCTATGAGTAAACTCATCCCCATAATTATTAGAATCCCAAAGACACGTAGCTTTCAGTTGGTTGTCTCACATTTTAGTTCTCATTTTTACACGTTACATTAATTTGTTTAATCTTATCTCACGTAGTTGATAAGCTATATACATATCTCATTGAGAATATTACTCCATGCATATTATGGGATTCCGAGCATCGATGGTGCTATTAAGGAATGGGAGGGGCAATCGCCTCTCACCTCTGATTTTTTTTTAAATTTTTGACCTCTTATTTAAATTTTTAAAAGATTAGTTTATTTATAAATTTATCTTTTATTTTTAAATATGTATAGTTTATCCGCCAACTTCAAATTCCAGCTCCGTCCCTGATTTCAAGTACAATGGTGGAAGGTGTTGTTTTTAAATTCATTACATAATCTATTCAATTTTGTCCTGTCTACCGTCCAAGCTTACCTTACCATTGATTTTCCTGCAACGAAGAAGGATTTTTGGACATTGGCTAAACGATGAGTCGGCACTTCAACAGGCAACGTGCATGGGGAAAGGGGTTGAAATATAGAACTGAGCACACAACGACAGACAAGTAATTAAAATAATGTTTGTCCCAACGAGTACAAATGCATGTTTCTCTTAGCAAACACATTTTACCACGCATGGCACTGTTGGGAACAGGCTGCTGCAGTTAGTTCCATCAGCAAAATGTTAATGACAGTCACCTCTTGAGAATTTTAAATTCTTTTAAAATTTAAAATTCTTATATAGATTATATTTTTTTTTGTATTTCGTTCGCGTACCTAAAAACTTACACCTTTAAATTTATAATATAATATTTTAATAGTTCGCAACATAAAATTATGTGTCTGTTTGTTTTCTTAATACTGCATGGTTCACGTGTATAGGCCAATTCCTCATGATCCGCATTGCCTTGTGGCCTGTGTGTTATATAAAGCAAATACTATTGCTTTGCTCTATCATAATTCACTTAAAGGGTGATGTGAACAAGGATAATTCATAAAGGAACCACTGACGGCTGAAGATGAAAATGTCGACAATTAAATAACACTTTACACTTTAAAAGGACAAACGCCTTTAATCTTTCTTTTTTTGGATATGTGCGATATTCTTGTGGTTTAATGAGTAAAATACGGAAATAATTGTCTAATTATAGGACATTTTTGTTGTCATGAATTTCTGAGAAGTTACAAAATGGTGACCCTAGATCCATTATTCCATTCAACAAATCCATAAAATGTTTGAAAAGACGTCGAATATCACTTTAATAGCTACTGTTTTCCACTTTTTCTAGCTTACCCCGTTGCCACCATTATCGATTAAAGCAATACCCTTTGGCCTTTTGCAGCATCTAGAGGCGCTAACAGGTTGATTCGAGGCGTGCAAATCGAATAACGATACGAAGCTTGGAAGTATTCGAAAGATTTTTTTGCACTGGTCACGAATCATATGTCTCGACTTCGTAAGCAACTGTAAGAATGATACATGTAAACATATGAATCATGATGAATTGTTGAAATTTATGGTCTGGCTTTAAGGGAACGGACTAGAGTGGGTGAGATTTGCATGCCTGAACAAATCAGATTCCGGCCCTTTGGTATGCTACCAGCAGGAACCATCCTTCCTTGTTTGTACTCGTAACTGATAAGCACATTGCTTTTGTGGGATCTCCACTCTCCAGCACGATACGTAAAAAAAAAACCCCACATATATTTGTACAGTTTAACTGTACCATAATGTCTGGAATATGTGATAGTTACATTTAAGGGTCTGCCTTGAAAACGAAAGGGGCTGGTTGGGGGCGGCATGTAATAGAATACACTAGGTGTTTTGGACATGTGTAAGTGGAGCAATCACACAGGGCGCCTGAAAAAAGAGGGTCCCAAAATTAAGGATCAAACATAAATTTAATACTTATAAATTTTTATTTTCGATAATTAACGACTTGCGAATAACGCACAATGTCTTTCAAATTAATTGCATAATACGAACATTAATATCACCTAAGGAGTCATTTAGAATTGAATGCTTCTTGTATATTTTCAATCAAGTCATTATTTCTTTGGATACAAGATTTGAACAATATCAATTATATGACAATGTTTTTGGCTTTTATTTCATTCTGATAAATCACATTCATTGGGCGCCGTTAATCTCAAAATTGTAATAATTTTGAAAATACTCTTAAGAAAGATGATTTATTAAAATTTTTAAAACGTTTCAATTGTTTCCCAACAGTGACAATTGCTTATAGAATTTTATTGACTATTTCTATTATTGTTGCTTCTAAAGAACAAAGTTTTTTGAAATTGAAGTTGTTGAAGTTAAACTTACAGACAACTATGTCGGAAGAAAGGTTAAATGGACTTGCTTTGATGACAATATTCGAGAGTGATCTTTTGGAAGAAGTTGATATTAAAAATGTTATAAATGATTTTGCTTTAAAACATGTAAAAAGAACAGCACTTTTAAGTGAAAAATGTTAAATTTTTAGATGTTTATAAGTGAGCTTTTGTTATTCGAAATGTTAATTAAACATTTTTTTGTATTATGATATTTTTTTTTTGAAAAAACATATTTCTTATAAACTATAAACTAAGGACCTTACTTTAATAAATTACACAGAGCCCCTTAAATTTTTGAACCGCCTATAATATCAGCAAAACATCAATATCCTTTGATGCCTAAAAGAGATGGAAGGAGGAGATAAGAAGAAAAGAGTTTGCGCACAAAATAATATTTAATTTAAAATTTTTAAATTTTTAACGAATTTAAGAGCATAATTAATTATTTTACTTTGTGAATTGTTGTCACATCATAATTGAGTGAGCAGTTTACATTTAGTTGAGATTATGGTGGCTCAATTTTCTTAAATCTGAACTTGAGATTAGCAACTACGTATGAGTTACTACTGGGTTTGTGAAGAATTGAGTTTTTGACATTCATGTTTTGACGCGTTGGTTACTACTCTGATCTAATTGATCCTTATGAGAATTTTTAGTGTCACAAAGGTTGCTGGTGCAGTATCACAAAGAGTATCATGACTCATTGATTTTCTGTTTCAATTTTGTTCGATTGCTCATTTGACATAGGGTGTTGGAAGTTATTGTAGTAATATGTTTCAGATTTTTTATGTTTCTTGTTTAATCTGAGCTGCTTCTCTCTTGGTCTAAAGTTGTTGCTTCAATGATCTTTGGTGGCATTCGGATGTATACTTTGGTGGTTCAACTATTAGCGGAATCTGTTAGTTCATCTTTTTCTGCAAAAAGATAGTGCTAATTTCGGTTATTCGATGTTGGGAGCTTCGTTATTTTCCCTTTTGTCGACATGGTATTCGAAACTTTGAATGATGGTTATTGATAATTTTTAATATTGTTAATTATTGAATGTTGGTGATAGTTTGAATGTTGTAAAAGCTGGTTAAAGTTGGTTATAGAATTGTAATGATTAGTCTGCAACAGTTCAAAGGCCTTTGTGTGAATGAAGGAAATGAAGAAAAAATTTTATATGACGGACCACAAAAAAGGACGGAAAGAAAGGGAGATGAAAAAAAATTCTTTCTACGAGTACACTGAAAAAAAAACAGATGTACATTGTTGAGCAGATGTTCAAGTAAAGCTAAATTAGACAGTTGAGTTTCTTCTTCGGATACCAGCTCGCCTACTAACGGTGTTGTGCACGGTGAAGCAAAAAGAGAGTAAAAAAGGATAAAAAAATGTTGAAAAAAATGCCAACTCCCCAAGTCTCTGAACCAGCTCATTAAATTAACTCATAGACTCAACTTCAACTCAATAAAAAAAATTGATTTTTTAAAAAAAATAGGGTGAATGTTAAAGAATAGTGTAATTAGTGATTTAATTTATGTTATTAATTTGTTAGCAATTGGACTAGTTTGTTAAACAAACTATTATAACTTTGGGTTATATAAACCTATCATTTGTATTGAATAAAACATCGTGCTTTCATTCAAGTTATCACCTATCAAGCTATCACTGGCCATTATGGCTCCCTTTTCTCAAAACATTTTTGTTTTTTTATTAAAACCACTCATTGCATACGCATTCGACTGAAGGTTTGTATTGATGGAGGTGTAAAGCTAATGAATATAAGCAGCTTCTTGAAGAATGTGATGCCCATTAATGTCATCGATGTTTATTTATTTATAAATAAGTAGTTACATAAATAATTTATTATTATCATTATTATTATTATTATTATTATTATTATTATTATTATTATTATTATTATTATTATTATATTTTTAAAGAAATCAATAAAATAAAGAGGAAAAAACAACCACCACGTAAATGGAATAGATAGAATCATGCAATAATCTACGATGATTCTGATTGTGATACATTTAAGAGACAACATGCGAACCACTAAGTTATCTGCACGGCACTATGTCACTTTGTTTTCTTCACAATCACATCCTACATGAATTCAGCTCTCGAATATGATTTATGAATGGTAAAATTACACGAATCCGATTCGATATGGTCCATTTTGACTTGAATAAATATTTGTTTTTGAATTTCGGGTCTAGGGTATGACAAGTTTTAGTAGATATTAAATTGGCGTTGGATAGGTTCGAGTTTAGGCTAAATTTTTTGACCAAATTCGCAAAAATATATATTATTTTTATATAGTATATTTAATAGTTTATTATTTTTGGGGGGGTGCGAGAGGATTTTAAATGATCTTTTTTGTTAAAATTACGAGACTTGATCGAAGTCAAATCACATTAAAACGTATTAAATTCGGAATAAGACAAAGTTAAATTTTAATTTTTTAAATTCCGGAACATAATTGGGGCCGCCAAACCCCACCCCGTTACCATCCTAATTAATATGATATGGTATTAAGAATATAAATTAATTAATTACAAAGTTTTAGTTTTTGAATTAAGTATTCTTTCATTCATTCTCCAAAGCAAGCAGAAAAATATCTGCTACTCTATGACCTATTTACATCATAAAAACATTAAATTATTGGTTATTATTATAAAAAGTACGTTTATTATACAAATTAGTATATCATTTCGGTAATTTTCCTCAAATTAATACTTGAATTTTATTCTACCTCAAATTGATAATTATATTCACATAATTATATGCCGTCTTAGCAACCAATCAAATTGTTGATGTGGCATTGATTCATCAAATGGTAATGTCATAAAGTCAATTGTGTCATAACATGAGCACCATGTACCGATTTGAAATTTTGTTCTCAAGTTTATGTTTCAATTTGATAATTCTTTCTAATTTTAAGTATTAATTTGAGAGAGGGAAAAAAAGCATATACCAGTTTTTTAATCAAATTAATCGGTTGCTAGCTAGGCTTTGCTTTTTTATTGAAAAAGAAAGAAATAAGTCACATTAACATTTGATGTAAGTCCTTATACTTTGACATAATTTGATGTTTTATTTATATAATGTCATTAGTTAATTTGGCTATTTTGATTTAAGTGTTAATGGAATTTTTTTCTTTCTTTTCTAACATTCCGGTGAGATTATATGCTAGTATTTATTTTTTTTAATCTTTTGAAAACACACATCATATAAATAAAGTTGTTTAAACTCAAGTCTTTTAAAAATATCAACACTCTTTTTTTACTTGGACCACTCATTGAATTTTAGTGTGGTTTTTTTCTTAAAAATAAATTTCAATCCACAAATATATATACATCAATGTAATAATTTAAAAAGGGTGCTTTAAGAAAATATATAATAATATTTTATCTGAAATAATTAACAGTGCTATTTTTATGGGGATAACTACATATTTAACACCTCATCTATTCATGTATTCCTATTTTAGTACTCTACCTATTTTTTTTAGCAAAACGCTACCTAACTTTATATTTTTGTTCTGTTTTGTACCCTGGCCGTTAAAAACAAACGGAGAGCTTATTTTTTAATTGAGATAATCACAGTTTTAGTCCCCAAAACTTATACATTTCTATCATTTTGGTCCAAACTCTATTAATTAAATAATCATCTTAAATATTTAGGTTAAAATTATAAATTCTCAATTTATTTCTTCTTCCCCAAAATTTTAATCCCATATTTTTTCTTCTGGGTGGTTTTTGTTTTTTTGTTTTCTTGGCTTCCTTCAAGGTTTATTTGCTGTGTTTTTCCCTAAAATCCTAATCACAATTTCTTCTTTGTTGAGACATGGAGAAAAGAACAGAGCATGGTCCCCAAATAAAACAGGGCAAATAAACCTTGAAGGAAATCAAGAGAACAAAAACAAAAAGCGCCTAGAAGAAGAAATGGAATAAGGTTAGGGTTTTGAGAAGAAGAAATAAAATGGGAGTTTTACAATTTTAACTCAAATATTTAAGATGATTATTAAATTGATAGAGTTTGGACCAAAATGATAAAAATGTATAAGTTTTGGGGACTAAAATTGTGATTATTCTAATTAAAAATAATCTCTTCGTTTGTTTTTAACGGTTGGGAAACCAAAACATAACGTTAGGCACCATTTTACCAAAAAAAGGTGAAGTACTAAAATAACAATGCGAAAATAGGTGAGGAACTAAATATACAATTATCCCTTTTATTTTGAATAGAACAATATGCTAAATATTTATATTGACATTAGCCTTTATAAAAGTAGAGAGCCAAGTTATACTAAATTTTAGCTTTTCATATTTCATTAGGGTTGAATAGAATGCATATTTTTTTGAATAGATCTATAGTAAAACTTTAAAAATTGATATTATTAAAAAAACAGCCACGAATTTGAACATGGATTATGAAATCTAAATGAAGGATAAAAATGCCTAAATACATAAATAATTTTATTCAAATCAAAGATTCATCAAATTCACTATTATGTTGGTGATACGAAAATTTTCAAATAAATTAGAACTCTGCAGTTTTATTGGTGCTAGAAGTTGTTGTTTCGAGATATTGGGATACATTTGAACATTTACAAGACTTTAAGGTCTACACTAAAAATATTCTAAAAGTTTGAAAGATTAGTTGGATTTTTCTACAAAGGAAATGAATATCTCATGAAGATTACAAACACAAGAAATTTCCAAGAGTTGTAAAATAATTTGATTTTTCGTCAAAAAAAAATTATAATAATTTGTTTGGATGGAACAAACAGTCAAACACTGTCTTGTCTTTGCTGCTGGGTGATTAAAAATGGGCTCAACCCAAATTCCAAGATGCATCATTTATTTTTATACGGTGACCGACGCATAATTTTATATAAAAAAATAAAGATTATTAAAAAATATATTAAAAGGTGTAAAAAACGCATAATTAAATTGTTAATAAAAATAAAAATAAATATTTAAATTATAAGAATTTAAAATTTTTAAGAGATGCACCTGCACTATCTCAACCCCTTTCTATCTATCTTTATTCTTTATGTGGGCCAAATCTCTCTAGTTCTTCTTTTGGGTCATTATTTCCCGTCAACTATTTGTATATATTTTCATGAAGAAAACCAAACCCTAAATATTTAGGAATAATTGAGGGGATAATGAGTAGGGATGGGCACGGAACCCGGACCCGACGGGTTCCGACCCGACCCGGTCCGATCGGGTCGAGTATTTTTATGAAAAAATTAGGTTCGGATCGGGTCGGGTTCAGGTTTTAGAGTGAAAAAATTCGACCCGGTCCGACCCGGGACTAATAGTGTAATTTTTCCTTAAATTTTTTAGGGATATTTGTAATAGTACCCTTTTTTAATATATTTTTTTATAATTAAGTCCTTAAAATTGATTTTTTATTTATAATTTAGTCCTTAAATTTATTATTTTTTACAATTAAGTCTCTTAATTTTTTTTTCAATTTAGTCCCTAAAATTTATTTTTTTATATAGGCCGGGTCGGGTCGGAGTCGAGTTTAAGGTATTTATTTTTGGATCGGGTCGGGTCGAGTTTTTTAAAAGATATGGTCGGGTCGGGTCGGGTTTGGGTTCGAGTTTAGGGTTAATATTTTCGGGTCGGGTTCGGGTGGGCCAAAAACCCGGCCCGACCCGACCCATGCCCATCCCTAATAATGAGCCGAGCGAGCTTTAGCTTGAGTTTGGGCAAGTTCAGCTCATCTTGAAAATAATATTAGTGAGTTTGGCTTTGGTTTAAAATTTTAAGCTCAAGCTCGAAGTGGACAATTTGACCTCAGTTCATGATTTCTCTAAGTGACAAGCTAGCAACAACATAATATTGTCTAAATTATAAATTATATAAATTATACATAAGATATATATATATATATATATATATATATATATTTCCAGCCTATTCATGAGTTTTCCGAGTCGAGTTTAAGTAGGCTCAATTCGACTTTTTAAAATTTCGAGCCAAACATGAACTTGAGTCGAGCTTTGATCGAACCGAGTTTGAATAACTTACGAGCTGATCAAGCTTATTATCACCCCTATGAGAAACAATTCTGGGCAAAATTGGGAAAATAATGTGAAAGATCAGTATTTTAGGACAACTCCAAATTATTGAAGAAAATAGGTAAAAGAAATCAGAGTTTGATAACTTTAGGTTCATTAAAAAACCTAAAGATTTAATGAAAAATTTTAAGAGAAAAATTAATAGAAAATATTAACAATCTTGTAATATAATGGCTTAAATAAAAAATTAGCCCTTAAATTATGTCTTTTGTTTGCTTTTAGCTCTTAAACTATTTATTGGTGAAAATAAACCCTTAAACTACTATTTTTGTCACTTTAATTTCCTAAAATATTTTTTGGTCAAAATAAATACTTAAACTATGTCATTTTTCTTCTTTTAGTCCCTAAACTATCTATTGGTCAAAAAAACTTTTGTGATGTGTCAACATCTTATTAGTCGAAATAATTTTTTTTTGACTTAAATAACTATCAGTCTTCAAGTGACCAGAAATAATAGTTTAGAAACTTATTTTGATAAAAAAAAATAATTTAAGGACTAAAAACCAGCACAAAATATAGTTTAGGAGTTGATTTTTTATTTAAGCATAATATAATAATATTTTAATTTTTTTAAGCGAATAAATTAAAAAAAATTAAAAATCTTAAAAGACTAAAAATTAATTTACCAAATTCCACAGGCACATGCTCCAATAAGACTCCCGTCTCCTTCAATTAAGAAAATACCGATTTTAAAAAATTGAAATTACAACAGCAGCAGCAAGAATCATGAAAGCTATTTCCACCTAAAAAAATGTTATATAAACAAGAAGATGAAAGCGTGTTTGACCTTGTAAAACTTGTTTGCCATGGCCCATGAACGGCGATTGACCCTTTTACCGCCAAATGGCCAAAATCCCCCATAGCATCTAAAACCAGCAATTAAATCCGATAGATTTCCTTTCCATAACGCGAAACTTCCAGTGGGGAAAAAACCCAACAAAGATCAACCCCTTTCTCTTCAATTTGGTGTATTTATATTTTGATCCCATCAAGTTTGCGTTTTCTTTTATTCCATTGTGTCTTTGTTTTTGTTGGGTTGTTGTGATGGCGGATATGGTGAAGCAAATCTTGGCAAGGCCAATTCAGTTAGCAGACCAAGTAACGAAAGCGGCGGATGAGGCAAGTTCGTTTAAGCAAGAGTGTTTGGAGCTTAAGTCGAAGACGGAGAAACTTGCTGGCTTGCTCCGACAAGCGGCGCGTGCGAGTTCCGACCTTTACGAACGCCCTACGCGCCGCATAATCGATGATACCGAACAGGTCCTCGATAAAGCTCTATCTTTGGTCTTCAAATGCCGTGGCAACGGCTTCATGAAGCGAGTGTTCACAATCATTCCTGCCGCCGCGTTCCGTAAAATGTATTCTCAGCTCGAGAACTCGATCGGCGATGTTTCTTGGCTTCTCCGTGTTTCGGCCTCCGCCGACGATCGCGACGATGAGTACTTAGGCCTTCCCCCGATCGCTGCGAACGAGCCGATTTTATGCTTAATTTGGGAACACATCGCGATTCTTTACACCGGTTCACTCGACGACCGGTCTGACGCGGCGGCTTCGCTTGTATCGCTAGCCAGAGACAATGACCGGTATGGGAAACTGATTATCGAAGAAGGAGGCGTTGGGCCGTTATTGAAATTAGTCAAAGAAGGGAAAATGGAAGGTCAAGAGAACGCCGCCAGAGCAATTGGCCTTCTGGGTCGGGACCCGGAAAGCGTGGAGCACTTGATCCACGCTGGTGTTTGCACGGTGTTTGCGAAAATCCTCAAAGAAGGTCCGATGAAAGTTCAAGCCGTGACGGCGTGGGCAGTGTCGGAGCTGGCAGCTAACTACCCGAAATGTCAAGATTTGTTCTCTCAGCATAACATAATCCGGTTACTCGTCAGTCATTTGGCGTTTGAAACCATTCAAGAACACAGCAAATATGCAATTGCTAGTAACAAGGTGATGTCGATCCACACGGTGGTTATGGTGAGCAGTAATAATTCAAAGGTGAATAATGTGAAGAATGTTGTTGATGATGATCACCAGAATCCGGTTCCGCATCCGATGGGGAAGCAAATGCCGAATCAGATGCATAATGTGGTTACCAATACCATGGCAATGAATGGAGGGGTGAAAGCGCCGCAAAAGCTGAGTAATAATCATGTTAGGAGTAACAGTCAGGGTAATGCCAAGCAATTTCATCAAGTTCATCATCAACAACAGCACCAGAATGGTTCGATGTTCGGGGCGAATATGAAGGGAAGGGAAACAGATGATACTGCTACCAAGGCTTATATGAAGGCAATGGCAGCTAGAGCTTTATGGCATCTAGCCAAGGGGAATTCGACCATATGTTGGAGTATCACCGAGTCTAGAGCACTGCTATGTTTTGCTGTTTTGTTAGAAAAAGGAACCGGTGAAGTGCAGTTTAATTCGGCTATGGCGTTAATGGAGATTACAGCTGTGGCAGAGCAGAATACAGATTTGAGAAGGTCTGCGTTTAAGCCAAACTCTCATGCTTGTAAGCTCGTTGTAGATCAGCTGTTCAAGATAATCGAGGAGGCCGATTCGGAACTGCTGATTCCTTGTATCAAGGCTATTGGTAATCTGGCAAGGACATTTCGAGCAACGGAAACGAGGATGATTGCCCCATTGGTTAAACTTCTTGACGAGAGGGAAGCCGAAGTTTCCAATGAAGCTGCCATTGCTCTTACCAAATTCGCTTGCACCGACAACTACCTACACCTCGATCACTCTAAGTCGATCATTAGTGCAGGGGGTGCAAAGCATTTGATTCAACTCGTGTATTTCGGGGAACAAATTGTTCAGCACTCGGCATTAGTTCTCCTATGCTACATTGCCCTCCATGTACCTGATAGCGAAGAACTCGCCCAAGCTGAAGTGCTCACGGTACTGGAATGGGCATCCAAGCAATCAAACATGACCCAAGATGAAACAGTGGACAAAATTCTACCAGAAGCCAAAAGTAGATTGGAGCTCTATCAGTCTAGAAGTTCAAGGGGATTTCATTGACTTGACAGCCCTTTCCATTACGGTTCCTTGTTTCGGATCAATATCCCATAATTTTCTTTCATAATCCATGATTCTAATGCGGTGTACATACTTGTAAGGCTAGAATGTAGTTAGTTCTGTTAGGTATATCATGTTTTCCTCATTTTCTTTCTGTTCTTTTCGGACTTCCTCTCCCATGGGAATCACAACTGTATGTTCATTTATAAATTAAATTTATTCATTGTATTTTTCAAAAAAGGCATACTTTGCATCATGAAGAAGCTAGGTGATTGCTTATTAATGTTATCAAGTTCAAGATAAACGCGTCAATTTTGACCCGAATTGATCGAACCAACTCAATTTACAAGTCTAGGCTGCTATAAGTTGAATTTGACCTGGAATTTTTGATGTGGTTTCTAACCACATAAAAGAATGATTCAGCCTCATAAATGAGGGGTTTGGACTCTTGTAAACCAGTTGCTGGTTTATGTCATCTGATTCTATCAGCAAACTAGAAACTGCCTGCCTAGGTTGTCACCTACAAGGAAGGTGAGTCTGGTTCTGCCATGCATTTATCCTAACCTCCACTGCTGATCTGACTGCATTTATACCTCTTAGCAGCAAGTGATTTATGAGAAAATAAAAGTAGGTAAAATATGTGCTCATGTCCTTCTCTTTTCTTCTTTTCTGCCTTTTTCTACTGTATTATTCAAAATGCTTTCAGCAGTCAAAACAAGTGGTTCTACTGTATTCTTGGAAAATAGAAGAATGAAGTGTGTATATGGAGCATTTATTAAAGCATCCTTGAATGGACTTTTCAAAGAAGCCTGATGAACTCTTGGTCAAAATTTCTCAGAAATTCATAAGCAAATTTTCTACCCATCAAGCTTGAATCTTGCCTTTCCTATATGAAATTAAGCAAATTTATTAAAGTGTTCATGGAATCATGGTGCAGGTTCCATGTAAATCAGGTCATCTAGGCCCTGATTTAGGGAGACTTGGTGGCTGGTGCTTGTTTTTTTTTTTTTTTTTAATTTCTGCAATGGTTTTTGCCCTTTTTTCCCAGTAAACTAAAGTTTGGGCTGAACAGAAGCTTGAAATTTACACATAAAATAAACTTAGCAGAGGTACTGCATGCAAACTTCTAAATTGGGCTGAAGGTTTGTCCATGGATTGCTTTGGTGGACTCATATAAGTTAACCCAAAATCATCTTTGGATCCCAATTCCCATCTTCCATTTCATGTTGAAACTTGTGATGCATTGCTCTGGACTTGGACTCAAACAGTTGTATAAATTTCTATGAAGATCAAATATGTGTGCATGTGTTTATGGTGGTGTGAGAGTCATACATTTTACACATAAACTTATCCTCATACAGACCACTGCATTAGCCTTCAAATCTCCTCCACCCAATTCATCATCCCACATCCTTCTAGATTCCCTCATCTCATCTCATTACTTCTTCACCAACAGCTACTCATCAAATAACATTTCCTCCTCTACTTCTTTCTTTCTTCATCAATAGTCATGGCTGCTGTAACTGCTGCAGTCTCCTTTCCTTCTACCAAGCCTACTTCTCTTACGACTCGAACATCTATCATTTCTCCCGAAAGAATCACATTCAAGAAGGTAATGATAACTTCTCATGTCTGTAATGTCAAACTTCATACATGTAGTTGGTGAGCTGTTTCTTTTGTTGTTTTGTATTTAGGTTTCGTTTTACTACAGAGATGTGTCGAGTGGAGGGAGAGTGGTTTCGGTTCGAGCCCAGGTTACGACTGAAGCTCCTGCAAAAGTTGTGAAGGAATCCAAGAAGAATGAGGAAGGTGTTGTGGTTAACAAGTTCAAGCCGAAGGAGCCTTACATTGGCAGATGCCTTTTAAACACTAAGATCACTGGTGATGATGCTCCTGGAGAGACTTGGCATATGGTCTTCAGCACTGAGGGTATGTATGCAAACTATCTGCCGCTTTTATATACTAAAATTAAATCCTTCTACATATTTGCATAGCTATGAAATCATATACACAAGTATTATGCTCATTTGCCAACTTTCATGTTAAGTTTTGGTCATTGAGTAATGAAAGGTTGCCCCTTTGTGTTTAGTTAAAAAAGAACTCTTTCTTCTTAGCTGATTTGGCTGGTTTTATTGGATTAGGAGAGGTTCCTTACAGAGAAGGGCAATCCATTGGGGTGATTCCGGACGGCGTTGACAAGAATGGGAAACCTCACAAGCTGAGATTATACTCTATTGCTAGCAGTGCTCTTGGTGATTTTGGGGACTCTAAAACTGTGAGTTTGCCTTTAAATCTTAATTTTCTTTTCAGATGAAGATGCAAATCAAGTGCTGGATAGGATATCTATATACCTTTTAGCATGCAACTCTTCTTTTCTGTTTTGTTTATGATCTCATTGTATTATTGCAGGTATCCCTATGTGTGAAACGTCTGGTATACACCAACGAGCAAGGAGAAGTCGTTAAAGGAGTCTGCTCAAATTTCTTGTGTAAGAATGCAGGACCTTTTATGTTTAATCATAATGTATCACTATTGTTTTCAACAACTCGGGTCGAATGATGAACCTGGAGCTTAGTTCAATAATGCAGTCATTCTTAAGAGATGATATCCGGTAGATTCGGAGTTCAAAAGATTTTAACATCCCGTTATAGTTACGGAGGATTTTGTAATTGATTTACGGTACTGATGCTAAATGTTTTAATCTTAACCTACAGGTGACTTGAAACCTGGGGCAGAAGTTAAAATCACAGGACCTGTTGGGAAGGAAATGCTTATGCCAAAAGATCCTAATGCCACAATCGTCATGGTTTGTATATTACCAAGCCGTTAAAACACTACTAAATTTGATTATCATTCATTCATTGCAGAATGCAGATTCCCTTATATTGATTAACTGCTGCTCCAAAACAACATTTTCACTCAGTTACTTCATTGCAGCTTGGTACTGGAACTGGAATCGCTCCCTTCCGATCGTTTTTGTGGAAAATGTTCTTCGAAAAGCATGACGACTACAAGGTAAAAAAGATTTGACTTAAAAACTGTGGCATTAACTCATCAATATGTTTGTTGTACTAATGATTTGACTTAAAAACTTGTAGTTCAACGGTTTGGCATGGCTCTTCCTCGGCGTTCCTACAAGTAGCTCATTGTTGTACAAGGAGGCAAGCATTCAGGCTAACAAAAATCTTGGACTTATCTGATGGATTTGCATCTTTTAACTTGGATGAAATGTCCAAATGTTGTGTAACAGGAATTTGAGAAAATGAAGGAGAAAAATCCAGACAACTTCAGGCTGGACTTTGCTGTGAGCAGAGAACAAACCAATGATAAAGGAGAAAAGATGTACATTCAGACCCGAATGGCCGAATACGCAAAAGAGCTATGGGAGTTACTCAAGAAAGATAACACCTTTGTTTACATGTGTGGGTTGAAAGGCATGGAAAAGGGAATTGATGACATTATGGTCTCGCTTGCTGCTGCAGATGGTAAAGAACACCAGATACCAAATTTCTTATACATACATACATACATGTATATATGTATATATACTCCTCTAATCTAATGCTGCATTGGAAATCATTTCAGGTATTGATTGGACTGAATATAAAAGGCAGTTGAAGAAATCTGAGCAATGGAATGTGGAAGTCTACTAACTGTGGATTGCATGTACAAATCAGCCCCATTTCTTCCTTGTTGTTCTTGTTTTTTGAGCAGCCATATCCTATCAGGATTTCCACTGCGTTATTGTAGATAGGGAGTGCTTCTTTTTTCTTCTTTTTGGATGTCATATTAATGGAATACATGGTATATCATAGCCAAACCACACAAATCTTATCGTTGTGGTGTAGTAAATGAAACTTACAATTTCCCCTGCTTATTTAGATCCAATTTGGTGTACCAAAAAGGTCCTAAAAATTAGTATTGTTTGTTCAAATAAGTCCTTACGTTGTTTTTTTGGGTAAACTACAACGGAGATCACTCAATTATGGGTAGAGTTATATTTGGGTCACCCAATTATTGAAAGTTATATTTGGGTCACTCAATTATGGGTAAGGTTACATTTGGGTCACCCAATTATTAAAGGTTACATTTTGGTCACTCAACTATGGGTAAAGTTACGTTTGGGTCACCCTTCATATTTAAAAAAGTATATCAATTTAGTCATTTTTTCCTCCAAATCACTTGTATACTCTTGTTAATATTAGAATATTTCATTTAAAATTATTAATTCATCTAATATACAAATTGATATACTTTTTTAAAATATGAAGGGTGACCCAAATGTAACATTCCCATAATTGAGTGATCCAAATGTAACCTTTAATAATTGGGTGGCCCAAATGTAACCTTACCCATAATTAAGTGACCCAAATGTAATTTTTAATAACTGAGTGACCTATATATAAACTTACTCATAATTGAGTGACCATTGTTATAGTTTACCCATGTTTTTTAAACTAAATAAGTCATGTTTTTATATTTTTATTCATGAAAGTATAAATAGTTAAAATATCTTTGAACAAATCCAAATACTCAAATTACAAACAATGTTTTTAAATTATTAAACTGGCAATATTCAGTATTAGATTTTATTAAAAAAAGTTAAAATAACATGATTCGAGATTTATAGTAAATCTTTTTATAATCAATGAATTGTGGTTTGTATTAAACTAAAATGAATAAGGATTATTATCAGATGTATAGTGGAATTTGTTTGCATAAGTGGAGTTAAAATATCGACAAATATCTCTGTTGTTTTTAAAATCCTTAAATTTATTATGATAACATTTGTTAGAATTTTTATAGATTTTTTTAGGGACAAATATAAAATTAGTTTAAAAATAAAATACTTTTTACTTTTAATTTAAATAAGATATCATGAATAAAAAATACTTATTTAAATAAAATATACTAATTTCAAATATTTAATTAACTAATTAACATTTTGATCGGAATACAACAATTCTAATTTAAAACATTAGAGTTTATCTGTAAATTGACCTTTATATTATGCATTTATTCATGTATTAATTTTAGATTTTTTTAAATGATATTTAAACTATCAATTTGTTTATATATAATAGTTTATTAATAAAACGATACAAACTGTATTAAATCTTTGTAATACTTAATACATAGTAGTTTATTAATAATAAATTAATGATTAATATCCTATACACTGGCTGTAGAAACTGAAAGTTTCCACAAGTGTCTTAGTTTTAGGATATAAGAAATTAATTTAGGGTATAGGATTTAGGTGTAGGGGTTAGAATTTAGGGATAATTGTTTCAATTTAAGGTTTATGGTTATAATTTAGGATTTATTGGTTAGAATTTAGTTTTTAAGGTAATATGGTGAGAATTTAGGTTTTAACCTATAAACCCTAAATTATAACCTTAAACCTTAAATTGAAACAATCATCCCTAAATTCTAACCCCCACACCTAAACCCCTAAACCTTATACTATAAACTAACTCCCTATACCCTAGAATTAAAGCACTTGTGGAACCTTTCAGTTTTCAACGCCTGTGTATAGAATATTTATCTTTTAATTAAATATCAATATCATCAAAACAATTACAACCAATAAAGATGTAACAGAAGCCGTATTACACTAAGATAAAAATTGAAAAAAAGAGCTTAAGAAGTAGCACTAGAAAAAAAAATCTTGAAGGACTAATATCAAAAGAGAGTACAATTTAAGGGTCAATTTTACAATAAAACCAAAATAATTTTTTTTATTAGAGAATAACCTAGAACTCGTAACCTAAGTGGTTGGGAAATAAAAAGTCGGTGTTGCCCCAACAATTAGAGTAGCCTTTGCCCCTATCCTTCTTTCTCTCCATTCACACAAATTTCCCTATAAATTTGCCTCCTGTGATTTTATACTCACTCTATCAAAACCCTAAAACAAACAAATCAAAAGTCTATTCCTTTTTACTATCCCAGATATCGCATCCAGCTTCGATGGCTGAGCAACAGCAGGAACAGCAGCAATCAAGATCCGCCGGAAAGGTCCTCTGGTTCGATGACCAGAAAGGCTTCGGCTTTATCCATCCCGACGATGGCAGCGAAGATCTCTTCGTCCATCAATCCTCCATCAAATCTGACGGCTATCGTAGCCTCGCCGAGGGTGAATCTGTTGAGTTCACCGTTTCCCAAGGCAACGGTGGGAAAACCCAGGCTGTTGATGTCACTGCGATAGGTGGCTCTCAAATCAGTAAGAAGGACCGCCGCGGCGGCGGTTGGAGGAATGATAGGAGGAACGGCAGCGGCGGGTGTTATAACTGTGGTGATCCGAATCATCTCGCAAGGGATTGCAATAACAACGATAATAACGATAATTATAATAACGCTGGGTATGGAAGTGGCGGCGGAGGCTCTTGTTATAATTGTGGTGAGGCAGGGCATTTTGCGAGGGATTGTAGGAGGGATTCTGGCGGATCTGCCGGTGGTGGGGCTGGGAAGTGCTACAACTGTGGGAAATTTGGGCACTTCGCCAGAGACTGCAATAGAAACAGTGGTGGTGGCGGCGGCGGCGGTGGCAGAGGATGCTTCAACTGTGGAGGGTTTGGGCATATGGCGAGGGACTGCAACAATACCAATACCAATAACAAAGGGACTGAATGTTTTAAATGCGGCGAGGCTGGTCATTTTGCTAGGGAGTGTCCAAACTTGAAGGCTTCAGATTAAACTGGAATATGCGGAAATAAGAGTAATAGTAACTATTTCTCTTTTTCTATGTTTTGTGGTTCTCTTATACATAAGGATGTTTTGGATTATCCAGCTCTTTTGTTTTTCTTTTATGGCGGAGAATTTTCCAATTTTGATACATAGACGAGCTGGTTCGGATTAAAATTTAGATTTTTCTTTGTTGTTCAGGTTATTTTGGATTATTATCAGTTATTTTGGGTTATTTCTCGATTCAACAGCATCTTTTTTCAAATGTGAACTAATGTTTCTATATCTTTCAAAAAGATATTATAATTGTTTACTGAAGTGCATTCTTTTTGTGTAGTCATAGTAGTTGACAAATTGATTGAGAATTGGTCAGGATTTTATATTCATGAATGTTAAACTTGTATGTCATGCTTCTTGCTTGTTAATCACTAGCCTTTATTAGAACTAATGTGGACTCATTTGAGTTTTGATGTCACTTTGGTCTAGCATTTTTAAGGAATGGATTCGAGCTCGAATTTGATTTCACTTATACCAGTAGTTGTGATGTTTTTTGCCCTGTCTCAGGCTTTATAGATGCCTGTCTTGTTGTAGTCCATTCTAGTTATTACATAAAATGATTCTAAAATGTAACTGATGTTGCTTCTACTTTCTTAGCTAGGGTGTATGTACAGAGTGTCTATATAGGTTGTCTGAATAGTTCTCTTACCGTCTGGCTGAAGTTCTTGGCGTTGTCCGAGACGTTGTCATATGCATTGTTGATGTGCATTTAATCTTGGCATTGTTAACATGGATGTTAAGTGATTAAGCTAATTGTAAGCCTAGCCTAAACTTGCCATCTTGCAGAAGTTGGTAACAGCTGTGCTAAGTGATTGGTTATCGATGTTACATCAAACCTTACAACTTTTAGTTCTCTACCATATTCTCATTTTTTTCTCCCAGAATTGATGGTAGAGTAAAAGTTATCAATTCTGGTCCAGACAATTGGAGATTGTTAAAGTAGGAATATTGTTTTTGAAAATGACTTGGGCAACTGTTCTATATTCTTTTTTTTATCAAATTCTATATTCTTTGATTAATGGAGAAGAATGAATGTGTAATTTGAGTTGGTTTATTGTTACTAATTGGTTGCTTGCTTGTGTGTAAGTAAAGGTTATTATACTGATGCAAACCTTTTACCTCTTGCTACTTCTTTATCTCTCTTTCCCCTTTATTAAGATTCCAAAGCCCATACATATTAGCACCAACCATCAGCATGTGATATCAAATGGAGCATAGTAGTGGGTCTGGATTTGGGCTAATAATTAAACAAATGTTTAAACTTATTGGATATCAATTCTTAAACGTAATCTGCATGAACACAACTCTAGCTTTGAAGGGTATTAGAGAAATGTAGCAACCTCATCGTCAAAATGATTTTTGCCAGAAATGGTGTAGACAATCTCCGGAGTCCGGACGATAAAACAGAGGGTCAAGATCCCCCCCCCCCCCCCCCCCAAATTTCCCCATCGCCAAAAATCTGAAGAGCCTCAGTCGATTGGTTTTGATTCACCAGCTAAACACAGTTTGTTCGTTGCCTTGTCCGTGAGGCGTCGTCCCCGGTGAGAGGTTGTCGTTGTGTCGGTTTTGTAGTGATGAACGACGTCTGGTGGTTTACTCCGAGGTATTACGGCGAAAAAGGTTTTCTCCCCGGGCGGGGCCTGACTTTTTCTTTGTTTTTCTGTTGCAAATCTTGCCGGCGACCCTCCACCGGTAACTTCCACCCCTGCTTCTTCCCACATCGGGTGACTCCCCCTTCCTGATTTTCTTTCCCTCTCCCCTGCCACTACCTGACTTCTTGCAACTCTGCCCTTTCTCTGTTCATCTCCTGCTTGAAGTGTTGTAAGCGTGGCGTCGTCTCTGTCACTGCAGTGGTGTTCTAAAACATGCGTGCTGGCTTGAATCAACGGAGTGGTGGTGGAAAGGAAGTTTTCGGGTGGAGACTGTGGATGTTCCTCCGTCTCTGGTTTCACCGGATTTCTTTTGCAATCCCTGCAATCCGTAAGTCTGCAAACGGAAGCTTTTCAAGGGACGATACTTGACGACCGGAAATTGTTTGTGGATATCCACTCCTGCCGGTGTTGAGTGTCGGTGGAGGTTGGGGCGAACGAAATCTGTTGACGACCGTGTCAAAGCTCTTGGGGGCTTCTTCTTCGGAAGTACGAAGGATGGGTGGGCTTTTCGACCAGGTTGCGTTTCTCTAAAGAGCTCGCCGGCCTGCCGAAAAACGACCCGACGATACACTGGTGAAGCTTCATGACTCCTCCTTGGAGAAGGAGACGCTGACAAGGGCAAGCTTGTCTTTTCCTTTTATGACAAGTCCTTTCCTTTTTTCAGCTTATTCTACTCGGATTTTGTGGGATATGGTCCAAAGTTTTCCATTTAAAGATAAACAATCCCTTGATCTATTTGATTTGAAAATATGCTGGGATTTGGAGATCTGATGGTTTTTGGAAATCAAATGCTTTAAGCTTAACATGGGATCCAGGCGGTTCTTCTCCTTCTTTCAAGTTTCGGTTTTTCTCCTTGATCTATCTGATTACAGTTTATGTTTTGTCGGCATATGATCATTGGTCTAGGTTTTATCGGATTTTGTTCTTAGGTTTGTTTGGTAACAACGTGTACGATAGACCAGGATTGGGAGCAGGTTCACTGAACTCATGCTCTTTTCATATCTGGGGTACAGTGGGTGATGTCTTGACAAGGACCAACGACGTTGCGTTGGGAGCCTGCCTCTGGATAGAGCTCTCAGGCGTGACTACTGTCTTTCATCCCAGAAAGAGATTATGGTGTATACGTTTTGGTTTTCTTCAGTATCGTTCACGTTTTATCGTTTTTGAAAGTACGATCCACGATTTTACCGATGGAAGTGTTTTGCTGGGTGATCCAGTTTCTTCTTTGGTCTGGCTTTGTTGGGTTTCAGCGTGGTCTTTTGTTGTCCACAACTTGCTTTTGTTGGTGGTGTCTAAGATGTTGGCTGTTAAGAGTTTAATCGTGTTTTTTTAGTTTGTTTTATGACCTTACATGGCTCTTCGGTCGTTTATGGCTTCTAATTGCATATTTCCTAGTTAATCCCGTTTGTACCCTTTTTCTAGTTTAACAAAATTCTTTTATGATAAAAAAAAATCTCCAAACGATAAAACACATTAAAACAAACCCGACCAATGTTAATTTAATAAATGTTTTTTTTTCTTCGAAAAAGCAAAAGGATACTCCAGGCTCAGCTAAACCATATCTTGATAACTCAAAACTAATAGCCACATTACATTACCTCCCTTCCTTATTTTACGTCTTATCAGGGTCGTTTTGAGATTTTAATGGCCTAAGGGCGACATTAAAAATTAGCCGTCTAATAACATGTATTTTAAAAAATATATTTTTATGAGTAGACTCATAATAATAAGTATTAAAAAATAGTGTTTTAATAACTAATATTAGAAAAATATTAAATTTTTATAGTATGTACCTAACAACAAATATTGAAAATAAAATTGGACCTTAATAACAAGAATTAGACCTCTAATAACAAAAATTAAAAAAAAAACATATTACATTTTAAAATAGACTTATAATAACACGTATTAAAAAAATAAGTCCGTAATAACAAGTACTACAAAAAGATTTGACTCATAAAAAAATATTAAAAAAAGTAAATTTTAAGAGTAAGTTTAATAGCAAATATTAAAAAAATGGGTCTCTAATAATAAGTATTAAAAATGACCCATAATAACTACTACTGAAAAATAATTAAGTTTTAATAATAAACTCATAAAAAATATTAAAAAAAATAAATTTTAATAGTATGTTTAATAGTAAATATTAAAAAATGGATCTTTAATAATAAATATTAAAAAAATAGATTCATAATAACAACTACTGAAAATAATTAAGTTTTAATAATAACTTTTGATAATAAATATTGAAAAATTTAAACCCTAATGATAAATATTAGAGAAATATGACTCATAAGCCCTTAACATGAGTGAACTTTAAGCCGTTGCCGTTATGGCCTACTCTTAGAGATAGACATGATGTTTTAGGGTTTATCACAGAAAACAATGGGTTTTACCGCTTCTTTAACACTTCATCTGTTGGAAGAACAGCAGTAATGTTTTTGAGTTGTGATCTTGCTCATATACTGATCTAACACACCTAAACAAGGAAAATAAAGGGAAAAAAGGGTTTTTTGGAGACATCCACTGTGCACCCACAACAATTCACAAAACCCTACACAATCAGACATTACAATGCGATAAGCATATTGATGTCTGACGATCGAAAGGGGACCTTATCTAAAACAGTGGTTAGGTCACTTGGAAAGCTAAGCAAAAGCAGCCCCACTGTAAAAGTTATGGATCCGTCCCATAAAGCTGTGTTAAAATGGAACAAACAACCAACTTGGATGGAAGTTGCAGCAAGAAATCTAAAACATTCACGTGGTTCAAACTTCAAACACCACGACCTTTAAACTTGGACATCACAGTTGTTGGTCGGTATTGCCGGTCAGCACGACAGACTCAGGATTTTATGTTAGGGGCGTATATTTCATCCTCTTAGTAAATAAAACATCGGCTACATTGTTTTGTAGAAATACTGAAATTTTGCTTTAAAAATCCTGAATTTAAGCTCTAACAGTCTAAAATATGAAGAAATATATATATATTGAAAATTTTCTTTAAAAAGATTCTTTCATATATTGAAATATATATATATTTTCTAATTGAGAATCACATCTCCAATATGTTTTTGACATATTAGATTAGTTGTATGTGATTTTCTTGAATGATTCCATAAACAAAAACACTAATCTTAAAGTCTACAACTCTGATATATGAATCAATAAATGAGTGGTTGGTGAATGAAGCCCTCACAAAGTGGATAGTGGAAGCTCTAATTTTTGCCTACACAAAAGCAAAAGGTAGTATCTTATTTTTCTACAAACTGATTATTAACTCTATGAAAAACTTTTTTATTAACAATTGGAATTATACTCTCATTAACAGCAATTTTACATTGTTTTTTTTTAAAGAAAGCCTAATTATTAGGTAAGAGGGGCCAAAGAAGCAAACAAATGACAATGAGGTGGTGATTAACTGTGTCTATTTACTGTAGCTGTGCCTATTTACTGTCCTGATTGTTTACTGAATGATGCTTGGCTATAAATAGGATGAAGGGCAGATTATTAGATTATTTACAGTGAAGGTTCAAACAGATAAAAAGAAACTATGGAGTTTTATGGGTGGTAGTCTCAAGCATCTTCTTCTTCTCCATATTCCATAAACATTATCTTTGCTTAAAGAAAAAGATTCCCTTTTTTTATTTCCGTTCACAAACAATCCATTTGAGAGAATTGAACAATTCATTCACCAATTAAAGCAGAGAATATATTCCCCCATGGCTCTGTTCTCCGGTGGTCACCATTCTATTATCACCATCTTTAGTTTCATTCTCCTTGTGTTTATTCAAGGTAATGAGAATATATCTAAAAAATGGGGTTGCTTCATATTTTCGTAAAATTTGATCTTTTTTTTGAAGTAAACAATTTTAATCCTCTGTTTCTCTGTTTTTTTTTTTGGCTGCAGGTGTTACGGCTGCCACCTTTACATTCAACAACAGATGCGATTACACAGTATGGCCTGGGATACTAGCTAATCCAGGAAGCCCGAAGCTTGAAAGTACAGGCTTTGAACTCACAAAAGGCAGCTCTCGTTCTTTCCAAGCTCCTACTGGTTGGGCAGGTCGGTTCTGGGGTAGAACAGGCTGCAATTTCGATGACTCCGGCCGCGGCTCATGCACTACAGGCGACTGCGGCTCTGGCGAAATTGAATGCAACGGAGCTGGGGCCATCCCGCCGGCCACCTTAGCCGAGTTCACGCTCGGTTCGGGATCACAAGACTTCTACGACGTGAGTCTGGTCGATGGCTACAATTTGCCTATGATTGTGGAAGGAAATGGAGGTTCGGGAGAGTGTGCCACCACCGGTTGTTTGACGGATTTGAACAAAAAGTGCCCCTCTGAACTGAGAATCGACGGTGGCGCCGCCTGTAAGAGTGCCTGCGACGCGTTCGGGAAGCCGGAGTACTGTTGTAGCGGAGCCTACAATAGTCCGGCGGCTTGTAAACCGTCCATGTATTCACAAGTGTTCAAGTCGGCTTGCCCCAAATCCTATAGCTATGCTTTTGATGATGCCACTAGCACTTTCACTTGCTCTGGCTCTGATTATACCATCACTTTCTGTCCAAATGTCCCAAGGTAAATTCTCAAAAATAGTCCATTAATTTCACTGTTCATATCAATTTGGTACTCGAAAAAGATTGAAAATTGCATACATTTTTGATGCAGTTTGAAATCTTCAAAGGATCCTAGTCCTACTACTGCAGAAGCAACAGGGTCGGATCCAGTTCCGGATCCCATGCAGGAATCTGCACTCACAAATCAATGGCTAGCAAATTTGGCCACCGGAGACTGCCCCCGGATCCGACCGTTTTTCCTTCTCCGATTTGGTTTCGTGTTCACTATTTTTCTTGCCCTCTCCTTTTTATTGTAGTCTTTAATTTCCCAAGTGAAAGTTCATCAACAGCAACAAAGGAGAAGTAGGGCAAAATCCAGATTGTATCAGTTTAGTTAGGTCACTCAAATCATGCATATCTTAAGAGTTATATACACATGATATTCATATGCACATCATTTTATTTCAGAAATAGGATTTTTTTTTGCATTATTTAAGTTTACAACTATAACAATACTAGATACCACAGTTTGAATAGACCAAAATAAATGAAAAAAGAGATATTTTCTGTGGGATTGGAGATATTTGTTGGTGATATAAGATTCCAGTTTTATCAATCATTACAATGTTGATTGAATATTTGAATTTCCTCATCTTTGGCAACATTCTATTAGTGGCTTCTTCAAAAATCAGAAACTAGGCTTGTGCTAAATTAGGGGTGATAACGAGCTGAGCCTGAACCTGGCTCGGCTCGGAAACATTGTAATTGGGTTCGCCTCGAGGCTCTGCGAGTTCGAATTTTTAGACTCGAACTCGGCTCGAAAACAATACTATTAAGCTCGGTTCGGACTCGAAGCTCGTCAGGCTCGACTTGAAATGAAAAATTTTGCTATATTTTTTTTTATAAAAGATGCATTAAAAATCTCCTTCATAACTAACACTAAAACGAAATTCAATGTCCGAAAAGAGGAAAAAGTGCCAAAAATTAGATTAATTCAAATAGTCAATAAAAATTCTTATAATACAAACACATAATTAAAGAAAATACAAAATCAAACAACAACCAACTAATGAAAGAAAATACAAACACATAATTTATTTTAGTGCATATGTAGATTTCGAGAATGTTCACGAGCTTTTCGAGCCTCGGCTTGTTAAGGTTTCGAGCCGAGCCCGAGCCCAAGTCGAGCTTTGACCGAGCCGAGCCTGAGTAGCTCGCGAGCCGATCAGGCTCATTATTACCTATAGTACTAATTATACTTCATTAGGTTTTGAATAAGAGTTTGTCTAACCTATGCATGTATGCATAGGTTAAGAGTCATTTAAAAGCTTTAGTTAAATACAAGATTTTATTTGAAAAAATTACAATCATTTAATGTATTAAAAACCCTACAAAATTCTAATGAAAAAATACCCATTCAATATAGTAAACCTTAAACCTAAAGCCTAAAACCCTAAACATAAACTCTAAACTCTAAAACCATAAACTTTAAAATTTGGATATAAACCATAAACTCTAAACCAAAAGAGCATAAACCATAAACCTTAAACTCTAAACCATAAGAGCATAAACCATAAACCCTAAGCTTAGACCTTAAATTATAAACCCTAAATTTTAAACCATAAAACCCTAATCACTAAATACTAAATTCTAATACATTAAATGAGATTTTTAATAGAATATTTTAGGGTTTTACAATACACTAAATGATTGTAGTTTTTTTTCAAATAAAATTTTTATATTTAATAAAGGCTCTTAAATAACCCTTAACCTATGCATGTATGAATAAGTTAAAAAAATACTATGAATAATAATAAAATTTAGTATATAAAATATTGATTAAGTAGTTCCGCCTACAAATATCAAATCATTTCATTCCTTTTCGATTTAACTATTGGTTGTGATTGAATTCAAAATTCAATGTCAATTAAGAATTAATTTTAAAGATTTGCTATACACAACCCTTAAAGCTGTGTAATTATTAGATTTCTATTATTAATAATTATTTTACTTTTCAATATAATCTATTAGAATATAATTAATTATATTTTTTAAAAAATAAATATTATTAACTTATAGTATGTAACAGAATTAAACCATAAACCTTAAACTCTAACCCTAACTCAACTTTAAACCTTAACCTTAACCCTAAGCCATACGCCCTAAACCCTATCTTTAACCACTAAGCCTTAACTCATAAACCCTAAAAATAAAATACTAGGCCATAACTCTAAAACCCTAAAACTATGCATTAATCCTAAACTTTAACCATAACCCCTAGACCCTAAATTATAAACAATAAACTCTAAACCATAAAAATACAACAACACTAAAACCCTAAAACCTAAAATTATAAATCATAAACCCTAAACACCTAAACTTTTTTACATTATTATTAATTACATTAAACACCGTAAATTAATGATGTTTAATATTTTAGGAATGTAATTAATTACATTCTAATAAATTTTATTGAAAAGTAAAATAACAATTAATAATATAAAATCTAGTAGTTCTTATATACAGCCCAAAATCCTTTATTTTAACATAAATCTTTGATCATTAAATTACGAATATAATCGAGTGAATAACTATTAAATTAGTAGTCACATAGAGCAATATACTAATTATGTCATTATTGACCGATTAAGATGATATTTAAAGAAAAATTGCAATTAGTGATTTTAATGGTAAGATATAGGAATATGCTAATCACGTCACTACTCACTAGGGACATTAAGAAGATATTTTTCCTTTAAAGCGCAAGGGAAAGATAGTACATTAACTCTGTCTCTTTTTAGTGCTTTTTTTTTTTATGTTTTTACGCTTAAAATTTAAAGTTTAAAGCTTTAAGTTAGAGCTTAAAAAATTTAAGGTATAGTGTATCTTTTAGAATATAGGGTGCATGGTTTAAAATTTAAAACTTAAAGTTAGAGTTTAAATTTTAATTTTATAATATTTTTTTAGTGTTGAGACATAAATAGAAAGACACCGAAAAAGAGAAATTTTTTTTATCCCATTAAGAAGATATAGGAATGCTAATCATGTCACTAGGGACATTAAGAAGATATTTTTTTTCCTTTAAAGCCCATCTTGCCTTTATTCTCTGGAACATTTGGAAAGCAAGGAACTTGGCGGTTTTTGAAGGAAGGAAAGACTCTCCCTGGGACGTTTGGCTTAGAGCAGATAGAGCCTTTGTGGAATTCCAACAAGCAAATAAGCAAGATTCCTCTACAAAACCGAAGGATACTCCGAAAAGTTCGGTATGGGTTCCTCCTCCTCCGGGGACCATCAAAATTAACTGCGATGCTGCCTTTGATCTGACTTCAGGGAAAGCATCTATCGCAGCTGTGTTTCGAGATTGCTCAGGTTCTTACCTCCTCGGGGTTTCCGCTCCGTGTTGGGCTGCTTCTGTGGCAGCGGCTGAAGTTTCTGCAATTCAACTAGGTCTAAGGACAACAATCCCTAATGCCTTTGACAAGGTCATTGTCGAAGCGGACAACAAAGCAGCTATTGAGAGACTGTCTTCAGGAGACCTCCGGACTGGAACACTTCCGCCATTGAAGGAAATATTATGGAATTAAAGAGTTTGTTTGTTTCTTGTAATTTTTCTTTCGTCAATCGGTCTTGTAATATGGCAGCTGCCTGGCTAGCCAAATTTGCGAAGACTGAGCAGGCTCAGGTTGTTTGGAGTCCTGCAGTCTTCCCTGCCACTCTATTTTCATCTTGATTTCTTGAAATGGAAGTAGTATTTGATAAAAAAAAAAGTACATTAACCCAGGATGAAACCACATGTATTGTGGCAGAGGTTTTGGTTTTCCAAGTTTTTAGTTTCAATTACTTTTTTATTTCATAATTTGAAACTAAATAAATTAAATTGTTTTCATATTTTTTGTTTTTAATTATTTTTAATTTCGAAAATTAAGCATTGATCATCCCATATTGTAATTTAAATATTTTTTTGGTCCCGATTGTTTTTGAAAGTAAATAAATTAAATATAATTCTCATTTTTTGTTTGAAAACTGATTAAATTTGTTATTAATTTTAATATTTTAAATTGACGACTTCAGAATTAGACCCATGATCATATTCTATAATCATCTATATCTGGTCCCACGTTCCATCTTAATTTCATTTATAGCATTACTATTTTTCTTTTAGAAGAAAAAATAATATATATATATATATATATATATTTCAAATTGAAAGCAAGAAAATAAATAAGAAAAACAAATTGAGCTATATGAGCTTTTATATTGAATCCGAAAAAATTTGAACATACCAAATACATCAATAGTGAGAAGTTTTTATAAAAGGCTATGTAGAACAAGAAGAGAAAAGTGATCGAAAAAAGCAAGCTTTCTCTACTTGGCTTGAATAGCCTCTCCCTTGCTCCTTTGCTTTCTTTCTCCTCTTGGAGTTAAAAAAGCTTGACCTGAGAGGTGTGAATCTGTTGGGTCGTGAAGTTGGCTTAAAGCCCCTGCTTCTATTTCTCTACTTTCTACTTTGCCATTCCCGGTACACTGCTCCAACTCGTATGTTTTGTTACACGGCTACGTCCACCCTTTTCTCCCCTTCATTCCTTACCTTCCCTTTCCGTCAACCTACTGCATTTATTCCATGTTTCTCACACATGGAGACAATGAATTTTCCATCCGTTTTAAGTATGGTGGTAGCTAATAACGGCTATCCTATTCCTAACCACCCTGCTGACCAAAGCCTCCTAAGCCAAGAGTTACTCGATGAACTCGAGCTAAACGAGGATAGTGACGTAAACTTCACTTTGAAGAATCTCTCCATCGTTGGTAAGTTTTTCTCGCCTAACCCCATCAAACTACTGACATTAACTGCCATCCTGCAGAAAGCTTGGAAGAACGATACCCTTGAGTGCCATGACCTAGGTAGAAACTTCTTCCTGTTCATTTTCAAGACTGTCGAAGACGATAATCAAGGAAATCGAAAGCAAGAAGAGGGGAAGAACCTTCGGTTCTAAAAGACTCACTCTTATAAGAAAGGTTGCACGACGCAAGCATATGATGGAGTGTTCTCGTGTAATGATCGACGAAGTGGGACTGATAGAGCTTGGGATTGATCCGTATGAAAAGAAGTTAACATCGGTACCCTCCATGTGTATCGACGATAGCTTCACCCTTACTGAAGAGATTCTGATCAATGATGAGGAGGACATGGTTCCATCCAAGGAGGTGCTGCAGCAGATTTCGGATAACCCAATTGAGGGTTATCCGGGTACACCACGATTCTCCCATGCTTTATCGCCTTTGAGTGGAAGGATCAAAGGCGATATGCTCTCTACAATCCTTTCCCATGGATCATTTTTCTTGCCCCTTCGTTCGATGATCCAAGGTTCAGGGTCATGTTTTGTCAATATTGGCTTTCAGTTGCCTTTTGTCCAAGCTGGCTATGGAAGGGCAAGGGATTTCGTGATTTCATCTTTCTCTGGTTTCGGTGTTCTTCAAGTAGTGCCTTGACAAGGACCAACTTGTTTTTAGGTGGAAGTCTGCCTCTGGATAGAGCTTTCGGGCGTTGCTCATGGAGTCTCAACCAAACCAGTCATGAGGTGGCCACATTTTATCCCTTTCTTCTTGTTTCCTGGGTTAGTTTTTTGGAAGTCGCTATCCACGGTTGCGCTGTTGGACTTGGACGCGTCTCGGGTCCGGTTAGGTTTACTCGAGGGCGGTTTCAGTTGTTGGCTTTTGTCTTTGCTCTTGTTCTTTGTCTGTTTGTAAATCGAACCTTTCTTTAGGCTGTTTGGTCGAAGGTTCGCCTAGGTTTTTTCGTTTTCCTCCTGGTGTTTGAAGTTTGTGTTATGGTTATTATGTTTCGGGGTTGACCCATGGTTAATGAAGTTTTCACCCTGTATGATTAAAAAAGAAGGCTATGTTATCTTTTACAAAAAAAATTTATTATTCGATACAGTATTGAATATAGTGGGAATCTTTACTATTACAATTTCACTATTCATGAATGACATAAAGCTTCGTCATCCATTTTTTTCTTTGAAATTGTTGCTACCATTTTTGACAACTATCTTTGACTTCTTGTATCGGTAGATTGTTTGTTTTGCCATCCATTTTTGTGAATTACATAATGTCATTATTTGCGACTGACATAAAATTTGCCGTCTAATTTTCTTCTAAAAATCTTGCTAACATCTTTATATACGGTAAAATATCAACATAGATTTAATTTTATAATGTTAAAACATGAATAGAGACATAAAAAATTATTAAGAAATATTCTTCACCCGACTTTGTTTAGGAAGCAAAATCACCATTCGTGCAAACCATCATTAACAAAGCTAAATCAAAAACTACTTTTTTGTTAAAAGGATAATCCTTGAAAGCTTTGTACATTGAAATTATGTGCAAGTTGAAACAAAAATTATACAGTACGATACACATATACTGTATAGTCTAAGGCACGCCCACTGCCACTGGTGTTTTCTTTTTTTTTTTTGGAGAAAAAAAGAAAAAGAAAAAAGGGAATATGAAATGATGTGATATTGATTTAAAATATGATATTATAATTTTCAAATGACGTGATATGCTCGTCCGTCCAGTAATTACATCTTTTAATTTGTATAGTTTAAAAGATAGCTTGGACTGGAGAGAGTCCCACATTTTTCAACAAAAGCTTATTTATTCATCCAATAATTTTTCAACAAAAAGATAGTTTGAAGAGAGTCTAACCCAATCCGTAAACCAGTTATATTTAGCGGGCTGAGTATTCAGTTTGTAAAATTATTGTTTTAGAATAAAATCATGATTTGATTTAGGTTTCTATCTAATAAATTCTATATATTCTATATAGATAGAAATGGATTATCTGATATTTTTAAATTCAGATGGTCGAGTTGAATCAATCGAGTCGGCTATTTTTAAACACCCTTATCTACAAGCCATACTAATAACCCGCTCAGGTCTAAGAAGGCAGCAACAAGTCCCAGTCTAGGGTTCAGCCCAATACATTTGGGCCATTTGGCGTACAATTTTCCACTCCTTATCTCTTTTCTTCATTTCCACTCCTTTTATATATATATATATATATATGAGTAATAGACCAATAGCTGATTGTTGGTATGTCTCTTAAATAAGGTTATGACTTCAAATTCTGACATTTGTTTTTGTTTAAAGGGTTCAAATTCTGATATTGTTAATGGTGAAAACTAGATTAAAAATATCATCACTCATATTAAGCTTCTATAAAATTCGATTTAAATTAATTGATCAATAAATCAGACGTGCATAATAGCACATTTCATATTAAGCCTCTATAAAGTTCGGATCGTCGGATCGGATCAATCGAGTCGGGTATTTTTAAACACTATTATCTACAAGCCATACTAATAACCCGCCCGGTCTAGAAGGCAGCAACAAGTCCCAGTCTAGGGTTCAGCCCAATACATTTGGGCCATTTGGCGTACAATTTTCCACTCCTTATCTCTTTTCTTCATTGCCATCGCCTTTGTTAGTATAGATCTAAATCTGATTAGATTCGAAAAAACAGATCAATTTAAAATAACTCTAGTTATTTTGAACAGATTAAAGTAAATAATTTAAATTAAATAGTTATTTTAATTGTATTACTCGATTTATTTAAACAATTCAATCTATAATTAAATATATCTTTTGAGTACAATTTTGATATCACTCAAATAACAAAATGATAATACATGGAGTTATAATAGACAATTACACGAATAATCAATATATATATATATATATATATATATATATATATATATATATGAATTAATATCCTATATACTGGCGGTGGAAACTGAAATTTTCCACAAGCGCCTTAGAGTTAGGGTATAAGGAGTTAGTTTAGGGTATAGAGTTTAGGGGTTTAGGTGTAGGGGGTTAGAATTTAGGGATAGATATTTCAATTTAAGGTTTATGTTTATAATTTAGGGTTCATAGGTTAGGGTTTAGTTTTTAGGGTAATATGGCGAGGATTTAGGTTTTAACCTATAAACCCTAAATTATAACACTAAACCTTAAATTGAAACAACTATCCCTAAATTCTAACCACCTACCCCTAAACCCCTAAACCCTATAGCCTAAACTTACTCCTTATACCCTAAAACTAAGGCGCTTGTGGAAACTTTCAGTTTCCACCGCCTGTGTATAGAATTTTTATCTTATATGTGATTAAGTTACATGGTGTAAATTTCATTTAGTTTTACACTAATCTAGAACCATTGGATGAGTGAAATGTATGGATGAGATTAACAGTAAAAAATGTGAAGATTACCACTTGAGAAAAAAGATAAGGAAATAATTTAGACCATTAATTACTATCATCCAACGTTTCAAAAACCATGTAAAAGTAATTGAGTTTTACACCGTGTAAGTTGATCTTAACCCATATATATATATATATGAGTAATAAACCAATAGCTGATTGTTGGTATGTCTCTTATATAAAATTATGAGTTTAAATTATGACACTGTTAATGATGAAAACTAGATTAAAAATATCATCACTCATATTAAATCTTTATAAAATTCGATTTAAATTAATTGATCAATAAATTATACCTACATGGTAGCACATTTAAGAGCTTAACTAACTAATGAAAAATCCAAATTGAACCTAATTGGAATTGGCAGTGCCACCAACCACGAAACGGGCGGGACCCGTTCATTTCTACAATTGCGTCGTCCTCCACCAAGGCAACAGCTTCGGGTTTCACCTACCCACTCTTTGTTTCTTCTTCAAACAAACACATGTTTTCTCTTCATAATCCTTCCCCTACCAAACAATACTAAACCAACCAAACCCCTCCTTCTTCCTTTCTTCTCATCCATGGCCTGCACCACAAACGCCTTCTCTCTTTCTCTATCGTCCAAGCCCAACACCAATTTCTCAGCCGACTCCAATCCCAAACTCAATAAACACCTCTACGTTACCTTCCGCGGTTCCGCTTCCGGTGAGTTGAATCTGGGCCGACTTGCCCTCTCCAGACCCACTCAACCCACTCGCAGGGTTTCCGCCAATGCAACTCAGGTGATGGATCAGTCGGTTGGTGAAAAGAGCTCCGCTGCCCCCACAATTGTTGAGGTGGATTTGGGTAATCGGAGCTACCCCATCTACATCGGCTCCGGATTGCTTGATCACCATGAGCTCCTTCAAAAGTTAGTTAAATTCATTCGTTTTCTTCAATATTTTATAGCGTTTTTGCGAAGATTTAATGGGTTGTCGTTTTAATAGGCATGTTCATGGGAAGAAAGTTCTTGTGGTGACTAACACTACGATTGCTCCTTTGTATTTGGATAAAGTCGTTGATGCATTAACAAGGGGAAACCCCAATGTTTCTGTTGAAAATGTGATTTTACCTGATGGAGAGAAGCACAAAAACATGGTGGGTTTTGTTTTCCCACTTTTCCTTTTCTGTTTTTGATCTATTTAATTAGCATTTTGATTTGAGGCATTGTTGCTGTTAAAACTCTAAGGAATTAATAGTAATGGTTATGCTTATAGGAGACTCTCATGAAAGTTTTCGACAAGGCCATCGAGTATTGGACAGGAGATGTACGTTTGTTGCTCTTGGAGGTGGTGTGATTGGGGATATGTGTGGTTTCGCCGCCGCATCTTTCCTTCGCGGTGTTAATTTTATCCAGATTCCTACTACTGTTATGGCACAGGTATTTTCACACTCATGGCTCATTTATGTATTGATGATCATTGCATTGCATTTCATGTTTTCGAATTTGTTAATAATAAGCAGGTCGATTCTTCGGTTGGAGGTAAAACTGGCATTAACCATCCTCTTGGGAAGAACTTGATCGGTGCTTTCTACCAACCTCAATGTGTGCTCGTAGACACGGACACATTGGACACATTGCCAGATAGGGAACTGGCTTCAGGTTTCGCAGAGGTTATAAAATATGGACTCATCAGAGATGCTGATTTTTTTGAGTGGCAGGAAGAAAATATGGAGAAACTGATGGCAAGGTACCCGAAACTTATTGAATGAACTGTAATTAAACATTTGAATGTGTTGAAACTTCTTTTGAAATGTGAAACTGAGCTTTAGGGAATTTGTCAATTTGTCATTTTGAGCTTTAGGGAATATGCTTCGTATTATCCTTTGAAGTAACCAAATTTTCTTCCTGGCGTGCTTTGCGAATGTGTATACCTCACCTTGTCTACTTTAACCGACGATATTATATGGCGGTGCTTTTGTTATCATTGCAATCTATATTTCTTCAAGCATTATGTGATTCGCTGTTGATCATTACAGGGATCCTGATGCGCTGGCTTATGCTATAAAGCGGTCATGTGAAAACAAGGCTGAGGTTGTCTCGTTAGATGAGAAAGAAAGCGGATTGAGAGCTACACTGAATTTGGGGCATACATTCGGTCATGTAAGTTTTATAAGTGAGCTACTGATTATATTACATTTTAGGGTGCAAACGGAATGGATTATATTCATGCTTTGTGCGTTCGTATGTTCTGTTTTTTGCTTCTTAGTGTAACTTGCTGAATTTATAAAGTATCCTTGTTCTTATTTGGAGTTTTTGTTTTGGGACTGCATGGTTTGAAATCCCATGAAGGAAACTATGAAAAGGTGTTAAAATTGAATACATTTCAAGATACTCGCAACTTGAGATTTTGTGTTTTAGAATTTGTACTTGATCTTAAAGGGTTCTGCTTCTCCAGATTGTATATTTTCGCTGATTTCTTCGTGTTTCTTTCCAGGCAGTAGAAACTGGGCTTGGATATGGAGAGTGGCTTCATGGAGAAGCTGTTGCAGCTGGCACGGTATTATGATTGTTGTTGCATTTCGTTTTGATCTTCCACATCTCTGCTAAACTCAAATCTGTGCTTAACTCAGGTTATGGCTGTTGACATGTCGTACCGCCTCGGCTGGGTCGACAGTTCAATCGTCAAACGGGTTAATGACATTTTACTGCGGGCTAAGTTACCCATTGCTCCTCCTGAAACCATGACCGTAGAAATGTTCAAGTCGGTCATGGCGGTAAGTGAACCAAACTTTACTTCTTCCGTATATCTCAAATCGCTATCTCTATCTCTATCGCTTGACGGATATGCACCATTATGTTAATGGTAGGTTGACAAGAAGGTGGCTGATGGGCTACTAAGGCTTATCCTTCTGAAAGGTCCCCTCGGAAACTGTGTCTTCACCGGCGAGTATGATAGAAAGGCCCTCGATGATACTCTCGCTGCATTTAGCAGGTCATAGATCCAGATTTTATATGTTTGTTTTTCAAGGTTTGCTTACACAATCTTCTCGATCCTCGGATCGAGGATCGAGTATATGAATGGCCATGCTTGCTAATATACCTTTTGCTGTATTCTTTATTTTCTTGAGCTCCATTGTCAAAAGGCTTATACCAAGTTGTAATGACAGCCGGTATCTAGGGCAGTAGTCAATAAAAAACTATATGTATGAGCAAAATGCTTAAGCAATCATTTATGCTGAAAGAACACTTTAAACCTTCCTTTTTTATCTAATTAGATTCATTTAATATATGAGCAAACACATTTAGCCGGTTGGTCAAGCTGTTCATTTTTGTTCTCTCATATTCTTTGAAGTCATGATTTGTAAAAAAAAACAATTCTTTTAATATGTTAAAATTTGACATTAAATTAAATTCAGATCTAAGAAAGAGAAGCCCATTCTGCCACACCTACCTGTTTGTTTATACAATTTTGAAAAGAGAAACACCGACTGGGTCCTGGAAGTCAGAGTAGTTAAAATTAGACCCATTTGCTAGTGCCCATATAATTCAATATATTGTTTGTTCTAAGCTTATATCAACCCACAACAGCTTCCTCACATATATTTATTGCAACACCCTCCCTGCAATTTCATAAATGAGACTCAGAAATTAGCTCTCATCAATATTTTCATACTTAATATTTCATCTAACCTTTGCATGATTCGTATCCGACCAAAGTCGGATCCGATAATAAGATCGGTTCTGCACCGTCGGCAGCCAATTAGCCAATAAAAACACCAGATGTTTCTGGCAAAGATTCTTAGCTAGACACTATAAAAGAATATAAAGATAGACAATTTGGAAGTTTATGTGAACCAAAAACTTATACAAAGGGCTGCTTCGGCATTTAATGAACGAATACGCATGCCCCGGTGAGTAACAATGGTGTAAAATAAACTATGAAGAACTATTCTAATTGTATAATTTACAAAAATAACGAGATTACAGATCCCTTCTTCACAACGGACACGAACCATGACTAATAAGCCACTTATCTATGCAGGGCAAGTGGAACATGTGATGGCATTGCGGCAAGCTCCTAACTGTTTCTCCGAGCTGAAAGTCCTGCGTAAAGATTCGATCCGATGAGCTTCTTATGCAACCAGTTTTATGAAAATTGGGGTGAAACTGAAAATGCAGTACGGTACTTATACCTGAAGGCAAACGGAACACGAAACTTTCTCCCCGGAAGCATCGACATTGTTGGTGTTTGTAATTTTGATCTTTGGGATTTTTTCAACCAATTCTCCAGCCAATCCTTTGGAACCACCAATGTCAAATATGTTCTGGACATCCTCAAAAGTTGTTTCAGCATCTCCCATCTGGCAACATTTACTGAAATTCATTAGCAAATTGCTGCTTGGTGAAGGTGATAATATATCAATTTGCAGTTCGATTCTTCTTACCTGACTCTGGACTGCACTCAGTATCGCGGGGCCGATTTGTTCTCGGACAAGCCTCCCACTTAGAAGGCTTGCAATGACATTGATCTGAAAGTTTGCAGGAAAACAAAAATGGTTTAGATTGCTTAGAAGAATTACCACAACCAAAGTGTTGAAATTTTGTGCATTTGAGACGCTTGAATAATGATACTTGGCAAGACGCTAACGAGTACTCGACTAACTGAACCGGTTTCTTTTTCGAATATCCCTTCTTAGAAAGCAGCAACTAAACATATAAAACCAGGGCAATCAACAGAATTGCTCACCAAGTAAAGCAAACAACAGATCCTGGATTCATCGGACTGCCAAAGAACCAGAGAAGACTCGAAAACTTCGATCGAGAAAACTGCACCGGAGATGGCCCCGACCGCAGCTCCTCGAATGAACCCACTCTCCGTTTCTTGTCCCATCAAAGCCCCCGTCATGGCCCCTAGCAAGGTGCCAACTGCAGATGAATTTCATTAACAAAATTCGAGTGTAAAAATACTAAAGCTCAGCTCATGCAATACAACGTTATACATGATAAAGAAATCTAAGAAACCAAACAAAAAGTCATTAACTCGGGTCTATTTTGGACATAAATGTAAGGCAAATTGATCCCATAATGCTTTGTCGGCACGCAAAAATGGAACACAATTTCATGGTTCATACCATTGAATTCCAACAAAAATGGAACACAATCATAATTAGATTCATCTTTTGTCCATATAATAACAATAAGGAAATGATAATAATTACTATAAAAGAATACTAGAATAATAACAAAAGAAGCTAAATCCAATTTATAGCAAGCAATGGATAGATCAAGAACCAAATGAGGATCCAATGAAAAGAGTTCATAATTAGATCATCAACGAAAAGTCCAAAAAAAGAGAAGCTTTTGAAGAAACAATGAAGCATAGCAGAGGACAAGAGGAACCAACCTAATGCAAAGAAGAAGGTTAAGATCGCAGAGAAAACATTCCCAATGATGACAGAAACAGCGAAATTGTAAGAAAATTTGATCTTTTCAATGAAATCTCCAAACAAAGACGATGAAGACATGGAAAAACGAGATGGGTATGCGTAAAAATCCATTCTTTTTCCCCCTTTGTATTGTTGAAATCAAATAGAAACGATATGAAAAAAAGGTTTTCTGGTGATCAACGAAGAACAGGCAGGGGGTTTAAGAAGCTTATATATAATGAAGAGAGAGAGAGAGAGAGATGAAAATCAACCAACTCGCATTTAAAGATTCAATATTTTTATGATGCAGACCCTGTTTTCTCTCTCTACCTGTTTGGTTGAACTTGAAACATGAAAATTTCTGTCTTTGTGGACGAAAGAAAATATCTTTTCCTATGTGTTTTAATTTAATCATATAGAATTTATTTGACATCCACATAAATTCAAATCAATAATTAAGTTAGATTTGATTATAAATTTAATTACAGAAAATATTTGGTAATTAGGTTTATTTAATACCTAAACATTTATATTAGATAATAAGTGTATAGGCTAAGGTCTTCCGGTGGTCAAGTATTTAGCTTTATAAATATACAAATGACCTTAATTTTTAAAATTATGGTGAAGAATTATTCTAGAAAGATGTAATCTCTTTTAAGATCTCTGCAACTATAGCGGCTATATTATAAAGATGAATATTGTAGAGATATTGAAAAAACAGTTCTGAACACATTTAATTTTGAAATATATCTATCGAATTATGTGATACAAAAAATATCATATAATTCTAATTTTTATCTACTCTACATTAATAGTGAATTATCTGTTTTCCTCGTTCATCGAGATAATCAAAGCTAAACTACATTAAATTTTGTCTCTCTAATATACCATATTTTTTTATTGTTCACACTTTGTTTATTTTTCCGTATATTAAATTTCTAACAAATTTGTTAATTGAAATGGTGCAAGGTGGTTCATCACTTCATTTCATTGTCAAAGTGACATGAGAGAGGTGAAGACAAAGAAGCTTCTTTTAGGCATGAGACATGCAGAAGTGTTATATAAATTTTGTATTATCTATTTTCTGTGGATATTTTAAAGTTTAGGATCTACTTATATTGATTGTAAAACAATTTAATTTTAGACTGGTTTAGAATTATTTAATTACTAAATTTAATGTTTGAGATTAAAATTTTTATACCGAAAATAATTCACTTTTTTAAATAAACCCTAAGAACTTAATACCATTTATTCATCTACAATTTAAATATATATTTTATTTAAACGCTAAATTGTTTGGTTAATTAATCGAATAATTTGACGTGATTCGTTTACAAAACATGTCGTGGCATAATATCTTATTCTTTTACAGTTATATAATACAATATTTATGTTTTTTTAATTCTTTGAGCATATTTTAACTGTTTTCTAAATGTGCACAAAATTTGTCTAATTGTACCAAAATTACCGACATATACATTTCAAGTTCTTTAAATTATTTGTAGAATTAAACAAAAAAATCTTAATATTGAAAATAAAAATTTGAAAAAGTAGAAAATTTAAAATGATTAAATCATAATATGAGTATTAATAATTAGAGGCCAATTTAGGCCTTGATTTTCAACATGAACCTTTCACCATTACAATACATAAACGGAATTATAGCTATAAACTATACACTCGTATAATTATAATTAGAATAAACTATTATAGATCACAAATGAATAAACCGATAATCAAAATATGACATAATTTTAAAGAATATCTAGACAATACCTCTACATGATGAACTTAGATAACAATAAACTCTAGACAAAATTCATTACACAAATATAAATTTATATTTAATAAAGCTCGAATCTAAATATTTAAAATCTTATGATTTCAACCCTCGCCAATAAATTGGAGTCCTCGTTAACTTATACTTGGTATCTAATCTATTAGTGTGACCAAATTCCTTTTGGTATGCTGCCATTTTCAAAAGTCCCAACTAACCTACCAACCAATCTTCTAAATCTGTATTTTAGTCTGAATTTTCTCAAATTTTGGGTAAAAAGCATTTTTGAAGTATGGGGATTTTACCATAAAAGAGTTGGGAAAGGGAGGGTGATGCTTCCTTTCATAGGCATGTTTACCGTAAAAGAGTTGGGGAGGAGGACAGATGCTTCCTCTCGTTGCATGAAAGGACAGGATGAAAATCCTCTGTTCCTTTTCAGTGTCTCTACTTATGTCTCATGCTCAAAATTAGGTTTAAGGTTTAGGATAAGTTAGGGTTTATGGTTAGGGTTTAAGAAATTTAGGGTAGGGTGTATTTTTTAGAGCATAAGGTGTAGGGTTTAGAATTTAGAATTTAAGATTAAGGCTTAAAATTTAATTTTGCAATATTTTTTAGTGTTGGGTATAAGTAAGGGCACTGAAAGGAGCATAATTTTTTTATCCAAGGACAGATCTAGAGGGGGAAAAGTTGTGAGCAAATATCAATATTAATGAAATAAATGTAAGTTAAGTTGTCAATTTAAAATTTAAATATTGAGATATTAGGATTTAATTCTTCTAATTACGGAATTTTTAGAGATCTAAAAATTATTTAAACAAAAAACTTGATTTGTCTGATTTGAAAATTAAAAGGAATCTAAGAAATCAATGGTTTAAAGGGAATAATGGTAAGAATATTGTTGCTGAGTTTTTATTTTGAGGTGTTTTTCTAGGAAAATTCTACAATGCTTGATGAGTATCGACGAACACCACTATTGACCAACACTGATGAGCACCGATAAATTAATTTGTAAAAATTTTAAATTTAAAGTACTTAATGCGTAATTATAATTTTTTTAAATTAAGTGTAATCTAATTAAAATACATTTTCTTAATTTTAATTTTGTTTTAAACATTATTAATCAAAATAATCTATCCCCAATTAAATTGCATTTTTATTTTTTTTAAATATAATTATACATTAAGTACTTTGAATTTAAAAATTTTATAAATTAGTTTATCTGTGCTCATCGGTGCTCGTCAAAGCTCGTCGAGCGTAAAAGAACTATATTTTTTATTTTATTTCATGATCTACGGTGATTCTTATCAAATCAATTGAGTAACCAATGAGTTTGCTAAAGTGACATCCAATAAGTACTGCAATTGGCCTGAAGTCAGTCTGCGGTGTTGGTAACTTTCTTTTTGTTCGACTGAAGTTGATATATAATGTTAGTGACATTCCCTAAAGTCAGCCTACAGTATCGAAGATTTTTGCCGATACGATAATAATCACCATAAATCATAAAAGAAAAATAAAGAACCTCGTATCATAAAGTAAAAAGCTCAACCAGCAGAAAAAACTGATTTAGAGCTTCATTTATCTAATTTTAAATTTTATAAATTACATGTTTAGTCTCTCAATTTTTAGTGAGTTTTCGTATCCAACTTTTAAAATTTTAATTTTATAACTATACTTTTATATTTCCCCCATTTCAGTCACTCACCTATTAAGTGCTTAACACCAGCACCAACAATGTTGCGTTTTGTGCCTTTTTTTTTAAAAAAAAAACTGGCCTAAATTTTTAATTTTCTTTTTTTTTTCATTTTTAACATCATTCTCGACTACTGCCGACCATTATTCGTAATTTAACTGGTATCAAAATATTTTTTTTCTTTTTTTTAATCTCCATTTCGTATTTCTAAAAAAACTCAAATCAAAGCTTTAGTATTATCTTAGTCTCATTAACAATTTCTATGGTCCGATCAAATATGAAACCAGTACGTATTGCTTTTTTCCTTCTTAACCTCATTGTCATTCAAAATTGGAAGAAAATATTTGGCGTTAATGAATCAAAGGGTTTGAAAACCGATAAAATCAAATTAAAATTTAAACTTATTTTGGTTAAATTTATAATTTTCTTCGTCTGATCAGTGTGAAACTAAGATATATTATTTTCTTTTTCTGTAACATGACATTGTTCGAATTGGGAAAAAAATACTCTAACGCTGGTGAATCAATTGATGGAAAAAATAGTAACAACGCAAGCAAACCTAGATGAAGAAGAAGATATAGTCGTCGAGAAGGCTCGAAAATCCCTGAGGTCATGTGATGATTCGATCTGGTGTAATGCAAAATCAGAAATCTCTTAATTTGTCAAAAAGAAAATCCAGATTTCTGGAACTTGATAGAATTAATAACAATTAATGTTGCTAATTAATTAATTAATCAAATTGTCAATATCAAATAAAAGCCTGAGCAAAGGGTTGAATTGAAGTAATTCTGTGGGTGGGATTTTGGTTGTGGACTATGAAAAGATTTGCTGATGCAATGCTTCTCTCTTTCTCTTCAAAATTCTTCTCCCTTCCAATGAAAATCAAGTAATCGGTTGGGTTATTAATTTTATTGGTGGGTGAGCTAAATAATGACCTGCATGCATGGCCGATGCAATGCCTATTTGCCAATACGTAACCCTTTTGCATATACACACACACACGAATGAATCGAAGGGAGCTGGCAGGGTGGTCGCACCTCTAAAAATTTAAAATTTTTATGTAACTTAAAAGATTTTAAAAAAAATTATGTATTTTCTATTAAAAATTTATTTTTGCCCCCTAAAATTTTATAAGTTTACTTTCTCTAATCTAAAGTCATGCGTCCGCCTTATATATACGTATCTATATTATGCTCTTAAGTTTAACAATGAATATTTTTGTACTCTTTCCACCAACTTCCTGAAGCTATGGGCAGTCCAATCGTGGTTTTCAATTTCATTACTGATGGTGATAGATGTAGGGGAAATTATATTAAACTTCAAATCATGCATAATTAAAATGTTTGGTGCCTTGATATGTATATTCAATTTAATTATTTAGTAGGATTAAAAGTTTGAAATTTCAGGTTTCGAATCCTTTCATCTGTAGTTTTGAAAAGTCATACCATGTATTTACACTAATATCCAACTATCTATTGCAAAATATAATAATTTAAGACGATAAAAAGATATTTAAATTATTTAATGACTAGCAAGTGGAACAGTATTTAAACGCTTCTTATGCTTGTTATCTCACTAACATGTGATAAGAGATTTTTATTTTCCTTACACAATTTATAAGTACTTTACTTTGAACATCAATTTATCATTCATCACTCAATTGTTTTAAGCATACAAGATACCGTTGTAAAAGTCTCATGGAGTAGAATAAAAATTAATAAATTCATCATTCGAATCTCCACCTTTAACCATGAAAAATATGCATGCCTCCCCAAAACTTTCATGACTCGCGCCATCGATATTAAGTTTCAGAACACTTTTTTTCCGGAGAAGACCATACTCTCAATTTTTGGTTCGAGTTGCTGAATTGAATAGAACTAAAATTTGCTGGACAACATACAAGATTGGATATAAAAATTTTCTCTTCATGTCATTTGGCTTTACGCCACCAACTTAACTTTAACATGCAAAGATCGAATAATTGACTCGTGTCGATCTTAGACCCCTTAAAAACAACCTTATTTCTGTGAATCCATATTGACCAAATAAAGCTAAAAAAGCTTAGAGACCATACATGTCCGTGGATCTTTGATTTGGGAATATAGTTCCATTGGAATAACAAGTCGTGTAGATTAGAGGGAACAACAAAGCTGACTTTCCATCATCTTTCAGATAACACTACAATGGCAGAATAAATGTATAATGGTTTCCGGTTCCTTCATGCAAAACGGACTGGAAAATTTTAAAAACGGCCGCTTAAAAAATGGTTAAAAAACTGATGTACACAATTCTTTACAAAAATAGTAAGGAATTGTGTACATTGTACCGAAATTCTTACTACACGAATCCTTACTACTTTTTTAAAAATTTCGGTACAATGTACACAATTTCTTACAAAAATCGTATAATGTAAGGATTTATGCATAATGTACACAAATACTTACCGATTTGTAAGGATTTATGCATGTACACAAAAGTGGTAATAATAATCCTTACCACTTTTGTAAAAATTTCGGTATATGTACACAAATTCTTACGATTTTTTTGTAAGAATTTGTGTACGCACTTTTTTAGCCGTTTTTTAAGCGGCCGTTCCCTAGAACTTCCCAAAACGGACTAAGTAATGGTTACTGGGCAAGACATCGTCTTTTAGACAATTCCACTTTAGTAGGAATTTTTCCGTAAACTACTTTTTCACACAAACGATTCTATTTTTGGGTGTTGAGTTACTTATCATATAATCACACCAATATGTTAATAAAATATGAATTTTGACATCAATTAAGTGCGAAATTTATTATTTCTTATCTTGTCCATGTCAAGATGCTTCCATATAAGATAAATTTGGGTTTTATAAATAATTTTTAAAATTCATTAAAATTTTAATTTTAAAAGTGAATATTTAGTGTCCAATTTTTTCCCTAGATATGTGATAGAAAGACTTTGGGCCCATAATTTAATAAAGCAAAGTAATTAAATCTTATAGTTAAATAAATCAAAACAGAAAATACTGAAACTAGATGATTAAACATATAATTTTTTGGATAAATTTAATTTTATTACCCAAAAGAAAGCAGTAAAGACTGCTGCAGATTATAAGAAACCAAGCTTAAGGTAGAATACCCCAAGCATTACAGAGTTGGAAATTGACACAATCCAATCTATCAATAGCCTTCCTACTAAACTGAATACTAACCACCTCCTTGATAGAGCCAAGAATAGTCTCTGCAGTCTTGCATCTGTGCTGAAAAATTTTACAATTTCTTTCAGTCCACACAAGGTAAAGATGGGCACTCCAAGCAAGTTTTAGTATGCCCACAATCAAAGTCTTACCCTTGAGATAAGAAGTAGCCCAAAGAAGCTCTTGATCCCAATCCATAACGCCTCGAGTAAGATTACAGAGCCGCAAAACCCCACTCTAGACATCTCTCGAAAAAGGGCATGAGAAGAACAGATGCTCTCCACTTTCAATGACACCACAAAAAACACAACTAGATTCTTCCATGATACCTCACCGCACAAGTCGTGACTTTGTAGGTAATCTGTTTAGGATAGCAAACCAAGCAATAATAGCATGCTTTGGTACGTGCAAAGGAAACCAGATTAATCTTTGCCAAGAAACAACATCAGACTTTGTGCGAAGCTCAGTCTATATGTAAGTTGTACTTATCAGTGACCAATCCCAGATCGTACCAAATAAAGAGAAAGCCTCATCTCAAGCTTTTAAAATCTTTCTCATACACCAACTGAAATGGGGTTTGGTAGCTATATGCCATAAGCAAGCTCCCTTCAAAACATAAGTTTGAATCTAAGCAACCTTAAGAGAACCCTGCCCAGCTAAGGTGTTCTTCATAAGAGTGTAAAGACAAGCTTTGTTCCAAGTCTTCAAATTCCACAGACCAAGGCCCCCTCTGCTTTTGGAGAACAAATCAAAGACCAACTGACTTTAGCACCAACAATTGAGGAATCATAACCCTTCCAGAAATAACGAACACAAAGTTGTTCGATTCTCTTGAGGACACTTTGTGGCAAAATAAGCTGGCAGCACCAAAAATTTACAATATTAAACAAAACAACACGGATCAGCTGAAGGTGACCAGCGTAGCTATGTTTTAAATTGTACCAATGTCCCAACTTAACTCGAATCTTCTCAATCAAAGGGAGACAATCTTTCTCAGTTAGCTTCCTGGTAACAAGAGGAACACTAAGGTACTTAACTGGGAGAACACCCAAATGGAAGCCAGAAACTCTTGTAATCTCTTCCAGGATCTCTCGTCTAACACCAAAGGCAAAAGGTTCACTCTTTTCAATTGAAGGCGACCAACGTAGCTATGCTTTAAATTGTACTAATGTCCCAACTTAACTCGAATCTTCTCAATCAAAGGGAGACAATCTTTCTCAGTTAGCTTCCTGGTAACAAGAGGAACACTAAGAGACTTAACTGGGAGAGTACCAAAATGGAAGCCAGAAACTCTTGTAATCTCTTCTAGGATCTCTCGTCTAACACCAAAGGTAAAAAGTTCACTCTTTTCAGCATTCAATCTCAATCCAGACCACTCGTAGAACTTCTCCAAAATGCACTTAATCCCAAGAATAGAATCAAGAGAGCCCTTGCAGAATATTAAAAGGTCATCATCAAAACTGAAATGAGTCAACCCCACTTTTCTACACTTAGGATGAAATTCAAAAATTTTCTTTGAAGCAGCAAGGTCTAACATCTTTGACAACACATTCATAGCAAGAATAAAAAGGTAAGGGGAGAGAGGATCTCCCTGCCTAATGCCCCTACAACTCTTGAAAAATCCCACCAAGCTGCCATTTAGAACTATAGAGAATCTAGGGGGTAGTCAAACAAGCATTGATCCAACCAACAAACAAATCAGGTAAACCTAAAGCTTTCAAGACAGTCAAAATAAAGTCCCAGCTTAGAGTGTCAAAAGCCTTATGGAGATCAATTTTTAGGGCACATCTAGGGGAAAGAGACTTCCTAGCATATCCCTTCACAAGATCTTGAGCCAACAAAGTGTTGCCAATAATATTTCGACCCTTTACAAAGGCAGTTTGATTCAGAGCAATCATATTAGGAAAAAAGGGGGAAAGTCTATCAACAAGAATCCTGGTGACGGTTTTGTAAACTAAGGAACAACAAGAAATGGGTCAAAAATCCTTAGCCAAGAAAGGGTTTGGTACCTTAGGAACAAGGACCAAGGCAGTAGCATTGAAGGAAAAAAGCATAAAAGAAGTAGTAAAGAAGTATCTGACTGCAGAAATAAAATCTACTCCCACAATAGACCAAGTAGTTTTGAAGAATAGAGAAGTATACCCATCAGGCCCATGGACTTTTTCATTCCCTTAGCAGAAGATAGTTGCTTTTATCTCATCATCAGTGATCTCCTTACAAAGAAAATCTGAAGCACCAGCAGGTAAAGAGTAATTAAGCAACTCCTAAAAAACCTCAACACTAGCTCCAAATACATTAGGGTTAGAAGTGCCTATGAGAGACGTGAAGAAATCAATGACCACATTGGACATCCCCTCAAAAGACTCTTGTCGAACACCACGATCATCCAAGAGTGCTCGAATGGTGTTTTTCTTTTTCCTAATAGCAACAAAAGAGTGAAAAAAATTTAAAACTCTGATCACCCTTTTAAATCCAATTCACCTTGGTTTTTTGCTGACAAAACAGAAGCTCAGAACTCTCCAGATCTAAAAGCTCATTTTGGATGAATCTTTCCTCTTTCATAGTATCAAAATTACCACCTAAGGAAAGGTTCAAAATCTGAATTTCCTCAAGTTGTTTTCGTTTGGCTTGAACACGCTGAGAGATATTTGAAAAATTTTCATTATTTAACTACTTTAGAGAGCCTTTCAGACGTTTCAACTTGGAAAAACATGATTTGCAGAGGTGTGCCAGCAATAGGGAGATCCCAAGATTGTTTTACAATGTTGAGGAAACTGGATGAAGAGTCCAAAGGTTGAAGAACTTAAATGGCTTCGGTTTTGCAATGGGAGAGTCTTTTTGAAAACAAACCAAGCCAAGACAATGATCTGAATCTCCATGAGCTTGGAATTCAGCAAACGAATCAGGGAAGGAAGAACACCAGCAAGGATTAACCAAAATCTTATCAAGCTTCTTTGCAAGAAAATTCTCAGATTGTTTATTAAACCAAGTAAGCAGAGGCCCAAAGAAGGGATGATCAAAAATAGACAACTCCTCCATGAAATTCGAAAGATCCTTCATGACTGAAGTAGCAACAAGGCCCGCAGGATCAGATGACTCATGTGAGAAAGTAATCACATTGAGATCTCCTCCAAGTATCCAGGAAAGGTCAGAAAAGGACTTCCCTAAGTCAGATAAGTGAGACCAAAGCAAACGGCGTTCAGAGTCATCGTTACTACCATATATAGATGTAAGAATGAACCTAGTATCAAGAAACGATCCCTGGACAAAAATGGCTTGAGCAGAAGAGTGCAAAACAGAAATACTTAGGTTTTTCCTCCACAGAATCCAAACACGACCATTTTTAGCAAAATCATAATTGAAACTGCAATTAAAATCATGAAATTGCTGAAGAACAATTCACTGGGCTTTCGGCTACTTTATCCTTGTTTCTAAGAGACAAGCAACATCAACATGTAAAGAATTTAACCTCTGAGCTACCTTTCTTTGCTTTTGAGGATGATTCAATCCTCGAACATTCCAAAAGACCACAATCATTGAGCAGAAATGGAGGAGGAAGAACTTGCTAGAGTAGCAACAGTGCCTCCCTTGACAATTTGGTCTTTCTTTTTACATTTTAACTCGTGTAGTAAATTTGCCACTCCTAGAGATGCTGCTCTAGGCTTCCTACTCTCATCAAGGACCTCAAACTTGTTTTTGGAAGGAGGAATTTTCTTAGAGCCCTTAGTTTTGTGTCCCTTCGAGTTTGAATTTGGCAAAGGAGGAAATTCTTCATCCACCACATCCTTCAAATCAGCAGGTGGTGAAATAATATCAACAATGGTCTCTTTAGTAGAGCCCTCAGCAGAAGAATTAACCACATGTTAATTAAAGGCAACACCAATCTCTAGAGAAGGTATAACAGGAGGATCAACCACCAATTGATCAGTCACCAAATCAGGGGATTTTGCCACATTCTGCAGCTCCTTAACTACAAGAGAAGTGGAAGGATTTGCAGGGTCAATTCCAGAATCAAGAGACTCCTTCCCTTTACTCGATTTAACTTTCCACACCTTTTTTTCAACCGGACGATCAATCAAAGGGCAGAACTTATCCGAGTGGCCAAAAATTGCACACTTCGAACAAGAAGAAGGCATCCAAGGAACAACAACTCGGACCTTTACCGGAGACCCATCGGGGAGAATAACCTCAACAAATTTTGGAATAGTGGCACCCACTTCGATCTCAACACACACATTTGCATATTCAAGCCTCTGTCTATTTGCAGTAATGGAATCCATGAAAAGAGGGAAACCAATAGTGCTGGAAATGTAACTAAGACCACGACGGGTAAACAATTCAAGAGGAACGTTATACAAATGAACCCAAATTAGAAGCTTAGAGAGGTAAAAAACAAGTCTAGTTAGGCTGGGTTCCCATTTCCTAAGAATTAAGGGTTTGTTCTGTACATGCCAGGGACCATTTTCTAAAATCCAATCCCTAGAATAAGCATTACCAAAAAAAATATAAAGATTAGGACCGGCCAAGCTCACCTTGGTCAACGCAGATTTGCCCCACATGATCTCAACTAGCTTCTGGAGAGCACTGAAGTTAAGAGAAGGCCCAATAAATTGCCCTACCAGCGCGAACTTCCAATCTTGAACACCCTCCGCAAAAACTTCCGGAGGAGGCTTAACCTGAGGAGAACTATCCGTCGAACACGGGATGAAATTCAAAGAATGTTCCGACGTTTCCGTGAAGAGACTTTTCCAATCGAGACTCCGAGAAGAAGACATATAAAAAAATAAAGGAGAAAGACGAACGGAGAAGAGAAATTCGGTCAAAAACGCAGTAAACATGTAGTTTATTTTTAATTATTTTACCATTAATTTCGAAAACCAATATAAGAAGATGAAGAGGGCATCACAATTAATCTTATATTGCTAAGAGTGGGTAAGTTTGTTAATGGGATTTCTTCAATGTAAAAGATATTTCCTTAAATGGGATTTCTTCAATGTAAAAGATATTTCCTTACCAAATAGCATGATAATTAATGGTAGGCAAATCTTATTATTGTTATTATAGATCTTAAAACAAAACAACTCAAGAGTTGTTAGCTGCTTTAGTACTTTTGATGAGGATGAGAGTGGCCAGGGAAAAACATTTCGACCCTCCTTATTAATACGTAGAAGAAAAAAAAACATATAATGCAAATCTCTCTTAACAAGTACAGCATGCTTTGTGTATATTTATAATTTTAAAGTTCAAATTCTTGTAATGCTAAATAAAAAAAGTCATTTTTGACCGTGAAAGTAGGGATGGGCATAAAACTTTATGTCAAGAGTCAAAGTTATAAAATTTTAGGAGAGTGAAAATAAATTTTTAATAAAAAATTAAAACATATAAAAATTTCAAAATTTTAGGGGCCTTTAAGTCCATCCATGCGTGAAAAGATTTTAACTTTATTTAAGAAATTGTCGCATTCTAAGATGTCGCTTTTGTTAATTTTATTTACTGAATTTAAAATTTTATCCACACATCAATAACTATCGAGTGCAATAATAAAACATATTATATTATGAGAAAAAAATTAAAGCCTTGGCGATAAATTTTTTTATCTTTTCATAATTAGTCTTAATTTAAGGTTTGGAGATTTAGTTTAAGATTTAAATTTAAAAGTTTAAAAATTAGGGTTCAAGGTTTAAAAATTAAAGTTAGAGATTTAGATGTTATATTGTGGAGTTAAAATAAACATGCTTGTGTAAAAACAATTAGATTGCATGTACTGATGTACATCACATATTAACTTTTAGACTATCAAAAAGAGAATTTATATTTAAACTTTGAAAAAAACTGATGTTAGAATCTTGAAAAAATATAAATGAGAGAACTTAATTAATTTTTTTAATAGAGTTAAGGTGATTACAAGGTAAAAGGTAGTATTTATTTATATTTTTTTATAAATCTTTTAATAAGATATATACATTATAGATAAAGTTACTCAAACTTAAATCTTTTAAAATGAGTGTTATTTTACTTTTCACTAAAACCACCCGTTGAATTTATAATAACTCAACATTTTAAAAGTGTTTTCAGAGGCATCGAGACATACCAACTTAACTCATAAGGTCTTTGGACATTGCAAAGACCTCAAAGGAGTCATAGTGAAAACTAATGGGCCTTGCGCTGGCCCACCTAGTTTACTCGCCCCTTTTCTTTTTGAATCTCACTACTTATTCACCCATATCAATATTGCCAGTTCGAATATATTAGGGTTAAATTTACTAAGCATACCCGAACTATTATTTAAATGATAAATTGATCCTCATTTTTCAAAAATATATTAATCAAATCTTCAAAGTATTAATATCGTATCAATTAGGTGCTTTTGTCCATTAGTCTAGTCATCAACTTCTGACGCTATGTGATAGCTTGGATATGATACAGACATATTTAAATCGTGGATATTTTTTTTAAATAACATGTATTATATGGACAACTTAAATATAATATAATGTGTTAAAAATAGTCTTATTTTTTTTGACATTATGTGTGTGTTTTTATTAAGTGTAGATGTTTTACGTTCCAAAGTCAAATGTCAATATTCAAACACACATAAATGGAATAATATAAACATTATTAACCACTCGATCAATTAATAGATACAAACACATTTAAATTTTAACTAATATGGTTTAAATATGTTTCGTGTCAAATTTAATGTGATTTTAACGTCTAAGCTAACAATTAAGTTAAAAAAACACATCTAAACTAACAATTAAGTTTAAAAAAAAACTGACTAATATAAAAGTGATACTCTAGAACTTAATTAAAATAGAATTTGTAAACATTTGAGAGATTTAAAATTTAGATTTCTGGGGACGTCTAGTGTATTTAAACCAAAACATATTAAACTTGAGTGCCATTTAGTCATTTACCAAGCACGTGGAAACCACATCATATCAGAATATTATATATATATTTGAAAGTTCAGAATATTATATATGAATATACTAATACGACACTGGTAACCGAACCGTAATCCCACCTCTCTCCTACTTTTCCATTGTGCCTTTTCACCCTTTTCACCATCAGATTTAGAATTATATATAAAATTTTAGTGTAATTTTTAAGTCTTTGTGTTTGATTTGTGCTCACGGAGAACGAAGCCTCACCTACTCCGACCTCAATCTCAATCTCACGCTCTCTTCTAGATCTCGCTTCGTTTTCATCAAGCAATCGTTTATTGGATCATTGCCATGGGTAAGCCACTTATATAATATCTGCCTCCTGTTCTCATTTCTTCTTTCGATTTCCTCCCCATGTTTTTGCTGTTATTTACTAATCTAACTGATTTTTGAACTTTGATTTAGCTTCAGCAAATCCTTTCGATTCCATTTTGAAGACTTTGGAGAAGCCAGATGGTGGTGAATTCGGCAGATACTACTCTCTACCTGCTCTCAACGATCCTAGGATTGGTCAGTTCCTTGTTTTAGATTTTAAATTTGGATCTGTTGTTGATATGATAGGAAAGAGAATGAAGTGTATGAGATGAAATGAATCTATGCGTTTTTAAGCTAATCTGGTGGTTGTTTATTGATTATTCAAACCGGAGAAGATCGGTTTTACTGTTTTTTAGTGTTTTCTCTTCAATCGAACAAAGGTTAATTATGTTTTTGATTGATTTGAGATTGATGCTTGTTGTGCAGATAAACTTCCTTACTCTATTAAAATACTTCTTGAATCTGCTATACGTAACTGCGACGAGTTTCAAGTTAAGAGTACGGATGTCGAGAAGATCATTGACTGGGAGAACACATCTCCCAAGCAAGTTGAGATTCCGTTTAAGCCAGCTCGAGTGCTTCTTCAGGTCTTCACTTTATCTGACATTTACCATGATGGCATTGTTTTAATGATGATGATGATGATGATGATGAGTTATTTTTAATGCGGACTTGCATTACTAGGATTCTTTGGTTCTGACAATGCTCTCCGTTTTTATTTCCTTTCTTTTTTCAGGATTTTACTGGTGTTCCTGCTGTTGTTGATCTTGCCTGCATGCGAGATGCTATGAACAAGCTTGGTGGTGATTCCAATAAAATTAATCCCTTGGTAAGTTAGATACTTACTTTTATGGGTCATATTGGACTAACTAAAGCAACATTTTATTTTGAATTGTTGATTTTGTAACTTGGAGAACAGTTCTAATCATTGGTTTATCTTGAATTTCTGATGCTTGCAGGTTCCTGTAGATCTTGTTATTGATCATTCAGTTCAGGTTGATGTGGCAAGGTCGGAAAATGCTGTGCAGGCAAACATGGAACTTGAGTTCCAAAGGAACAATGAAAGATTTGCTTTTCTTAAGTGGGGTTCTAGTGCATTTGATAACATGCTTGTTGTCCCTCCTGGGTCAGGAATAGTACATCAGGTGCCAAGCATTTTTAAAGCTACATTAAGAGATCATAATATGTTTTTTGTTGGCTGTAAATAAATAGATGCTACTGTTCTTGCAAATGAATTGTTGTAGTGTCAATGAAGGGGGAAAGAAATTGCATACTGCTGCTGAAAAGTTATTTTAGCATGGAAACAGAATAAATGTCTTTGCCAGCAGTTTTTATGCCCTCAAATAAGTTTCTGTAATCTTGGTTAACAGGTCAATTTAGAATATCTTGGAAGAGTTGTTTTCAACACAAATGGCGTGCTTTATCCCGATAGCGTTGTTGGAACAGATTCTCATACAACTATGATTGATGGATTGGGTGTTGCTGGCTGGGGTGTTGGTGGTATAGAAGCCGAAGCTGCCATGCTTGGCCAGGTTAATTACTTACTCCTCTTATTAATATGTTATGTGTTTTAAAGGATGGAAAAGGTGGGGAAGGAAGAAAAGGACAATATATGGAGTAATTGAAGTGGTTAAGTGTCTGATTAACATTAATAAATTTCTTCGTTAATGTTTCTGAGAGCACGGACTTTTAATTTTGATTAGTAAAACACCTTAGCTAATGATTGTACACTTGGATTTTTGCTTGTAGCCCATGAGCATGGTCTTGCCTGGTGTTGTTGGGTTTAAACTACTAGGAAAGCTGAGAGATGGTGTGACAGCTACTGATTTGGTGTTGACAGTAACTCAAATGCTGAGGAAGCATGGGGTTGTTGGCAAGTTTGTGGAATTCTATGGTATAGTCTTCAATGCAACCACTATGCGGTAACTTATGCATTGTTTCTTGTGCTACTTTTGTCTAAGGTACATTTTTCCCTCTATCCTTATACAGGGGAAGGCATGCGTGAATTGTCATTAGCAGACCGTGCAACTATTGCCAACATGTCTCCTGAGTATGGTGCAACGATGGGATTTTTCCCTGTGGATCACGTCACTCTGCAATATCTGCAATTGACTGGCAGGAGTGATGAGACTGTAAGCCACTTAGAATAAATCTTTGTTTCATTTGATGTATCAACCTTTGATTTGCTGACTTATCTACAATCATGTAGATTGCAAGGATAGAATCTTATTTACGGGCCAATAAGATGTTTGTGGACTACAATGAGGTAAATATACACTTAAGTTCTTCTATGTTTCAAAAATTTTCAGCATACAGTTTCTAATAATTTGTTCCTAAACTCAGCCTCAGGTTGAGAAAGTGTACTCTTCCTACCTGGAACTGAAACTTGAGGAAGTTGAACCCTGTATATCAGGGCCCAAGAGGTAAAAGCATTTTTTATATCTAGAAACTGCAACCTTCTCTAAGATGAAAAATCTTGTTTAGTTTTTGGCATTCCTGTGATAGTATCTGATCGCTCTATGGCAGGCCGCATGATCGAGTTCCTTTGAAGGAAATGAAAGCGGATTGGCATGCATGCTTAGACAACAAAGTTGGATTTAAGGTATGCTCTTTATGAATTTGGGAAGGGTCTATTTTTGTGCTTCTTGGAACACTGAAGTGGTGATGAGGACATATACAAGTTATGAATACTATGTGCTTATAAATAACACTTGCCAAATCTATTAAGGGTGGGATCATATTATTTTATTATTCAAAAACTGGACCGTGATGCTTACACACAAATGATAATTTTTGAATGGTGTGAAAATGGTCTATCATCTGGTCATATAATAAGAACAGTTTGGTCCCTGAGTTCTCTCTTACTAAAAAAGGAGCTGAAAATATATGTTAAGTGCATCCTCCTCCTCTACTGTCTTCCCCAGTTCACTTTACCTGCATTCTCTTGTTACAGGGATTTGCAATACCAAAGGAATCTCAGAATAAGGTTGCAAAGTTTTCATTCCATGGGACTGCAGCAGAATTGAGGCATGGAGATGTTGTTATAGCCGCTATTACTAGTTGCACAAATACTTCAAATCCCAGTGTGATGCTTGGAGCTGCTCTGGTTGCAAAAAAAGCTTGTGAACTAGGATTGGAGGTAGGCTTTCTCTGCTTTTATGTCTACCATAGTACCATGTGTGCTTCTCATCGTTGAAGACTTGAAGTAATTGATAATGAGAAAAGATGAACATCGTCAATATGTGAAATTCTTAATCTTAAAATTGTAAAATGCAACCATTATACTCATGAAAGTTTTCCAAATTCTGTGTTATTTAAAGGCATAATTTTATCTTTTAGGTAATCTCTTTACAACAGCAAATTATTCAATGGGAAAGGGTGAACTTTTATTTTTTCCTTAAAATGAGATTTTGACCAAGAAATTTGATGCAGTTTTTTCTAGCTAGAATGTTTACAGTGGTAGAATTTTGGAGCAATAAACCTTATTGCATATTTTTGGATCATTGTTTTAACAGGTCAAGCCATGGATTAAGACAAGTCTTGCTCCAGGTTCTGGGGTCGTAACCAAGTACTTGCAAAAGAGGTATTTTTCATTAATCTGATGGAGCATGTTATCCATATGACAAGTGCTCTTCTTTATTTCATATTGCTAACTCAGTAATGAACTACAGCGGCTTGCAGAAGTATTTGAATCAGTTAGGATTTAACATAGTTGGATATGGATGCACTACATGTATTGGGAATTCCGGAGATATTGATGAATCTGTGGCATCAGCTATCTCTGAAAATGGTAAATTGTTTGAGAATATAGTTGGTTTTCCTTGCATCAGAATGCTTGAAGCTGACATATTGGTTGTATTCTGCATGCTTCCAGATATGGTGGCTGCGGCTGTGTTGTCAGGAAACAGAAACTTTGAAGGACGTGTACATCCTTTGACAAGGGCCAACTATCTTGCTTCTCCTCCTCTCGTTGTTGCCTATGCTCTTGCTGGCACTGTATGTATCTTCATCTCATTACAACTGGGTCTCTGTTAAAAAAATGCTCTTGAAATTGAAATGTATGATGTCTTCTTGTAATCATAATTTAGTTGCTTTTGGTTTAACTTCTTTATTCATTACTTATTTTTTTTCGGAATATCAAGTGTATTTCTCATTGGACACAATGTTGCAGGTAGATATTGATTTCGAGACAGAATCCATTGGAACAGGCAAAGATGGAAAACAAATATTTTTCAGGGATATTTGGCCTTCTAGTGAAGAAGTGGCTAATGTGAGCTACTCAGCCTGCTTTACCCTGATTCCTAGGCTTAAAAAATTAGGAACTAATTCAGGTTTCCATTGTTGTTCCGTCTTCAGGTTGTACAATCAAGTGTGCTGCCTGATATGTTCAAAGCAACATATGAAGCAATCACCAAAGGAAATCCCATGTGGAATGAGTTATCTGTACCATCTAGTAGCCTTTATGCCTGGAATCCAACATCAACTTACATCCACGAGCCACCATACTTTAAAGACATGACCATGTCACCTCCAGGTCCACACGGAGTGAAGGATGCCTACTGCTTGCTTAACTTTGGAGATAGCATCACAACTGATCACATCTCCCCAGCTGGTAGCATCCACAAAGATAGCCCCGCAGCCAAATTTCTCTTGGAACATGGGGTAGATAGAAGAGATTTCAACTCTTATGGAAGTCGACGTGGTAATGATGAAATTATGGCCAGGGGTACTTTTGCAAATATCCGAATTGTGAACAAACTATTGAAAGGAGAAGTTGGGCCTAAAACAATTCATATTCCCACTGGAGAGAAACTATCTGTATATGATGTCGCAATGGTAAATAACTATTCTTAATCCCCCATATATTTCATATTTTATGATTTATTTAACCCTTGAAATTTAGCCTTTGCGTTATGATCTATCTGAAGTCATTGTATTTATTTCCATGACTAACATTCATCTCATTGTTTTTACTAGAAAGGAGCATTTATTTCATTGTGCCTGAGAGTTCTATTAACTATTAAGTTAATGCGTTTATATTACAGAAATCATCCAATTTGGCTTTTTAAAAGTGAATTGTAATTACTCAATTTTATTTATCAGTTTTTGAGCTTCACCACCTAAATTGGCTTTTTATGAGTGAATTGTAATATTGTTCAATTTTATTTATCGACAGAGGTACAAGACTGCAGGTCAAGATACCATAATTTTGGCTGGTGCTGAATATGGGAGTGGAAGTTCTCGAGACTGGGCTGCAAAAGGTCCAATGTTACTGGTAAGTTATTGGCTCCTTCTCGACTTACAAAAGTGCACCATTCTCTCTCGCTCTCTCTCCCCGTTTCCTGAACATTTATTGCTTTGAATGACAAACATGTGGATCTCATTCTCAATTTATATGTATCCTGTGCACTCTCTTAGTAATACCATTAATGATGTCATACTCAGGGTGTGAAAGCAGTCATTGCCAAGAGTTTTGAGCGAATTCACCGTAGTAATTTGGTGGGCATGGGCATCATTCCCCTCTGTTTCAAGTCTGGAGAGGATGCCGACACTCTTGGATTGACTGGCCATGAGCGCTACACTATTGATCTTCCCAGCAGTGTGAGCGAAATTAGACCTGGTCAAGATGTCACCGTGACTACAGACGGTGGCAAGTCATTCACCTGCACTGTACGATTTGATACGGAGGTAAGATAATGGAGTAGCATTTTAGTCATTGTCTCGCCTTCTTTTAAAAAAAACTGAGGGAGCCAAGCTCCGATTGAATTTACTTCCCACTGACTCACTGAAGGAAGTATTGGTTATATTAAATGCACAGGTGGAACTGGCTTATTTCAACCACGGAGGCATTTTGCAGTATGTCATCAGGAACTTGATCGGCTCAAAACAGTGATTAGGCGAAGAAAAAAATCTGTCTGCGGAGTTTGAGGAATTTTCGTAAACCATGTTTGGGCTGACAATTTAGGCCGATGGCTGATGAAGTAGAACTATAGATTTGCAGCAAAAGTTTTATTGAATAAAATTTGAAACAGAAGTGGAAAAATTCGGTGTTGCGATCCGAAGCAAGGCAAAGACATGCTTTTTATAATAGATAATACAGACATAAGATGTTTTCCCACTCTCCTCACCTCACTGTTTCGTGTTGGTTTTGGCAATAATTTTTTTGGTAAACTACTCCACTGATTGTCTAACTATGGGCCGCGATTTGTTTTGACTACCTAATTAAAAAAAATTTAAAATTCAACCACCTAACTATTTAAATGGACTTATTTTGACCACGACCGCCAAAAGTTAACATGTTATTTTTCCGTTAATTTTTAATAGCCGGTGGTTAAAATATATCTATTTTAATAGTTGAATGGTCAAATTTTTAGTTGGGTGGTCAAAACAGGTCGCGACCAATAGTTGAGTGATTGTTTACCCTATTTTTTTATAGTTTTGTTAAGCATGACTAATTCATCGATGTCTATCGTTTTGTCTTTAATTTTTTCTTTCATTCTTTACCGTAAGGTGATGTTATCTAATTTATAATTCGTCCCTAATGGACGTATAGGAAGGCAAGCTATGTCACTACATCTGGAGAAGATGGCGTACGAGCATGGTCATAATCCAACCAATGGATGCTTCACATACTTCAAAACTGTTAAGTGTTCAACATTTTAATATTATAAATAAACTTTTTATGAGAATATTGTTATTTTTTAATTATTGATATTTGATTTATTGGTAAGTATACGAGAATAATGTTATTGTTACTTATAGAAATTGTTGGTAAGGAAAGTACATGAACAAGTCATTGTGGGTTTCCCACGTGTTCCTGTACATAATCACGGAACTAGTTTGTCTTTTGGTATATAATTTATGGTGACCCAGGTGGATTTGATAATTGATACGGCTTAAGTATTATCCAGGTGTGAAGAATATGACGTAAATCTTGTAGTCAAGGTGGCTATATGTTATCTAACCAGGTATTGGCAAAGTGTCCCTTTAAATTGGCCAGATGGCTTCTTCGGTTGGTTGCAAGTTCTTTGCATTCTTAACAAAGTGATCAACTGCGAAACTTGACATGCCCGTGGAGAGATCTTCCATGGAACATGTGTAAGAAAAAGCTAACACCAATTAATTAAATGCATTCAATTGAAAATCAAATATTAAGGCTCTTAAAAAAAAAAAAAAAAACTAGAATTTTAAACTAAAATTTGCTTTTAGGATTAGCTAAAAACACCCATATTCATAGAATCAAAAGGTGATCAGCATGGTTAGAATCATTGTTGACGGTGACCATTTCCGAGCCGGAGGGCGCGAAGACCTCGGCTTCGCCATTGCTGATCAAAACTCGGGAGATCGTGATCTGGTATCCGTATTTCTTCGACTCGGTGTTTAACAACTGAGTCCGGTTGCGAGTTATGGTTTTTTTCAACTTTTATGCTCGCGTTGTGATTGATTGGTTCATAGTGTCACGGGGTCAGAGTCTTCACGCAGGGACAACTCCCCCGTGCGGCAACCCAGGGCCCCCATAAGCCCGGGGCTAAGCCTTTTCCATTCGATGCTTACTGGTTTCGCCCTCCCATGAGCTCATCAGGGAAGCGGGGACAGCTCCCGACCAGTGTGGTGCCTAACCAGCACGCTCAGCCCCCAGGACGGCGCCATTGTGAGTCAGCCAAGGAGGGATCGTGGTGCTACTACATCAGCCAAAGTAGCCGAACCAGGATCGAGACCCGGTGAGACGTTGAGTGTTAAAGCAGTCGAGTCGAGGGTGAAGAAGACGCAACCAAAGTGCTACCATTGTAAGGGGCCACACAAGTTGCGTGGATGCCCAGATCGTGTCAAGCCAACCAAGGCGTTGGGTGAGCCCAAGTTGAACAAGGCCTCACAACACGAATCGATGAGTTCTGCCAAGGCCAAGGTAGACCGAGTGCAGAACATAGAGCCCATGTCCAAGAAAGCCACAAAGGGGTCCAACAAGCATGTTCCTGGGAGGAATATGGCCACAGCGACCAAGGCGAAGCGAGGGTCGAAGGTAAAAATTTCCGAGGATGTTCTTGGTGAAAAGAACATTGCTTCAGAGGCCACACCCTTGAGGAGGCAGATCCGCGCCTCAAGTTGATCGATACGATCAAAGAAGAGGTTCAAGGCATCATCGATGATTCGGTTGGTACCATGAACAAGAAGATCGAGGCCTTTCAAGATGCAATGGCTGCTATGAAGGCCGAGTTTGCGGGGGAGATCAAGAAGCTCTCTGTCGAGCTACTCCTCTATAAGAATGCCGTGACAATAGACTCAGCATCTGTATGTGATTCTCATTGGGAGAACTTTGAAGCTGTTATCGTACTTGTTCTTTAATTGAGTTTCCATATTTTTCCTTCCTTTTCTGCATTTTCTCTTTGCATGTTTTCTTATTTATAATCCTTAATATCAACTCTACCCCCTTTAATTTATTAAAATTGTTATTTTAACCATTTTATTAGTTTTCGATCAGTTTTATCTCTCAACTTTCATTCCATCGGTGCGATAATTAGTTCATAGATGTTTGGATAATTAGTTCAAATCATATAAATTCATGTTATTTGAGCCTAAGATTTAAAATTTTATAGTAGAAAATAATATTGATTCGAGTCAAAAAAATTCTAATCATAACATTTTATAATAAAATCATTTCAGTAACGGCGTAAATATATATATATATATATATTATGATCTAATGTTTTGCAGATATGCAAGATCAAGAAGGTTGTTTTGGGTTGACAACAATATTTTGAATGTACGGTTGTTAGGATTAAGGGTTGGGGTCGATTGGGAAATTTTAAGGTGAAGTAGTTTAGGGCGAGATTAAAATGAGACACTACGTAAATTCTTACTAAAATAGTAAGAAATTGTGTATGATTGGGTAATAATTTAAGTAGAACTAAATGTTGACACCGTTTTCTGTCCGGGTCAAAATAAATTGGGCCTTCAAAAGCCCATCAAACACTTGGAGTCGCCATCGGTCGTTTTGGGTTGGGTGCGACCGAAAATCTGTAAAATTGGTCTGCGTCAACACCGAGATCGTCGTCAGGTTCGAGAGTCGGTTACGAGTGAGGAAGGTTATAGCACCCCACTACGCCCAAAATTGGTACCTAAGGGTTTTGATTGTCTAAAAAAAGGAAACTCAAAAAGGGATTAATAGCACTACTAAAATAATGTAATATATTCAAAAATGCAAATGCATAAATTAAATCAAACAAACAAAATTAATCAAATCATAAAAAGGATAAATTCAAACTTAATCAAATAAAACGTGTTAAATTATCAATCAAACTCAAATCAGACACCTAATTAAACTAAAATAATTTTAATTAGAAACCATATCACAAATTAATCAATTTATTAAAGTCATTCGATTACCAAATCTTAATACAAGGACCAAATCAAATTAAAAAAAACAAATCAAAAGACTTAATTATTAATCAATTTTATGAAGAAGGATCTAATTAAAAAAACTTAAACCTAAAGGCCAAAATCTAAACAAACTAATCTAAAAGAGTGACTAAAATGAAACAAATTAAAACATAAGGGATAAAAAAAGCCTAACTGCAAATCTCCTAAAAGCAAAGGGACCAAAGGCAGAATTAACCCCTAAATCAAAACATGCGCAGGTGTTGACTCCTTTAATGCCCTGTTTCACGCAGTCATTGAAGGAATTTTTTAATGGATTAATATCCTATACACCGGTGGTGAAAAGTTTTTATTTCCACAAGCGCCTCAATTATAGAGTTTAGGGTTAGTGTTTAGGGTTTAAAGTTTAGGGGTTTTAGTGTAAAGGTTTAGAATTTAGGGTTCATGTTTAGAATTTAGGAATTAGGGTTAGAATTTAGGGTTTAGGGTTAGGGTTTTGTTTTAGGGTAATATGGGTGAGGATTTAGGTTTTAACCTATAAACCCTAAATTTTAACCCTAAACCCAAATTTCAATCAACAATCCCTAAATTCAAAACTACTACACTTATACCTCTAAATTTTAAACCCTAAACGAAGTCCCTAACCCCTAAAACTAAGGCGCTTGTGTAAAAAAGTTTCCACAAACGCTTGTGTATAGAACAATTACCCTTTTTTAATTCCTTTTATTTTTATTATAGCTGTTCACAAAACCAATTTGTTTTGAATTCTCACCAAACAAAGAAACCGAACGTACAGTAAAACTCAAATACACCGCCGGCCGCTGTCACTCACTTCGACCATCGTCGTTGGTGGCAGTTTAACTTCAAATCGCACTGGGAAATTCGCCCCGATCTCCTAAGCACGAATCCGTGATCCATTTCTTCTAAATCCGTCACGAACTCCACGAAAATGGCCCTAAACTGTTCGACTTCCCAACTCCTGATCTCCGCTTTCAGCCGTAAGATTGGCTTGGTTTTAGACTATGTCGCTCTACTAGATACGTCTCAACTCTCCACCGTTGGGATTCGTCATTCGGTGATCGCAGCTGCCGTAGACAACAACTCGCAGGTAAGGCTTCTCGTTTTCTTTTCTCTTCTTCGTTGGTTACTGCTTTTACATTCCTTTTTGCAGGTTTGGTTTACTGTAGCTGTGAGCTTGGGGTTGCACGGATGAGTGCATGGTTGTGACGGTGAGTGGCAGTAGAGTTTGGGAAGAGTTTATGAGAGCTCGATGAAGGGGGTAATGGCCGAGTGGCAATTTCCCTTGTTCTTCTAATTTTGCTTACCATTTTTTACTCCCCCTCACTGTGTTCTTTGTTGCATTTTATAATCACAATATACCTCAATTCATGGGATTGTGAGAAGATTTTTTTGTATACTCACAGTTGAGAAATTTTAGGAATTGTTAGTTGATGGAGGCTTGACCGAGAAAAGGGAAGATTGGTTAACCGAGTTGTTAACTTAATTTGAATCGGGTTTGGATTGATTTCGGATGTGGTTAAGTTGGGTCTCGGTTTGGATTTAAGTTTGGGCTTAGTAGTTGGGCCCAGATAAATTTGGTGCTTACACTAAAATTTTTACTAATTGAATAAAAATTTGCGTAACTACATAAATTATTATCATCTGGGTAAAAATTTCTGTAAATTTTGCCTTTTAAGTAAGATTTTACTCTTATTGTGATGTTTATTATTTGTTTCTTTCTAGCAGTTTTCTATTTTTGATGGAATAGAATATAAATTTATCTTAAAAATATATTTGACTCAATTTCTATTTTATAAACTAAAATAAAAAAATAAAATAAAATGTAAGAGATAAAATGATACTTATGAATTTGATCAACTTTTTTTCAACTAATAACATGCATGAGATGTTTCCTCTGAGAGGTGAATGGTAGTTGGGGCCTTGGGGGTGGGTAAATATCTTTATCATTGTTTATTATAGTTACACGTTGGCTAAGATATTTTCTGTGTTTTTAAAGGAAAAATCCAAATTTATTTTCTGTGTTGCTTTATAGATTCGGGTACTTTTATAAGTGTAGAAAACATCAAAATTACTATCTTTTTTTAATATGTTTAATATAATTGTTACACGTAAACGTAAATATAAAGTAAGATGTTTTAAAAAAAAAAAGTTAATTATACCACATACCACTCAACTATGGTCATTGACTCGAAAATGTCACTGAACTTTAAACAAAGACAAATCTAACAATGAACTTTAATTTTTGACTTGAAAATGTCACTTTGTCGTTAACTCTTAACGTCCATGTTAAGTCAAAACGACATCGTTTTTGCTGAAAGAAAAATATTAAAATCATGCCTATAAAAAGATTAGAACCCAAGACTTTCAAATTCAAGAGCTAAGGCTTAACCACTAAACAAATATGACATTAAATAATATTTTATACTATATATCTCAAACCACTTGAGATTAATTCAAATTATTTTCTGAAATAAATAATACTATAAATAATATTAATATATAAAATATATTATTTACATATATATCAATATATATAAATAAAAATATATTATTTTTATATATTATTAATAATATAAATGTATTAATTAAAAGAACTAAAAATATTCATAAAAATAATATATAAGAAACCCTAAACCTTGAGCTATTAACCCACTAATTCCAACCCTCAAACATAAATCCTAAATCACAGAGTTTAGAATTTATGGTCTAAGGGTTTCTATATATTATTTTTATGAATAATTTAAGATTTTAAAAACAATATATTTATATTATAAAAAATAAAAATAAAAATAATATATTTTTATTTAAATTATATAAATTTATCCATTTGATTTATTAAAATTATTTTATGAAAAAATAATACTATAAATAATATAAAATATATTATTTACATATATATCAATAACATATAAATAAAAATATATTATTTTTATATTTTTTTATATTATTTTTATAAAAACAAAAAATATTCATAAAAATAATATATTTAAATTATAAATAATATATAAAAATCCTATATCTTTAGGTTTAGAATTAAGATTTAGGGTTTAGACTTTGTAGTTTAGGGTATTTATATATTATTTATAATATAAATATATTATTTTTATTAATATTTTAGGATTTTTGTATATATATAAAAATAATATATGTTTATTTATATATGTAAATAATATATTTTATATTTTTATATACTGATATTATTTATAATATTATTTATTTTATAAAATAATTTGAATTAATCTCAAGTGGTTTGAGATATATAATATTTGTGGTAAAATATTATAAAATATTATGTTGGCTCAGTGGTTAAGGCTTAGCTTTTGAATTTGAAGGTATTGGGTTTAAATCCCTTCAAAAGTGTGGTTTTAATATATTTTTTCTCCAGCAAAACTACGTCGTTTTAGGATAAATTAGGCTTCTGTTGGGCTTGAAACACGCTCGAATCGATCTTCTAAAACCGTCAAGAGGGTTGAATTGAACTCTCGAAAGAATTGGCTAAAACCGATAAAAAAGATAGACAATTTGCACGATGATTTTAGAGTGGTTCGACTTTCTAACAAAAGTCTACATCCACTACCTTAGCACACCACTAAGGATTTTCCAATTCACTACTATGAATTCTTCCTTTTGAGGCCAAATGGATAACCTTACAACCCTATCTTTTCAATGGCTAAGATAGAACCACTCTAGTTTTTCTCTCAAGGCTAAACTAGAACCTCTCCCTTTTACAAGGTAGTTTGTGTAAACAATAAAAACCACACAAGGTGGGTGTTTACAAGAATTAAGCTCACAAGAGTGGAAAGAATAAAAACAATTGGAAAACACTCTCTATACAATATATACAAGAGAAATGAAGAAAATAAAGACTTGAACTCAATTTCTCTTGAACATGAAGCTTGGATGTTGTCTCTTGCAATCTTCAAGTGTCCCAAGGTTGCTTTTATAGTGTGGAATGATATTCAAGCCGTTTATGGCCGTTGGGATGTTTTGGAGCCGTTGGGAAGTCATAAAGTCGACCTTTAAATTCTCACCTGCACAGAGGTTTCGAAACCTTTACCAGAGGTTTCCAAACCTTAAGGAGGAATTTGAAAAAACTAGCCGTTAAAAGGCCAAGGTTTCGAAACCTTTATAGAGGTTTCGAAACCTTTGTGCCAAGGTTTCGAGACCTTTATAGAGGTTTCGAAACCTTTGCTAAGGTTTCAAAAACAGAGGCATTCTGCCTAGAAAGGTTTCGAAACCTTAATGAAGGTTTCGAAACTTTCACTTAAAAACCCAATTTTGGCTAATTTTTAACTTTTAAATATATATTCGATATAGGTGCAAAGTCAAAACATTTTAAACATATTTTTCAAGTTTTAAGGACTTTTGAATTATTTTTGAAATCTTTAAACAAGTCCAAAACATTTTTCACATAATTGTTATATCAAAATATTTCTCAACAATCTCCCCCTTTTTGATATAACAAAACTTCTTTGAAAAATTGTTTTTGACAAAAGCTCCCCCTTAATTTTTTACTTACTTCTCCCCCTTTTTGTTATATCAAAAATAATTCAAATCTTTATAGTACATAATAACAATGGAGAGTAAGTTAAAAAAAAGTTTAAGTACAAAACATTTGAAAAATAAAACTCCCCCTTACTAAAGCATTCCATTAAATTTTTAGCCCAAATTTTGACACTTAAAGAGATTGAATTTTCATCATTGAATCAAATCAATTTAAAACATATGAAATTCAATTTATCAAAGACTTTAAAACTTTATGCAAACATATGAATGAAACAATGTGATTCATATGCATAAAGAATCATAAAATGTCATGCACTTATAAATATAAATAAGCAATGATGCATGAACATTTATCATCAAAGTAGGCAACCGAATGATTTAAAATCAAATACATTAAGATTAGAGGTTACCCATCTTCTTCACTTGTGTGACTAGAGCATTTGAGATTCTTGCTTTTCTTGCCTTTGCTCCAACACGCCTACAAGAGACACTTACTTGGATTTTGGTATCCAAATTGCTTTGGATCCATTAAAATTAATCTCAATGTCTCTAGTTCCCTTAGGAACCCATACTTGTCTAATCCTATAAGATTTTTTCTTCTTTATAGGACAAGTATGCAAGGAATGACCATGATAATGACAATGTGAGCATTTTGTCATTATGGAATGAGATGAATTATTAAAAATAATTTCTTTTTCTTTTGCTAAGCTTTCAAGCTTAACTTTTAAATCAAGATTTTCTTTTTCTAAAATTCCATTGCTTGTTTTTGAAAACTCTAAATCATTTTTCAAAATCTCATTTTCTTTTTCAAAATCTAATTTTGTTTTCAAAAGAAAATCATTTTCAAATTCAAGTTTCGAAATCATTTTCCTAAATTTGGAATTTATGGTCTCAAATTCCAAAAATAATTCATCGAAAGCATCTTGTAACTCATCAAATGAATATGCATTTGGATCATTAGAGTTGGAAGATACCTTGGGCTCATCGAGAGCCAAAACACCATCCACCTTTGGTGTTGAGAGGAGGATTGCACATGATGAAGCATCATCTTTCTTCTCTTCTATCCCATATAATTTCTCAAGCTTCTCCCAAATTTCTTTGGCACTTTTGGATAGGGAGATCTTCTTGGAAATCTCTTCACTTAGGGCACAAAGAAGAATGTGCATAGCCTTTGCATTGAGATGGTCCTTCTTTGTGTCTTTGGCACTCATTTTCTTCTTCTTCTTAGGAGCTTCCAAATGTCCATCTTTGATAATCATCCAAATGTCGAGGTTGAATCCTTGGATGAAATATTTCATGATGTTGCTCCATTGGAAGTAACCTTCTCCTTTGAAAAGAGGAGGACACATGATAGAGCGGCCTTCTTCGAATGAAATAATTGTAGAACCGCTAGCCATTTGAAATCTTGAATCGGTGAAATTCGAGCAATCGATCTTTACTCCCGGATGTTAGTCCTTTGATGGAGACGAGGCTCTGATACCAATTGTTGGGCTTGAAACACGCTCGAATCGATCTTCTAAAACCGTCAAGAGGGTTGAATTGAACTCTCGAAAGAATTGGCTAAAACCGATAAAAAAGATAGACAATTTGCACGATGATTTTAGAGTGGTTCGACTTTCTAACAAAAGTCTACATCCACTACCTTAGCACACCACTAAGGATTTTTCAATTTACTACTATGAATTCTTCCTTTTGAGGCCAAATGGATAACCTTACAACCCTATCTTTTCAATGGCTAAGATAGAACCACTCTAGTTTTTCTCTCAAGGCTAAACTAGAACCTCTCCCTTTTACAAGGTAGTTTGTGTAAACAATAAAAACCACACAAGGTGGGTGTTTACAAGAATTAAGCTCACAAGAGTGTAAAGAATAAAAACAATTGAAAAACACTCTCTATACAATATATACAAGAGAAATGAAGAAAATAAAGACTTGAACTCAATTTCTCTTGAACATGAAGCTTGGATGTTGTCTCTTGCAATCTTCAAGTGTCCCAAGGTTGCTTTTATAGTGTGGAATGATATTCTAGCCGTTTATGGCCGTTGGGATGTTTTGGAGCCGTTGGGAAGTCATAAAGTCGACCTTTAAATTCTCACCTGCACAGAGGTTTCGAAACCTTTACCAGAGGTTTCCAAACCTTAAGGAGGAATTTGAAAAAACTAGCCGTTACAAGGCCAAGGTTTCGAAACCTTCATAGAGGTTTCGAAACCTTTGTGCCAAGGTTTCGAGACCTTTATAGAGGTTTCGAAACCTTTGCTAAGGTTTCAAAAACAGAGGCATTCTGCCCAGAAAGGTTTCGAAACCTTAATGAAGGTTTCGAAACTTTCACTTAAAAACCCAATTTTGGCTAATTTTTAACTTTTAAATATATATTCGATATAGGTGCAAAGTCAAAACATTTTAAACATATTTTTCAAGTTTTAAGGACTTTTGAATTATTTTTGAAATCTTTAAACAAGTCCAAAACATTTTTCACATAATTGTTATATCAAAATATTTCTCAACAATCTCCCCCTTTTTGATATAACAAAACTTCTTTGAAAAATTGTTTTTGACAAAAGCTCCCCCTTAATTTTTTACTTACTTCTCCTCCTTTTTGTTATATCAAAAATAATTCAAATCTTTATAGTACATAATAACAATGGAGAGTAAGTTAAAAAAAAGTTTAAGTACAAAACATTTGAAAAATAAAACTCCCCCTTACTAAAGCATTCCATTAAATTTTTAGCCCAAATTTTGACACTTAAGGAGATTGAATTTTCATCATTGAATCAAATCAATTTAAAACATATGAAATTCAATTTATCAAAGACTTTAAAACTTTATGCAAACATATGAATGAAACAATGTGATTCATATGCATAAAGAATCATAAAATGTCATGCACTTATAAATATAAATAAGCAATGATGCATGAACATTTATCATCAAAGTAGGCAACCGAATGATTTAAAATCAAATACATTAAGATTAGAGGTTACCCATCTTCTTCACTTGTGTGACTAGAGCATTTGAGATTCTTGCTTTTCTTGCCTTTGCTCCAACACGCCTACAAGAGACACTTACTTGGATTTTGGTATCCAAATTGCTTTGGATCCATTAAAATTAATCTCAATGTCTCTAGTTCCCTTAGGAACCCATACTTGTCTAATCCTATAAGATTTTTTCTTCTTTATAGGACAAGTATGCAAGGAATGACCATGATAATGACAATGTGAGCATTTTGTCATTATGGGATGAGATGAATTATTAAAAATAATTTCTTTTTCTTTTGCTAAGCTTTCAAGCTTAACTTTTAAATCAAGATTTTCTTTTTCTAAAATTCCATTGCTTGTTTTTGAAAACTCTAAATCATTTTTCAAAATCTCATTTTCTTTTTTAAAATCTAATTTTGTTTTCAAAAGAAAATCATTTTCAAATTCAAGTTTCGAAATCATTTTCCTAAATTTGGAATTTATGGTCTCAAATTCCAAAAATAATTCATCGAAAGCATCTTGTAACTCATCAAATGAATATGCATTTGGATCATTAGAGTTGGAAGATACCTTGGGCTCATCGAGAGCCAAAACACCATCCACCTTTGGTGTTGAGAGGAGGATTGCACATGATGAAGCATCATCTTTCTTCTCTTCTATCCCATATAATTTCTCAAGCTTCTCCCAAATTTCTTTGGCACTTTTGGATGGGGAGATCTTCTTGGAAATCTCTTCACTTAGGGCACAAAGAAGAATGTGCATAGCCTTTGCATTGAGATGGTCCTTCTTTGTGTCTTTGGCACTCATTTTCTTCTTCTTCTTAGGAGCTTCCAAATGTCCATCTTTGATAATCATCCAAATGTCGAGGTTGAATCCTTGGATGAAATATTTCATGATGTTGCTCCATTGGAAGTAACCTTCTCCTTTGAAAAGAGGAGGACACATGATAGAGCGGCCTTCTTCGAATGAAATAATTGTAGAACCGCTAGCCATTTGAAATCTTGAATCGGTGAAATTCGAGCAATCGATCTTTACTCCCGGATGTTAGTCCTTTGATGGAGACGAGGCTCTGATACCAATTGTTGGGCTTGAAACACGCTCGAATCGATCTTCTAAAACCGTCAAGAGGGTTGAATTGAACTCTCGAAAGAATTGGCTAAAACCGATAAAAAAGATAGACAATTTGCACGATGATTTTAGAGTGGTTCGACTTTCTAACAAAAGTCTACATCCACTACCTTAGCACACCACTAAGGATTTTTCAATTCACTACTATGAATTCTTCCTTTTGAGGCCAAATGGATAACCTTACAACCCTATCTTTTCAATGGCTAAGATAGAACCACTCTAGTTTTTCTCTCAAGGCTAAACTAGAACCTCTCCCTTTTACAAGGTAGTTTGTGTAAACAATGAAAACCACACAAGGTGGGTGTTTACAAGAATTAAGCTCACAAGAGTGTAAAGAATAAAAACAATTGAAAAACACTCTCTATACAATATATACAAGAGAAATGAAGAAAATAAAGACTTGAACTCAATTTCTCTTGAACATGAAGCTTGGATGTTGTCTCTTGCAATCTTCAAGTGTCCCAAGGTTGCTTTTATAGTGTGGAATGATATTCTAGCCGTTTATGGCCGTTGGGATGTTTTGGAGCCGTTGGGAAGTCATAAAGTCGACCTTTAAATTCTCACCTGCACAGATGTTTCGAAACCTTTACCAGAGGTTTCCAAACCTTAAGGAGGAATTTGAAAAAACTAGCCGTTACAAGGCCAAGGTTTCGAGACCTTTATAGAGGTTTCGAAACCTTTGCTAAGGTTTCAAAAACAGAGGCATTTTGCCCAGAAAGGTTTCGAAACCTTAATGAAGGTTTCGAAACTTTCACTTAAAAACCCAATTTTGGCTAATTTTTAACTTTTAAATATATATTCGATATAGGTGCAAAGTCAAAACCTTTTAAACATATTTTTCAAGTTTTAAGGACTTTTGAATTATTTTTGAAATCTTTAAACAAGTCCAAAACATTTTTCACATAATTGTTATATCAAAATATTTCTCAACAGCTTCAAATCAGTCGTACCAAAACGACGCTATTTTGACTTAATAGGGACGTTAAGAGTTAATGATTGAGTGGCATTATCGATTCAAAAGTTAAAGTTCAGTGTTAGATTCGTACTTTTCTAAAATTCGGTGACATTTTCGAGTTAGTGGTCATAGTTGAGTTGTATGTGGTTTAGTTAACCCTAAAAATATATAATAAGATGTATTAAAATAACTATAAGTATATATATTAAAAAACACACATATATATTATGTCAACACATATATAGTAATTTTATATAAACTATTCCAATTTAAATATATTTTTTAGATTGTTTAATTTCATTAAAATTATTGTTCTGCATTTTTTTAAAAACATTCCTCACGACAAAGTTGAACTTTTCATATTTAAAGTTTGAATTTTATCATATCTACATACTATAATTTGATTTTAATATAAAATTATTATGATTAATTTTAAAAATAATTATTTGAATATGCATTTTTTCAATTTATAATTATAATCGAGATTGTAGTTGTAAAAGAATATTAGTTCTTCAAGTGTCATAATTGAACCTTAATAACTTTTCCCAACCCGTACACTATTAACTATCATGCCAATAAACTTTTCATTCCCATTTTCAATTATCATCCAACTTTAATTCAAAATAATTCCAACGAATAAAGACGTTTTTTTTCTTAAAAAATGAATATTAGAATATAAAGAAATAAAAAAAATAAAATGGTGATAAAAGGTATTTTCATCCTGGTTTCTTATCCACGAAGAACATCAAGTAAAAATGAAAAATAATTCAAAAGATAACCAATGGCATCATTTTATTTCCCTTGAGCTGAGCACCCAAATAAACATTCTCCAAAGAGTATTTATATAGAATGAGTCTTAAAAGACATAGGCCTTGTTTGATAATTAGCGGATAACGGATTATATTAGCTGATAACTGATTGCATTAGTTGATTTAACTAGCAGATTGTATGAAAGTGTTTGGTAAAATTAATTAATAGCTGATAGCTGTTAGATTATTTAAACAAACAAAATGACATACAAAGACATGATTATATTCAATACTTGTTTGAATAGTTTATTAGTTATTAATATTTTGTATCTAATTATTATTAATTAAATCTATAAAATTATTTTTAATATAACTTTTCTAAACATATTCAAATTATTTATATATTAATTTATTATTTATATAATTATTTTAATATAATATAATTTATTATTAAATTTAAATACACACATAAATATGTGATAATAAAAAAAGTAAATAGGATTAGCTTATAAATAGGGTGAGAAAATATTTAATTTAAGTTATTTTGAAATTTTTGATAACTAGTAAAGGTAAAAGACTCTTTACAACTCTAATATCAAACCTCTAATTTCAAAAACTCATATTATGAGCTTTTTCAAAATTAACGGTTTCACTTCAATCCGTTGTTTACCAAACAACAATATTAACAGATTTGACTGGTCAAACCTCTAATTATGCATCAAACCTCTAATTTTTGCCCAAATCACTCTTTACCAAACAGGGTCATAGTATTAATTTAAAATATAACATAACATTTAATCCAAACTAATTGTATACATTGTTTACATATTAAATGTGACAACTTGATTTTAAAATTAAAATAATTATCAAATTTTAAAAATTACTAATATAAAAAAATTCATGAATCAAATTAAGAAAATATTAAAGTTAGAGATTAAAAATTATTTTATCTCAATTTATTCTACTTACAAATTATATGTCAAATTTTTTATACAATATCTATATAGGATGAGTCTACCACGTGCGACGAACACCGATGAACACCACTAATGATGAACAGCGATGAACACCATTAAATTAATTAATAAAGATTTAAAATTTTAAGGACCCATCATACAATTAATAATTATTTTTAAAAATTCAATTAAATTATTTTTTATATATATTAAAATTTTATTTTTTTTAATAAAGGTAAACTATATATTTAGTACCTCACCTATTTTCGTATTTCTATTGAACCCTCATTATTTAAATATTATTTCAATTTGACCTTATTCTTTATAAAAAAATAATTTAACCCCTAATTCTCAACCTAAAACACTAAACTATTAAACTTTAAACCCTTAAACCTATACCCTAAATTATATACCATTAAAAATAATTTCATCATCATCTATTCAATTCAATTCAATGAATTGTTGAATTTTCCTAAAAAATTAATTAAATTATTTTTTATATATGGTGAAATTATTTCACCCTAAACCTATACCCTAAACCTTAAATCCCGAGATAACCATCATCGAAACAACATTGTCGTCTTTGAATACCCACAAGCTAAAATCGGTGACCGAGGCAAACGAAGACGCCATGGAAGCACCGGAAAAAGCAAGGTTCTGCAGAGCGAATATCAAGAAATTAACACACAGTGGGCCTGCTAACATCAGCTGCTTCTTCATCTCTGCAAGGATTTCATTTTTGTCAAATCTCGGTTGAGAATTTACCAATGGTGATTCAAGCTGCACCCTTTGCTCATCGAGATCCTCCATTTTTTTATGGAGCAAGGGATGAAAACTGGTGAAATTATTTCGATGTTTTGAATGGTTACTGTACTGGATTGATCCATCAGTTGTGCCAAGAAATAATTTTACCATATATAAAAAATAATTTAATTAATTTTTTAGGAGAATTCAACGATTCATTGAATTAAATTGAATCGATGATGATGAAATTATTTTTAATGGTATATGATTTAGTGTATAGATTTAATGGTTTAAGGTTTAATAGTTTAGGGTTTTAGGTTGAGGGTTAAGGGTTAAATTATTTTTTTATAAAGAATAGGGTCCAATTGAAATAATATTTAGATAATGAGGGTTCAATAGAAATACGAAAATAGGTGAGGTACTAAATATATAATTTACCCTTATTAAAAAAATAAAATTTTAATATATATATAAAATAATTTAATTGAATTTTTAAAAATAATTATTAATTGTATGATGGGTCCTTAAAATTTTAAATCTTTATTAATTAATTTAATGGTGTTCATCGGTGTTCATCATTAGTGGTGTTTATCGGTGTTCGTCGCACATTGTAGAATTTTCCATCTATATATTACCTAAATTTACAGATAAAAATATATTTTTTAAATAAATAAAAACTCACACGACACAATACGAATGTTGTAATAACAATAATTGGTTATTAATTTTTAAATAGAAAGAAAACGTTTAAAGTAAAAATAGAAACAAGGCGATAAATCAAATAAATCAGTATAGTAGCAATAATTTATGATGAGCTATTAACTTATAAGGAATAAAATAAACGGGTAGATTTTTTTTACTAAACAGAGAATTAGTATTATATTTTTATATTAAGATTTGAATTTATACAATAATATTTTTTTGTCTTTTTAGTATTTTATTTATGCCCTACCTTAAAATATTAGGTTTAAATTTTTTATTAAAAAAATTAAAATAATTATGAATTTGGGAACTACTTTGAGTTTATAGTTTGAAATTTGAATTAATGTTTAAAGATTAGAGTTTAAAAATACTAGGTTTAATGTAACATAAAAATGAGGGTAAAAAGTAAAAATATTTTATTTCATATTCAAAATAATACAATATAAACAGTCTTAGTTGATAAAATTTTCCAATCTTAGTTAGCATCGTCAATCATTCAGCAGAATGATGATTCATCGTTATTATTTTTGAAATTCAGAATTTTTAAGACACGAAGTCATGAATCACGTGTCCCTTGAAAACAAGGACATATCCAATAATCCAAAACAAGCAGCTTTTTAGCTTAGTGTAGCCGTCTGTAACCGCCGTTGCACGATATGCCTCTTCCACTACGGCTGCCATCTTCGTATTAATCCCTCAAAAAAACCCACGTCCCTCCCACTGTTTTTATTCATTAAACGACAAACCCAGTTTCCCGTTTTCCTTTCAACACCGAACCTCCACCGCCGCGCCGCCAGCTCCGAACCCAAAACACAAACTTTGACACTGTTTTGGGTTTTTGTTTCTTTTAGCTTTCTGCTGTTGTTTTTGGTACTGTGAAAATGGCGGAGGAAGGGTCGAAGGAGATGATTTATCTTCACGGTGACTTGGATTTAACCATTGTTGAAGCCAGGAGGTTGCCCAACATGGATTTTATGGCCAATCATTTTCGGAGTTGCGTAACCTGCGAGCCTTGCAAGCCTCCGTCGCAGGCGGCTGCTAAAGATGGGGACACCAAGATCCACGGGCACCGTAAAATCATCACCAGCGACCCATACGTCACCGTTTGCCTCCCACAAGCCACCGTCGCTCGCACACGCGTCTTGAAGAACGCCCAGAACCCAAAGTGGAACGAGCGGTTCATCATCCCTTTGGCTCATCCTGTGAATGAGCTCGAAATTAACGTCAAAGACAACGACCTCTTCGGCGCTGAAGCAATCGGCACCGCCAAGATCCCCGCTTCGAGAATCGCCACGGGAGAGCATATCACCGGCTGGTTCCCGCTCATTGGCCCCAAGGGAAAGCCTCCTAAGAAGGACTCGGCAATTTACCTCGATATGGCATTCACGCCGTGCGAGAAAAATCCCTTGTATAAGCAGGGCGTCGCCAGCGACCCAGAGCAAGCCGGCGTTAGGCACACGTATTTCCCTTTAAGGAAAGGGAGCCAGGTGACCCTTTACCAGGATGCTCACGCGCCGGACGGTATGTTGCCTAAAATAGAATTAGACGATGGTAAAGTTTATAGCCAAGGGAACTGTTGGGAGGATATTTGTTATGCTATATCTGAGGCTCATCATATGGTTTACATTGTTGGATGGTCCGTTTTTCATAAGATTAATCTTGTTAGAGAGCCGACTCGGCCATTGCCGCGAGGCGGGGACTTAACGCTCGGTGAATTGCTTAAATATAAATCTGAAGAAGGGGTTAGAGTTCTGTTGTTGGTTTGGGATGATAAAACTTCGCACGATAAATTCGGTATCCGTACGGTAAAATAAGTTCCTTCGAAACTCTGTTGTTTTATCTGATGATTATTCGAAATTATGAGATTGTAATGTAGGTGTTAATGGGTGTTGCAGGCTGGAGTGATGCAGACACACGATGAAGAAACGTTGAAGTTTTTTAAGCATTCATCTGTTACTTGTGTGCTGGCTCCACGCTATGCTAGCAGTAAGCTTGGGTTTTTCAAACAGCAGGCAAGGCTTTCTTTATTTTGAACTATAGTTGTCTGCAAATAATTTGTTTATCTTTGTGTTCAAGTAATTAATCTATGTATTTCTAACCATGTGGCTCGAGTCAGAATATCCTTAATGCTTTGCACTAGGATATTGAATTATGTATTTTGCTAAGTCGATGCATGTGAAAGTTAGATCCTTTACCTTGGAGAACTCATTTTTCCTGCATATTCAGGTTTCTGCACATTTAACTGGGTGCATATATTCTACTTAACGTTTCTGGTTTTGCTTGGTGGATTAGTTTAGCGAACTATTTTGTGGATTTAACAAATTTTATTTGATTCTGATAAGTGTTTCAGCTAAACACTTTGCTGAGGTTGCTTATGCAATTATTTTGTGCAGGTTGTTGGAACCATGTTTACGCATCATCAAAAATGTGTCCTTGTTGACACACAGGCAGTCGGCAATCATCGAAAGATAACTGCATTTGTTGGAGGTATCGATCTTTGTGATGGTCGCTATGATACACCTGAACATCGACTACTTCGTGATCTTGACACTGTTTTCAAGGATGATTTTCATAATCCTACTTTTCCTGTAAGTGACACCTAAAATTTCCAACTAGCTATTTAGATTGCGACTAGGGCTTGTGTGCTTGTGTTGCAATTTGAAACAAGCTGCTTTCATACGAGACTGGCATTTTGTTTAGTTAATTATCAACTGTACCATCAAACATGGTTTAGGTTCACGTACTTTAAATTCTAATCTTGGCACTTCTTTATTTTCTCCTCTTCTCTCTATCTGTCTCTACTTTTTAGGCCGGAACCAAGGCTCCAAGGCAACCATGGCATGATTTACACAGCAGAATCGAAGGGCCTGCTGCCTATGATGTTCTTATCAACTTTGAGCAGCGGTGGAGGAAATCAACCAGGTGGAAAGAGTTCAGTCTAATTTTTAAAGGAAAATCTCACTGGGACAATGATTCTTTGATCAGGATAGAACGAATATCATGGATACAAAGTCCTCCCTTAGCTGTGACAGACGATGGTACTACAATAGTTCCGGACGATGATCCCAAAGTACATGTTCTTAGCAAAGATGATCGTGAAAACTGGGATGTTCAGGTTGTGTAAATTTTTACCGCTGATAACTACGTGTTAATTTTGTTTTTTTCTTCATTTCTCAAAAATGAAGTAGCAATTTTTGTTTTATTTTTCTTCCTCAGATTTTCCGCTCCATTGACTCGGGATCACTGAGAGGATTTCCCAAATACATCAAACAAGCCCAGAATCAGGTTTCTCCTTGCAATTGCTTTTCTTCTGATTTTAAGATGGAGTAAACATAATATGTAGCTTTTCCATATTTTAGATTTTCACCTGTTCCAGATTTCTACTCGTAACTACTTTTTTGTCTGTATAATGACATATCATGGTTCTTATTGTTGGATGTCTTTTCTGCAGAATCTTACCTGTTCAAAAAATCAGGTGATAGATAAAAGCATTCAAACTGCTTATATACAGGCTATCAGATCTGCCCAGCATTACATATATATTGAAAATCAGTATTTCCTTGGATCTTCATATGCATGGCCATCATATAAAAATGCAGGTCAGCGGTGTTATCCTTGGCAATTAAGGTTATATGTTTCCATATCTTCGAATTCTTTGTTTTCAGAAGAATGTTCCCCCATCAAGTATTCAGCATACGGATTTGTCGTATGTCTCTACTAATCTTTTGGTAACAATAAAAAAGCTAAAATGTACGAGTATTATTTTATTTCTTTTAGGGGCTGATAATCTGATCCCTATGGAACTGGCGCTAAAGGTTGCTTCTAAAATCAGAGCAGGGGAGAGATTCGCGGTATATATCATCATTCCTTTGTGGCCCGAGGGTGATCCTAAAACTGCTACTGTACAGGAAATTCTATTCTGGCAGGTTGGTATCTAGCTCCTGAACCACATTAGCTGTAACCATCTTATGCCTATTCATCATGATAAAAAAAACATGAAGCAACAGTGAAATTGTCTGCTTATTCCAATATATACCTTCCTTGAATTTCTCGAAGTGAAAAAAATCGTTTCATTGCTAGTCCATAGGTGGTTCTGAACTTAGACTTGATATCTGATGCAAGATCTTCCAATTCTGGAAGCATGCCTATGCTAGTGTGCTTTGGGAAAATATGCTATGGTTTCTACTAGTTGAGCATAGTTGGACTTATTTTATATTTGAGTTCATTTTTGTTTAGGGTTTAGTGTTTTGACATCACCTTTACTGTTACCAAAATATGAAGGTGGAATTCTCTGTTCAGACTAGAGAAATGCCAAAGGTATTTAACTTAGATTCACCCATCTTGTGCTTCCAGAGTCAAACAATGCAAATGATGTATGATGTTGTTGCACAAGAACTCAAGTCCATGCAAATTAAGGATGCACATCCTCGAGATTACCTCAATTTCTATTGTCTAGGTAATCGGGAAGAGGTCTCCCAGGAAATGCTCAATGGCAGTAATTCGGTAATTGCTCGAACCCTTTTGTTAACTTTTTAGGTTCTTGTTGTAGATTAATGTCTATTGAAATCGGATCAGGATTGATCCTACAAAAATCTAGATTTCTGCATTTGGTTTTTGTGGTTGTTTTTATAATGTTTTTGTGCTGATAAGCTCTAGTTTGTTATTTGATAAACAGTGGAGAGTTCCTTGAATATAGACAGAATAATAGTTGTATTGATAGTTCACAATGAAGTGAGGAGTTGCTTATCAATTCATTACTTTAATATATTTTATATTTTGCTTAGGTCTCTGACTCCGCAAAATTTGGTCGGTTCATGATTTATGTGCATGCAAAGGGAATGATAGTAGATGATGAGTATGTAATAGTGGGATCAGCTAATATTAACCAAAGATCTATGGCTGGTACAAAAGACACAGAGATAGCTATGGGAGCCTATCAACCACATTATACATGGGCTAAGAGAAAACATCCTCGCGGTCAGGTTTGTATATTTTTCTGCTTATTGTTTCTTCCTAGTAAACTGTTGATTTTTAGACCAATAAATTGGCTGCTGTTCAGAGATGGTAACTGGTAAGAAAAAGGCATTGAATGAGCTTAAATGTTGTTCATTAGATATCTTTATTCCATTGCAATGAGAGAAACATGTTTCGCATTTCTGTTCGGTTGTTCATAGTGTTAGATTAGAGGATGCTTTTATTTCTCCTTCACATTTAAAACAACACATGAAACGAAAATACTGCCTCGAGAACTGCATTGCCAGGAAGCTGTTGATGAGAATTCGAATCTTTTAGTGTACTTTCTACTCAGTGATGCCTCTCTGGCATTTGGCAGGTACATGGATATAGAATGTCATTATGGGCAGAGCATCTTGGCGAGGTAAATAAGCTGTTCAAGGAGCCAGAAAGTCTAGATTGCGTGAAGACGGTGAATGGGATTGCAGAAGAGAACTGGAAGAAATTCACAGATGCTGAGCATTCACCATTGCAGGGTCACCTCTTGATGTATCCTGTGCAAGTAGATGTCGATGGAAAAGTAAACCCGCTCCCCGGACATGAAAATTTCCCTGATGTTGGCGGTAAAGTACTCGGAGCTCACTCTATCCAGCTTCCCGATGTTCTTACAACGTAATTGAGAATCTTCTTTCCCCCATTGTTCTGATCAAGATTGGTAGAGATGGAACAACAGTGGCATGACATTGGACGACCAGACCGGCATAACTGTGTTCCTCTCTATGTGTGAAGTAGTAATAGTTTGTGAAGTACGATTTGGCTAGTTTGTAAAAAGCAAAAAATAATTGCATGGTTGGTTTTAACTGTCATTCAATTTTCTTTTCTGTACTTGTTCTTGGTAAGTACTATGACATTCATACACTGTTGGTTTTTTATGTGATTTTAATTCTAAATAAATCTAATCTTATTGTTTTTAGCATTAAACGAAGTGCCTCTCTAAAGTTCCTTTCATGCATGTAGGCTGTAATATATGTAGAACCAAATGATGGTATAAATATGCAGCAGACAATTTACCAGTACACTGATATAAGCACAATGATTATGGGATACATTGTATAAAATACAATAATCGAGAAGACGATCGTCTTTCTCGTAGTCTTAAGCACGCAAGGATTAGTTTGAAATTTATCAAACATGAGTCGAAACCAGACGGTGGCAAATAAGCGGTATACGGAAACGGCGAGGTTTCGGCATCCTGTCACCATCTCCCCACAGTGCATAAGCTTCCTCTCCATGCACGGCATCATCCCCTACCTCTAGAGCCTCTTCGTCCATTCTTAGATTAACAAAGCGGCTTATGACAAGGCAGATGATGCTGGTAACAACAGCATTCCATGCAGTGATGAAAACGGCTCCTAGAAGCTGAAGACCCGTTTGTCTGAGAGCACGGTGGAACTGTCCCTTACTGTGTAGTCCATATATGTCGTGGCTACCATACATCAGTTTCAGAAGCTTGGGTTTTGCAAAGAGGCCGGAGAGGAGACCTCCTAAAACACCGGCCACCGCATGTGTATGGAAGACCCCTAACGTGTCGTCCACGCTTTGGAAGAAAGCAATTTTCCGGTGCAAAACCATCATTGTGTACCATGGAATCGACCCGGACATCACTCCCATCAGGACAGCTGCCCATGGATCCACAAGACCTGCCCATGCATGTATCATATGTTGAGTGAAACAGGCCTCTTAAAAAGGACTTTATAATGATAATGAATACAATCTTTTGGGTGAAATATAACCTGCACCGGGAGTGATGCACACAAGGCCTGTGATCATCCCCTGGACGGCACCGATGACCGAGCCTTTCCTGTACACAACCATGTCTAAAGCAAGCCAGATCAATAGACTGGTGGCAGTGCAGATATGGGTGTTTATCACGGCTAAAGAAGTGACGACGCCTGCTGAAAGTGGAGACCCTCCATTGAAACCAGTCCATCCGAGCCATAGAAATCCTGCACCTCCTAAAATCTGAATTATATTGTTGGGCGGAAAGTGTTGTCTGTCATGCGAATGTCTAGGCCCAACCTGCAGTCATCAGCCACAATCACCATAGTTTTACAAGTTTGCTTGATATAGCAAAAAGAAGGGTCAAGAATGTTACCCAATACGCAGCAGTAAAACCAGCCACGCCGGACGAAAGATGGATGACATAACCGCCGGCGTAATCGATAATTTTGTTCCGAAGAAACCCATTGCCCCATATAGTGAATGCCCCGACGGTATACGAAAACGTCAACCACAAAGGAACAAACAGCATCCACGCATAGAAGTTCATCCTCCCAAGCAACGATCCGGCGAGCAAAATCACAGTAATCGCAGCAAAAGCAAATTCGTAAAACACATGATCAGCATTTGGCAGCTTATGAGCATCACCCATTTGTCCAAGAAGGAACACATTAGACAATGAATTAACAGGCTTCCCCACCAGATAGCTATCGTAGTCCCCGAAAGACATCCGGTGTGCCCATAAAACCCAGCAAAGCAGAGCGGCGGCAAAGGCGTAAAGAGCCATGAAAGCCGAGTTAACAGCCCATTTCTTCTTCACCATGCTCCCGTACAGTATCACCAGCCCCGGAACGCTCTGCAGGCCGACAAAGTACGTGGCTGTTAGTTGCCATGCATTGTCTCCTTTGCTGAGCCATTCTGGTGATGCTTCATCGGGATCTAGCCCCGATGACGGATAGAGCGGAAAGTTCATAGAGAAAGATGGGATTTTGTTATCTTGGAAAATTTGGACTTGCTTGGAGGTGCTTTGAGTATAAAGGGCAGCAATTTTTGGAGTTTTGTTTAAGGTGGAACATTGGGATAATCCCCCCCGCCATTAATACACTAACATTCTTCATTGTCTTTATTAGCTGGGGATGAATATTCATTTGGGAAATAGTTAATTTGGATTTAGAGGTGAGTGTTCGCCGCTTAACGAAGGTAAATATACTCGCATACTGATAGTGCTGAAAGGTCGTTGACGTTACCTGAAGAAGACAATGTTTGATCTTTGATGGAACCAAAATTAGTGCAGCTAGCAGTTTCAAAGCATCCGCCACAGCGGACAAAACAATTTCTTTCTCTTGTGCTTGTGCATACATGATACACGATGGAAATCTTCTGTAACTTAATATGCCTCTATTTATGCCTATACTCAAAATAGGGTATAGAGTTTATGGTATAAGATTAAGTTAAGAGTTAGGGTATATAAAATTTAAAATATGGTGTATTTTTTAAAGCATATGGTTTAGAATTTGAAATTTAGGGTTATGGTTCATAATTTAATTTTAAGTGTTTTTTAACATAAAAGGCATGCTTAAGGGCAGAGAATTTTTATTCGAAGATACATACATGTATATATATATATTTATACGGGATGAAAATCCTCTGCCCCAAACTATGCCTCCTTTGGTGCCCCACTTTAAAAAGGTGGGTTTATGGTTTATGGTTTAAGTTTAGGGGTCATAGTTAGGGTTTAGGGAATTAGGGATAATGTGTATTTTTTAGGGCGTAGGTTTTAGGATTTAGGGTGTGAAAATTAGGGTTAGGGTTTAGAATTTAATTTTAAATGTTTTTTTAGTGTGAGGGCATAGAAGGGGGCATAATTAGAGGCAGAGTATATTTGTTCATTTATACGTGTCGGTATAGGATAGAAATCCTATGTCCCTTTTCGGTGCCCTACTTATGCCCCACGCATAAAATTAGGTTTAAAGCTTAAGATTTTAAGTTAGAGTTTAGGGTTAGGGTTTAGAGAATTTAGGATAGAGTGTAATTTTTAAAATATATGGTGTAGGGGTTAAGATTTAAAATTTAAGATTAATACTTAAAATTTAATTTTTATAGTATTTTTTAGTGTTGGGGCATAAGTATAAGTAACCGCACCAAAAATTTTCAGAACATTTTTATCCGTCGGTATATTATATTTAAGCTTTTAGTCATGCAAAGAAAACTGAGTATAAAGAGTTAATTCTACCGAGTGTCCTCAAATTATAACCCATATTCTAAATTAATCCTTAAAGTTTAAAAATTTCTATTTAAATTCTCAAATTATCAATATCGTATCAATCACATCTTTCCAACAACTTAACTGTTAGTTTGGGCGTTATTAAATGTTTGCCCAATCAATAGTAAAACTTATATAAAACACATTGATCGAACTTCAAACATGTTTGTCCCCATCACACGAACAACTTAGGTACAACGTATTAAAAATAAGAAATATGCTCCAACTTGGATTTAAGATGGCATTTAACATCCAAACTAAGGTAGATAGGATGAGACAAAGACTTGGTATTTTGATGACTAAAATAGCACATTTTAAAGTATAGGGCCAAATTAAGAATCTGAACTATTGGTTGTGGACGTTTTGAGGAATTAGCCCATATATAAAAAGAAGAAGAAAATGTACAATCTCTCTTTTCTGGTTTGTGTAGCGTAATTAGTGATTACCCTTCAACTCCAAGCAAAGCAAGTACAACCAAACTGGATTGAAACAACGGTTCCAATTACTACAAATAGTTCGCCCGGTTGCCTTGCCTTGCCTATTAATGTTGGTGTCTGTCCGTCCCAGATCGAGATTCCTTCATTAATGATGCACAAAGAGAGTATCACGATCATGGCATGGGCTAACTCTCAACCTCTCTGCATTCTTGCTTCACCCACCGCCCATGTGATCGCCTTTAAAGGACAAATTTTTTCTCTACCTAGATTAGATGCGTAGCCGTATGTTCCTACTGATGATGCTGCTAGCTGCCGATGGATGGTAATGTTATATTAGTGCTTAGAACTTAGAAGTGTGTGTAAATTTTGAAGGCAGGTTTTCATAGAGAAACATGGTGGATGGGACAATGGGAGGGAGAGAATAATGGATTTAATGCAATGGGCCAACTTTTCTGTTTCGGCAATAGCTGTTTTAAATGCTCAAGTCCCCCATCTAACTTCATTGCTCCTCTGTTTTGTCTGTTCTCTTCTTTAAAACCCCATTTTCCTCCCAAAATTCTTCAGTTTTCTCTTCTCTGTTTCGTTCCAGTACCCCAAGGCTTGCTTTCGTGCTCTGAAGTTACATGGAATAGTAACTGCGGTATTGGCCTGGTTCACTCAGACATGAAACAAAGGCATGTTTTGATCTTCCAATGGTTGAAAGCATCAGTGGTTTTGGTCTGATTGAGCCGTGCCAATATCTTATGTACTCTTTCATATCTCCGAGGCTGGTACAAAGGTTTGTTCTTGTTCATGAACTGGTAATTCTGTATCTTGTTGCCATATGCTTAATATTGGTTTTACAGGAAGTTTATAGTAGTAGTACTATACAGACTCTTATTACCTTATGCGTTGGGGGCTTTTATTCTGGTTATCGATTAAGATCAAACTATGGTTAAGGCATGTTCAGGTCATGTTTTTGTTCCAAAATTTAACATGGTTTAGGTCATGTTACCCATAATTTCAATTCTTAATACACGGGACAAAGAAAAAGAAGGGGCCATGAGAACTACCATAACTGCAACTGCTTATCAAATAAAAAATGCATGTGCATATGGTAGATGTTAAATGTAAACGAAAGGCAACAATTACCATAGGATTTGCAGGATTTGTTGTTTGGTCTACATCTATTTAAATCGAGAGGAGGCCGATAATACTGAATATTAGAGAATAATACTTGAGTTTTTCTTCTAATCTTCGTTTAAATGTCTTATACTGCTGCTGCTGATGTGGTTAATGGCATGACCAATCTTTTTTATAACCCATGAATCAAACCTTATCTAAACAAATGATATCTCTATCCTAAGGCAGATAAAATTTCACTGTCCTTTTTCGGTCATCCCTTTCTATGTCTCAACACTAAAAAACACAACAAAAAAATAAAACTTCAAGCTCTAATTCTAAATACTAAATCCTACCCCTACACCCAAAAAATACACTATACCTGAGTTCCCTAAGCCTTAACCACAAATCCCAAAACTAAATTTTAGTGTGAGAGTATAAATAGGGACACCGAAAAGGTACAGATGATTTCTATTACTGCCTTTAAGCCTGTCTTGATAATTAGTTGGCATGGTAACAACACTTTCCTTGGGCTATAGTCTTTTTGTAAGTATAGTTTTCAATATTGGTTAAGGAAAATCTGTGTTCCAAACCAGTCCATGAAGCCAAGTAGGCAAATTTCATAACAGGCCAAGAAGTGATGTCCATCAAGAGCAGAGAAGAGAATTTTATGTACAAACTTTACTAGTTCCAAATCATTCATTCATTATTTGTTTGTTTCTGTTTCCTTTTCCATACAGAACAACAAGAGCATTTTCTCTGGACATTTAAATTCACATACTTTCTTGCTATTCTGTGGCTGGCTACTACACTGATAAGTTAGATCTTTTCTTCACTTGATTTCTTTTTTTAGTTTTTGTCTTCCAACTTTATTATTGTATCAGCATTCAGCAACTTATTCTGTGGCTACAACATCATCATTCTTTCGGAAGCCCGCTCTGAGTCCACGCCGCATACCCTCCGGCGATGTCGGTGACACCAGTAAAGCCCTGAAAAAAGAATCAATGACAGAAGTTGTAATTAGCTTCTATCTATCTTCAACATGTGGATTAACCTAGGAAAAGTAGTAGAACATAATTCTTTGCTAACTCAAAGATTCGAAATCCAACCAAACCAATATGCTTGTTTTCTAGTTCAATATACACAAATAATGGCTGATTTAGAACCAATTCAGAAAGATTGAAGAATGAAAATTTTCTGTGCTTACAGCAGCTAGAAGATCAGTGGCAGCCATTAGAGATCGTTTCCCAAGTTGGCACCCCTGCACAACAAAGCAATTTAGTCATTAAAATGGACATGTTCTAAAAGAAAATGTTTTCAGTTCAATTGGTTAACAAAAACCCACAACAATAAGTTCATCATATTTTCCAAAATGTTCTGATACTTCCGCCAGAAAACTGGGGTTCTTTGCCATTCCTGCAAGCAAAAAAAAATATTTTTAGAAAAATGGCTAAAAATCAGTTGCAAGGCAAATAAAATTTCACCAAACCATGCTTGCCACCGCAGTAAGCAAGTACCCCAACCTCGGAGTAAACGTAAAGTAATACACGAGGTGAGACACCAGACCAGACATCGGTCGTTGTCTTCGTTTGGCTAAAAAGAAGATAATTGAGACACAAATTAGCTCAAAAAGAAGAGAAATTTAGAACCAACCTGATCCAAGTTTGTACATGTAAGGGACGTTAATGGCCCCAGGAACATGCCCTGCACTGAACTCTTCAGGAGTCCTACAAAAAAAAATTGAAAGCCTTTTTTTTATTAACAATCGGACCTTTTAAGATTCAATTAAAGCAGTAAAAATTACCTAACATCCAAATATCGATGGCCAGCTTGATAAAGCTCGTGTGCTACTCTCACCGGAACAGAAGTCGGAACTCCTGTCGCCTGCACATTTCCTCTAAGAGTTGCCTTTGTGCTTCACATGCAAAAACATACAACAACACTCAAGTAGTTGCTAATACGCAAAGGAAAAGAAAAACTAGTTTCTTAGGGCGTCTGTACCAGAAGCTCAACTTTTTGCGGGCAACAGCTATTCGACATGTCTGCGGCTTTACAGGAACCGAGAACAGAACCTTGTGGTGGAGATGTTGAGGAAGGGAGGAGAGGGTGAAGGAAGAAGAAGAAAGAAACGACGTCGCTTCCATGGTTGGTAATGAGTGAAGAATGGGGTAGTGGAGATGTTTCTGGTTCCGACTTTTTAAAGGGTGGATTGGTTGCTGATTGATCAAGGATTTGAGGTTAAAAGAGAGGAGAATCAACGCCACGAAAGCTTTTGACGGTTGAGTAATCGGTTGAAATGGTTTTGGATAAAGACAGAGGGTGGTGGTGATGTAGAACGTAGACGGTTGAAACTTCTTTTTTCCGTGTTTTTATTTATGTTTTATGTTTAAAATTAAATTTAAAGTTTAAAATTTTAAGTTAACGTATATGATTAGAATTTACAATGTAGATAGCAAATTTTAGGATTTAAAATTTAAATTAAAACTTAATATTTAATTTTATAATATTTTTTTAATATTAAAATATAAGTAAAAATACCGAAAAAATACATAGAATTTTTATCGAGCGTAGACCGACAATCGCAATTGCATGGATAAGTCTTGAAACCGTCGTCAGAAGGGAGGGTGGTGATTCATGTTATCGGATGCACACTTCTCAATGTCTGGCGGAGCTGTTTTACACGTGGGAATATCAACAAAATATCCTTCAAACTTCTAACCAATTTGCCCGAACTCCAACACCCATCCTCATTGGCTCAGATGCCACCCCAAATAACCAGCCTCGTTGAACTTGATTCCAACCATTCCCAGTCCAAATTCCCCAACCAACCACTCATTTTTTTATATAATTATATTTTTAAAATAAATATTAAAATTTAAAGTTATTCAAAATAAGATGATAAAAATATTTTAATTATTCGACCAATCAATAAATCTCACTCATTCTTTTTTTTGACTTACAAGGTATGCTCCGCTGCAAAGCTGGTTTCGTCTTGAAATTTAAATGGTTTGAATTTGTTTTTTACGGTAAACTACACAACATATCACTCAACTATGGCCTCTGAGTCGAAAATGTCACCGAATTTTAAAATTGTTCAAAACTATCACTAAACTTTAATATATGAGTCGAAAATACCAATCCGCAGTTAATTTCGAACACATGTTAAGTCAAAACGACGTCATTTTGGGCTAAATTAGACTTAACCACTAAATCAACATAACACTATATCATATTTTACCACAAATATTATATATCTCAAACTATTTCAGATTAATTTTAATTATTTTATAAAATAAATAAGAAGTGAAAGTAACTAAGAAGGGAAAGTAAAAGAACGCAACTTTTTGTTGTGGCCATTCTTGATGATCAGAACTTCAGTCTCAGAATTTGAATGATCAAAGTGTAGTTGAGACCAAGACAAACCATATACTGAAACACGATAACGATCCAACGGCTAAAAGCAAATATCATAGCCAAAGAAATTTTATAATTTTGCCTCAATTTACGTATATCGGTGCATTTCAGATGAAACTAATCTCAAATTCAGAATTTGTGAGTCAAGATTAGAGGTGGCAACCGGGTCATTCGGTTCGGGTTCGGTTCGGGTTGTTTCGGTTCGGGTCATTTCGAGTCTATTAGAATCGGTTTAGATTCGGTTCGGTTCGGGTTCGGGTCTGTGATGAGTCGGATTCGGTTCGGGTATTGGATCGGGTCAAAATCGGATCGGTTGTTTTCGGGTCGGGTCAATATGGGATCGGTCGCTTTCGGTTCGGGTCAAAATCGGGTCGTTCGGGTCGCTTTCGGTTCGGGTTAAAATCGGGTCAATTTCGGGTCGGGTCAACATTTAAATTTTCGGGTCAATTTAAGAGTTGAGTTAAAGGTTTGAGGTTTAGTATTTATGGTTTAGTTTAGAGTTATTGGTGTATGAGATTATTTCTGATTCAACTTGTCAATTTATGCATTTGAATTTGATTAAATATTTAAATCAAAGCTTCATGTATCCATATAATTTTTTTTGTATGATTATATTGAATCAAAGTTTATAATAATAATAATAATAATAATAATGTCTGAAATGAATTAATTTATTAAACTTAGGATCTAATTGAAATAACTAAAATCTAAAAAGCATAAATTACAGACATAATTAAAATAATTTTAAAACTAAATGTGAAATTTCAATTAAATTAATCTAAATTGAAACTCAATTAAATCAAGAAAAATAGAAAGACAATTGGTAAAAATAAAGAGGGAAAAAACAAAATTTTGGAGGGAAATAAGCCACCAATTTTTTAAGCTAGATTGAAAAAAAAAAAGACAATTGGAAAAAATAGAGAGAGAAAAGACAAAAATTTGGAGGGAAATAAGCCACTAATTTTTTAAGCTAGAGATTAATTACTTTTTAGGTCATGTTGCATTTAAAATGTTACATTTTAGTCAACTTTAAGTTTTAGTTTAATTTAATTTAGTCACAAGTATTCCCACGGTTTAGACTTCGGATATAGAAATCCCCTCCCCGTAGTGATATTTAGTCTCTAAAAATTTACTTTTAGTTGAAATTGACTAATCTTTGTAATTTAGTCTATTAATTTAATATATTAATATTTTCGTTCATTTTAATTTCAAAGATTTAATTTTTAGCCAAAATTGACCCCTATTTATTTATATGGTATAATTACAAAATTGATCATTGGACTCTCAAATTTCTTCACTTCTAAATTGTCAATTTAGTCTACAATTTCAATTTTATGCTATATTTTATGATGAAATTATAAAATTGCTCACCAAGATCTCAAATTTCTATACTTCATTTTATTATTTATTATATTGTTAACAATAGATATTCGGGTCAAAATCGGGTATAAATCGGGTTAAAATCGGGTCGATATTCGGTTCAGCTTTCGGTTCGGGTCCATTCGGTTCGGGTCTATTCGGTTCGGGTCTATTTCGGTTCGGGTCCATTTCGGTTCAACAAAAAATTTCGGTTCGATTCGGTTCGGTTCGGTTCGGTTCGGGTTTCGGGTCAACTTCGAATCATCATGTTCGGGTCAAAATCAGATTTCGGTTCGAGTTTCGGGTCTCGGGTCAAGTTTGCCAGGTCTAGTCAAGATGTATATATCGGTGTAATTTGGTGAAATAAAGCCACCATCAACGAAGGTGGATGGTGGCCGGCGGTGTTGGAAATCAAGAGAGGAAGTATAACGCCGGTGAGGGTGGGAGAAGTTTGGGGTTTGAGAATTTAAATTAATTTTTATATTTAATAATAATAAAATTTGTCAAATTATACTAAAATATTAATAAAATAATTCAAAACGATCAAAATAGGTCAAAAAGTAAAATTTGATGAATAAATTAATCGTTTTAAAATTTTAATAAGAAAAAATAAATAAATAATGATTTAAGTATTTTACCTTTTTAGAATTGTCCTACCACCGTACAAGCCCACCATGGCACCATTATTTTGAAATTGCGTACGCCCTAAGCCCTTTTTAATTATATATATTATATAGCTAATCATTAATTAATTTGATGGACGATACTTAAAGGTCATAAATGCACGGGAATCTAACATAAACAATATAAAAACATTTTAAGATAAGTCGAGAGTAAATTCGTTGATTAAATTAAAGAAAATACTCACAATCCTTATTGTTTTGTAGAATATTTTACTAATATTATCCGATAGCCACTTGCAGGGAAATCGAAATTTAAAAGCAGATTAGGTTGTGAGCTTTGGATGCTAGATCACGAATTGTAACTCTATATTATAACGGTTACTTTCTTAACTTAGAAAAAGGGAACAATTTTTAGTGAATTGATTGAAATTTTTAGTAGAACTAAAGTAATGGATGTAGGCTTTGGTTAGAAAACCGAACCACTCTAAAATTTTTGTGTTCATTCTTATCTTGTTGCTTCCACTTCCAACACCCAAATTGTCACTTCTCCACAACTTGGCAAGCGATTCAGTTGTGATCATCGAGCCTAACATCTTGTGTAGAACTAATGTTTTGATATAATAATTGAAAAATATTTTGGACTAACTTAAAAAGTATTTAAAACATTTCCAAAGTCCAAACAACTTGAAATTATGTTTAGGGAATTTCTTAAAAGGGTTTTTCATGATTTTCAAAGCCAATCTAAACAAAATTGTCCAGGTGTTTCGAAACACCTTAGGGCGTTTCGAAACAGGTGCTTCTAGTGGCAAAAGCGTTTCGATACTCGTATCGAAACGGGCCTTCATTGGCCAGGATTTTTGCCCAGCGTTTCGAAACGGGCTAGGCCGTTTCGATACGCCCACGTGGCAATGACCCCAACGGTCATAAACCTCAACGGCTATTTTCTCAACTAACTTTTAAATGCAGGCGTTTCGATACGGGCTTATAGTGTTTCGATACGCGTTTCGAAACGGCAAGGGGGTGTTCCGAAACGGGTACCCTGACAGACTGCAACGGCTCTTTCTACTTAAAGGGTGTTTCGAAACGGGGTCGAGCGTTTCGAAACGGGGAGCTGCAGAACTGCATTTATGGTGGGAATTAAAGTCCTCAACGGCTCCAATTTGATCCCAACGGCTAGTAACGGCTACAAACTCATTTGGGAGTATAAAAGGGACCTCCAAGCATCAAGAGAAGGCTAATGCTCATATTGTCAAACATCAAATGATCAAGAAATTGTCTTAGTGCTTAATTTGTCATTTCTTGTATAGACAAACACTAGTGAGCCAAAATTGTCAAATTTGCTCAAGTGTTTTAGTTTTGGGTGAGTGCTTCATTGTGCAAACAAACACCTATTAGAGGGTTTAAGTTTGCTTTATTTATCTCTTTGTAAAAGAGGATTTTGATCAAGGCTTTGGGTAGAAGCTTGATCGGTTGTAAGGGTTTCCTCCTAATCCTAGAAAAGGGGACGAATCAATTAGTGAATTGATTGTGAAATCCTTAGTGAGGAGCTAAGGTAGTGGATGTAGGTGCTTGTTAGAAGGCCGAACCACTATAAATCATTGTGTCTTTATTCTTTCTAGCTTCCACAACCCTTCCACCCAAAAATCCATCTCTCCACCACTTGGTGAGCTAATTTGGTTGATCGAATCGAGCCCCACACATCCCAACATCTTGGGTTCAAACCACCCCAAACACATGGTTTTAATATTTTTCTCCAGCAAGATGACGTCGTTCTGAACTAAATTAGGCTTCAAAACAGCCGCACCAAAACAATGTCGTTTTGACTTAACGGGCATTAAGAGTTAACGACGAAGTGGTATTTTCGACTCACATATTAAAATCCAGTGATAATTTTAAAAATTTTAAAGTTCGATGACATTTTTAACTTAAGGGTCATAATTAAATGATATGTAGTGTAGTTTATTTTTTTTAATACACTTCATACTATTACTCCATTAAGAAGGATACGAGGGAAAATGGAAATAAAACAATTTTTTGGTATGATTGATTAGAAGAAAAAAATAGATGGATTATATTTTTTTCATGGTCATGCACTCATGCGTTAAAAACATCTTAAAACTAAAAGGAAAAGAAAAGAAAAACTCTAAGACGACCATTTTTTTTCATTCTATCTTTCCAATTTTCTTCCCACCCTACCAAATAATTTAAAATTTTAACTCTACTTTGGATCCGTTGTATAAAAATTTTTTACTCCTTTTCGGTGTCTCTTCTATGCCTCAACACTAAACACACTAAAAAAATAAATTTTAAGTCCTAAATATATATTTATATTCTAAATCTTACACCCTACATCCTAAAAATACACTGTACCTTAAATTCTATAAACCCTAAATTCTAAACCCAATTTTTAGTGTGAGGCATAAATAGAGGCACCGAAAAGAAGTAGCAAATTTCTATTACCTTCAAAAACTCCAAGTCAATTCAGAGATAATAATGATCTACTATTTAAATTTGAATAATTACATTTTAAAATTATTTACTATTCTTATTAAATTTAAATATTATTATTTAATTGTGAAATTAAATTAAATAGCATTATCCTCTAGATATTTAAATTTACTAAATGAATCCTATTATATTAAAATATTCAAAATTTATTATCCACAAAATTAAAATATATTCAAATCAATTATCCGTGAATTTAAATGATAGAGGGAATCAGGGGTCGGGGACTCGCAACAATTACCCTGCACTCTACCATGGAAGATACTTTTTGGAATATACAATTATTTTTTGGGGTAAATGACAACATAAGTCACTCTGTTAAACTGAGTTTATAATTGGGTCATTAAATTTCAAAAAATCATAATTTAATCACTCAATTAATCAATTATAAATTTATAACAACAATAACACCGTGTCATCAAATTTCAAACAAGCATTACTTTTTTATTTATATTTTGGTCATTTAATATGACTAATCTTATATTTTAATCACTCAACTTTCAATTATGGTCAACTTTTTTTAATTCTAATTTTTTAATTTCTTACACGTTGGTGTAAAATTAATTTCTCATTACATAAGTGTTATTCTTGGACGAAATTATTCGATGATTTTATATTTTATGAATCAATAAAAATCGATAAAATCATGTCCTACTCAAATTGTTGTATTATCATTTATACATTATTTCTAATTAAAAAAACAAAAACCAGATAAAAATATGAATATATATATATATATATATTTAAATTCAACTATTATCAGAATTTAAAAAAAAAGACAGGAGTTAAGGACCAGCCATCATTATCTCTAACCATCACAATAAATAAATTTGGTCTTTTGCTTAATTCTGCCAAATCAAAGTGCCTTTTTGACTGGTAGAGACAATGTGGATAATGTGTTGCTTGCTCAGGAGATTGTACAAGGATATGGTCGTAAGCATGTTTCACCAAGGTGTGCTCTTAAGATTGACCTTCGTAAGGCTTTTTGACTCTGTAAATTGGAAGTTCATTCTTCAAGTTTTAAAAGTTCTTGGGTTTCCTGTTCAGTTTCGAAGGTGGATAAAGGCTTGTGTCATGCATCCAAAGTACTCTGTAAATGTGAATGGAGGATTGGTAGGCTACTTTGCTGGAGCGAAAGGTGTTCGACAAGGAGACCCCCTTTCTCCTTATCTCTTTATTTTAGTTTTAACTGTTTTGTCTGGATTGTTGAATGGTGCTGGTAGGCATGGAATTTTTGGTTTTCATCCAAAATGTCGAAGGATACAACTTTCGCACATTTATTTTGCAGATGACCTGCTGGTTTTTACAAAGGGAGACTTGGAATCCATACTGGGGGTAAAAAATGTTTTAGATGTTTTTTACAAGATGTCTGGATTGAGTATAAATGAGGCCAAATGTGAAATGTTCGTTGCAGGCATTTGTAGTTCTGATGTTCAGATGTTGAAAGAGCAATCTGGATTTAAGCTAGGTAGTCTGCCAGTGAGATACCTAGGGGTACCTCTTGTCTCAAAGAAGCTTTCCGTAGCTGATTGTGAGGGTTTGGTGAAGAAGATTGTTAGCAAAATCAGAGGATGGCCTTCCAAAAGATTGTCATTTGCTGGTAGGCTTCAACTCATTCATGCAGTGTTGTTTAGCATACAAAATTTCTGGTGTAGGGTGTTTATTTTACCCTCGAAAGTGGTAAAGAAAGTCTCTCAAATTTGTAATGCCTTCCTTTGGAAAGGTACAGATGATGATGCTAGAGGTGCTCGGGTTAGTTGGGAGGCTATTTGTCACCCTAAGCATGAAGGGGGGTTAGGAGTGAAAGATATGATGGCGTGAAACAAGGCTTGTGTGATGCGTGGCATCTGGCTATTGATTACGCAAGCTGGTTCTCTGTGGGTGGCATGGGTGCAACAATATATATTGAAGGGGTGTCCAGTCTTGGATGCCTTAGTAAAAAATTCTCATAATTGGGCTTGAAAAAAGCTTATGAAACTTAGAGATGAATGGGTAACTGTTGGAAATTTGCAGGGGAACTTCAAAGCTCGGATAGTTTGGGAATCCCTTAGGCACAAGAGTGATAAAGTCCCTTGGGCTCGTGTTGTTTGGGGCAGTTTGGCAATACCTAGGCAGTCTTTTCTTACATGGTTGCTTATATTAAACAGGTTGCCAACTGCAGATCGTTTGATTAGATGGGGAATTCAATCGAATCCTTCTTGTCTACTGTGTGGAAATGGTGTTGAAACCAGGAATCACCTTTTCGGGGAGTGCCCTTATTTTTTGCAGGTTTGGACCTTATTGTTGCAAGAGTGTGATGTGCAAGTTCAGCAGAATGGATGGTCCAATATTTTAGACTGGATGCAACGTATGGGAAAAGGAAGATCTATGAAAGCTACGATCATTAGGTTGGCTTGGTGCGGCATGAATTACCATGTTTGGCATGAGCAAAATTGCAGAAGGCATGGAGCTAAGCCTCGTACGGCTGTTACTATTTTTTTATTTGTGAAAAATGACGTTCGTTATAGATTACTTGGTTGTAGTCATTTAAGGAATTTTGACAATTCTTTAGCTGAAAAATGAGGTTTGTGTTAATAGGTATACTGGTATGGGGAGTTGACTGGTATAGTTGATTTGGTTGTAAATTTCCTTTGGATGGTTTCTTGGATGAATAAAGTTCAATTTATCTAAAAAAAAAATTTGGTCTTTGGCATATATAATACCATTGAAAAAAAAATATTAATTTTAATTCCCTCCTCCTCCCTTCAAATTCCACCCACTTTCTCATCCTATTATTCCTAAAAAAAACTGCTTCTAAGTTCTAACTGAATTTAAAAAAAAAACCTCAAAAAAGTCATTTTCCTTCAACGTTTCTTCAAAATCATAATCCAAATCAAATCCCAAAAATCATGGCATCCCAGATAATTACCGAGTCTGATCAAGAACTTCTCCTCCACAAACTCGACATTTTCAAGATCCGCGGTAAAGACAAACGAGGCAACAAGATTCTCCGTATCATCGGAAAATTCTTTCCCGGTAATCAACCCCCGCTCTTCCCCCCTCCTTCCTTTTCGATTAAAGATATGGATTTTTGATGCTATTGGTTGTGGGTTGATCAGCTCGGTTTTTGGGCGCTGACGTTTTGAAGAAGTATTTGGAGGAGCATATATTTCCAAGGCTAGGAAAGAAGTCGTTCTCGGTGTTGTACGTGCACACCGGCGTTCAACGGAGCGAGAACTTCCCCGGAATCTCAGCCCTCCGATCAATCTACGAGGCGATCCCCGTCGACGTCAAGGATAATCTCCAAGCCGTTTACTTCGTGCACCCTGGCCTCCAGGCTCGGCTCTTCCTTGCCACCTTCGGTCGCTTTCTCTTCACCGGAGGGTAAAATACTAATATCAAACCGTTTGATTCATATATTTTTTTCTAGTATATATAATTGATTCCGATCATCTGTGGTAGGCTGTACGGGAAATTGAGGTACGTGAGTAGGGTGGATTATCTATGGGAGCACGTGAAGAGGAAGGAAATAGAGATCCCAGAATTCGTGTATGATCATGATGAAGACTTGGAGTACCGTCCGATGATGGACTACGGAATGGAGAGTGATCATCACGGTGCACCCGCCCTTGATTCTGCTTCTCCTTCCGTCTCCATCTACTCTATGAGGTGCATCTCGTAGATCATATTTTATACTATATTCTACTACTGCTGTAAAATGCTTTCTGCTTTCTGCATTTTGCTCTTCATTTTCCTTTCACATTGATCTGTAAATAGGTAGCATTTTCTGCACTGGGTTTAGTTCTAAACAGAAAAAGAAAAAGAAATGGAGGGGAGGGGAGGGGAGGGGAGGCAGTGTTAAAACTTAAAAGTGTGTTTTAATCATGTTTTCGTTTTGTTGTTAATGAAATACTAATCTGTCTCCATGCATTTCAATTCAACAGTGCTAAATTGATAAGAAATTGTGAAGATTTATATGTTAATAGTAGGGGTGGGCAAGACCGAGTATCCAGTCAATTTGTCCAGAATTAATTCTGATTCTGGTAACTACCAGTTCCTAAAAATTATAATCAGTTCTGGTCAAACCGGATATAAGGTTTCAGTAACTGGTACTAGTATTGGGTACTCGGTCAATTAGTTTATTATTAATAAAATTTGAGCAGTTTGGAAAAAAATTCAATCATCAATAATAATATTAAATAACAAAGTCAACAACTCAACATATTATAAGCTTGAACGTTGAAGTTTTAAAACAAGTCATGCTCATAATATTCATACATAAGGAGAAAAAATAAAATAAAGAACTCTATAATGTCTTTAACGTCATTCGGTACAAGACGAATACCAGGTATCCAGTATTGGTCTCGGTCCTATTGGGTACCCCACCGGGTACCTAATCTATAAAATTAAGACCAAAACCGAGTAATCAGATTTTGGATCTAATCCCGATTCTATTAGAACCAATTCCAAATAAAAATTCTCTAAATCTAACCGGATCTAAATCAAAACCGGGTAATCGAATTTTTTGATCACCCCTATTAGATAGGAAATTCATTGCAGATGGAGATAGAAACATGGGAATTAATGCGGACGGAAATGGGAGTCAGTGAAGCTTCCTATTTCTGTTCTTTTCAAGTCCCTATCTTTGTCTGCTATGGGTGAAACTTTCTGTCAGGTCCTCCTTATTATAGGGACTGTATTAATTTAGTCCATCTCCTATTAAATGGATCAATTTAATTTCTTTATTGAAAAGCTTGGTTCAAATTAGTTCTTTTATTGTAGAGACCGGTTTAAATTAGTTGTTTTATTATAGAGATTGGTTCAAATTAACCCTTTTACTATTGGATGGGTCAATTTTGTCCATATACCAATAAAAACAATCAAATAAGCCCAAATTGTTTACAATGTTAGGATTTATTGTTTAAACGTAGTCTTTTGTTTGGAGTTGAGATGCAGGTAGGGGTGAGCTCATATTTTAAAACTCAAATTTTATTTGAATTTTTTTGATTGGAGTTGAGTTTCTAAAATTTGAGTTGAGTACGAGTCGAGTTTTCGAGTTCATATACAAATTTAATTATAATTATTCATCATGTTATAGTACGATTTGATTCCAATTTAAATGACTTTTTCTAATCATATAAGATATATATATATATTTCTTCATATATTTTTTTATATCGGTATATATATATCAAGAAAAATTGAGAGACTCGATGCAAATTTAAAAATAAATCCACTAATTACTAAAAATTTCGAGTTATTCGAATTTTCATCTTACAACTCAAATTTTATTAGAATTTTTTTCGAGTCAATACGAGTCGAGTTTTGTTCACTCCTAGATGCAGGTGGAAAAAATCATTTAAACGTCATTTCTTCAACTATAAATGTTAAATTTGTAAAAATTTGACCTTATATAGTGAGTATATTAATCTATTTAATTATAGATGGAATAATTTTAATCAATTCTTTTATAAAGAGACTAAATTCATACACGCAGGTATTTTACCGTCAGCTATGTTATTGTATTAATTCAGGGTCCACGTCGTACTAAAAAGAACCAGCAACCTTTTTTTCATATTTTTGTCTATTTTAAATTTGTTTTTTAAGTCCATGATGAATCTCAATCTCTGTTTTATAAAAATTGAACGGGTAATCTTTCTATCTTAATTTAGTAAGAATTTAATCATGTACTTTATAAAATTTTAGAGCTTAATTAAATGAAAATATTGTTGAATATTATCAAGTTTTTTACCCAGATAATAGTTTGAGATATTTTATTTCATGACTTGGGGTGGATTTGTTTTTATTTTTTGAAGTGTCGACGTTTTTTATAGTCGTCAAAAATTTTTGGTAACTTTAGTGTATTTTTTATTTGTCCCTTCTATACTTCATCAGTGTAATAATTTTGTCCAAAGTCACCAGCACTTTCCGATGTCTTCCCACGAGTTCCTAAAGTATGATAGCAAATTCTATTAAATCGAAGAGATTTAAGTTTTAAATTATATAACTTAAATCTCTAGCCCTAAAACTTAAACTCTTAAATTTTAAATCTTAACTATATAAACCTTAAATTTTACATTATACAACCTAAACCCTAAACCAGAACTTAAGTCTCTAAACCTAAAATTGAAAAAAAAAACTTGTGTAAATTTTAATTTTTTTATCAAAATATTTTTTTAGTACACTGTAAAAATGGTTAATGATTATTCCATCTTGAAAAATAAATTTTGTAAGTGGACAGTACATTTTCCAAATGAGAATAAGTAAACTGATTGGAATGGACTCTAAAGGAAAGTGTCCAATTTCATGTCACCATATTATGTATTGTTTTACTATAAATTTTTTGAACATTTAATGTAAAATATATGTACCATTCTTAAATAAAATAACATTGAGTGACTAAGCATATTTAATTTTACTTTATATATATTGTACTAACGATAATATCAATTAAATTATGAGTTAATATCTTATACACTGGAGGTGGAAAATGAAAGTTTCCACAAACGCCTTAGTTTTAAGGTATAGGGAGTTAGTTTAGGGTATAGAGTTTAGAGCTTTAAGTGTAAGTTTAGAATTTAAGGATAATTGTTTTAATTTAAGGTTTATGGTTATAATTTATGGTTTAGTTTAGGGTAATATGGTGAGGATTTAGGTTTTAACCTATAAACCCTAAATTATAACTCTAAACCTTAAATTGAAACAACTATCCCTAAATTCTAACCCCCTACACCTAAACCCCTAAACCACATACTCTAAACTAACTCCATATACCCTAAAACTAAGACGCTTGTGGAAACTTTCAGTTTCCACCGCCTGTGTATAAAATATTTATCCTTAAACTATATTGTTTTACTATAAATTAAAACTAAAATGAAAGGTGTGTATTCAGACCTAACTATATTATGTGACCATATATTCCTTGACTGAAGGTAGGACTTAGGAGAAATGTATTATAATTTTGGAATTGTCCTACACCATACCAAGCCCACCATTATTTTGAAATTGCGTACGCCCTAAGCCCTTTTTTAATTAGGGAAAATTATTCCAGTGACCACCGGAATAATTGGGATACTTATTTGAACCACCAAACTATAAAAAATGTCAATTACACCACCAAATTTATTAAATCAACTTATTTTGACCACCGCCGTTAAAAAGTTAACGGAGGGGTAACGGAAGTGCCATGTGGCAGTTAACAGAACATTTTTAAAATTACATGTTTAGTCTCTGTTATTTACTTATTAAATCAATTTGATCCTAATTTTATTTTAATTAAATAAAAATTAATCAACCAATCAAATGATGACACATGTCATCACCCAATTGGATTAATTTAATTTAGTTTTAATTTATTTTGTTTAATATTTAATATATAAATTTTCCTCCAATCAGGTGGTGACACGTGTCACCACCTGGTTAAAGAAAATTTGCAAAACCGATAAATTGATTTTGATATAACTAAAGAATTTAAGGACTAAATTGGACTAAATTTGTGAAACCGATAAATTGATTTTGATATAATGGTTTTGAAACTGTGAACCTTTGTTTCGAAACGAGTTTCGAAACGGCTTAACAACATCGAGACACCGTTTCGAAACGACCTCAAACGTTTCGAAACGACATTCAAGTCGGATTTAAAAATTATGACCGTTGAAGTTTTTAACTGATTTTATTCCGATCGTTAAGGCGTATCGAAACACCTTCAGTCCGTTTCGATACGAGACTTGACAGCGGCTAAAATGTTTCGAAACGTGTTTCGAAACGGCTCTTAGCGTATCGAAACAATCTTAACCGTTTCGATACGGGCTCTTTAATGCACCCCACCGACTCTTTTTATTTTGGTCTGTTTCGAAACAGGATCGGGCGTTTCGAAACGGGTGGTTGCAGATTGCATTTATGGAGGGAAGATAATATCCCAACTGCTCTATTGATGAATGCAACAACCACAACGGCTAGAATTCAATGAGAAGGTATAAAAGAGACATCTAAAAGCTTCAACAACAACTATTGATCCAAAAGCAAACACCCAAACATCAAATCCAAGCATTTGTGCCTAAATCCCATTATTGTCTTGTAACCCCAATTGTAATTTTTATTATTATCATTTCAATTGGGCTGAGTGCTTGTAATTGGGCTACTTTGTGTATTGAGAGATACTTGTTTTAGCCAACAATTTCTTTGTTATTCTTGTGTGTGGATTGGGTCAAATTTTAGGTAAAAAATTTGACCGACAATATAACAGTTACCTCCTTAGCCTAGAAAAGAGGAAGATTAGTGGAATTGTTGAAAATCCTTAGTAAAGCTAAGGTAGTGGATGTAAAGTTCGATTGGAACTTGAACCACTCTAAATTTCATTGTCTACCAATTTTATTTGTCAATTTCACTTCCAAAAAGTTAAAAAACCCAATACACCCCCTCTTGGTTTATATCGATCATTCGATCCACTCAACAAAATTTAAAGAAGAAAATCATAAGGGCATTATGGTAGTTTGAACCTGGGACCAAAGGGATAAATCCTTAAATTTTTACCATTGAACCAAATTGCTCTTAGTGCTATTATTTGCACCTTTTATATACATATCTTATAGTGTAGTAAAAGTTAAGGGGAAAAGAAGAAAACAATAGGGCATTATGGTGGTTCAAACCTAGGACCAAAGGGGTTAATCCCAAGCTTTTACTATTGAGCCAAACTGCTCTTAGTGAAATTATTTGCACATTTTATATACATATCTTATAGTGCAGTAAAAGTTAGGGAAAAAGAAGTAAAAATGGTTGAAATACGACTCGAACATAGATTACTTGGGATGTGTATAATCACACAAACATTCGATTTAATTTAAATCTGAAAACTATTAAATATTTGATTTTAAAAAATATTCAATTTAAAAGAAAAGAAATTTGATTTAAAATATTTGAATAATTTTCCTTTTTTCATATTTAAATCAAATATTTAAATATAAAAAAAAAATATTCAAATATTTAAATATGGAAGAGAAAAATTACGAAAAGAAAAAATATTTGAATATTTTAAATCAATTTTATTTTTTAGATATTCGATTTAAATATGAAAAAAGGAAAAATATTTGAATATTTTAAGTCGAATTTCTTTTCTTTTAAATCTAATATTTAATAGTTTTCAGATTTAAATTAAATCAGATGTTTCTGTGATTATACGCATCCCAAGTAATATATGTTCGAGTCATATTTCAACCATTTTTACTTTTTTTCCCTAACTTTTACTGCACTATATATAAGATATGTATATAAAAGGTGTAAATAATTTCACTAAGAGCAGTTTGGCTCAATGGTAAAAGCTTGGGGATTAACCTCTTTAGTCCCAGATTTGAACCACCATAATGTCCTCTTGTTTTCTTCTTTTTCCACTAACTTTTACTACACTATAAGATATGTATATAAAAGGTGCAAATAATAGCACTAAGAGCAGTTTGATTCAATGGTAAAAGCTTAGGGATTTATCCCCTTGATCCCAGGTTTGAACCACTATAACACCCTTATGGTTTTCTTCTTTAAATTTTCTTTAACCAGGTAGTGACACGTGTCACCACCTGATTGGAGGAAAAAATATATTAAATATTAAACAAACTAAATTAAATTAATTCAATTGGGTGATGACACGTGTCATCATTTGATTGGTTGATTAATTTTTATTTGATTAAAATAAAATTAGGATCAAAATAATTTAATAAGTAAATAATAGAGACTAAACATGTAATTTTAAAAATGTCCTGTTAACTGCCACATGGCACTTCCGTCGCTCCTCCGTTAACTTTTTAACGGTGGTGGTCAAAATATGTTGATTTAATAACTTTAGTGGTGTGATTGACGTTTTTTATAGTTCGGTGGTTAAAATAGATATCCCAATTACTCCGGTGTTCACCGGAGTAGTTTTCCCTTTTAATTATATAGCTAATCATTAATTAATTTGATGGACGATACTTGGTCATAAATGCACGGGAATCTAACATAAACAATATAAAAACATTTTAAGATAAGTCGAGAATAAATTCGTTGATTAAATTAAAGAAAATAATCACAATCGTTAATTTTGTTGAATATTTTACTAATATTATCCGATAGCCACTTGCAGGGAAATCGAAACTTAAAAGCAGATGAACGTTCTAAAATCCGACATTTCCCATCTCCTTCAAGGAAAACTAAGAATCTATCAAGAACTGCAACGCTTCAATGCCGGACTCAAGCTCTGAATCGGCTTCAAAATCCCAGGTTTCTAACCCTGCTCGTCTTCGGAAGAGAAGCCTATGGCCCTCCACTCTTGTTTTATCCACGTTGTTTCCGGTATTAGCAGCCGTGCTTGCTTTCCACCTCGATTCATTCGATCCAGCTCCTATACCCATCCACGAGTCGACTCAATCACCCATGTCCATCTCGTTGCGCAACGATCGTATGCTGGAAGGTGCAGAGTTCGTGGGCTCAGGGGAGTTGCTAGGACCGGAAGATCTCGCGTATGATTCCAAGTCACAACTCATTTACACGGGTTGCCAGGATGGGTGGGTCAAGCGAGTTAGATTGAACGACTCGGCCGTGGAAAAATGGGTCAACACCCACGGTAGACCGCTAGGAGTGGCTCTCGGACACAACGGCGAAGCAATCGTAGCTGATGGTTACAAGGTTAGTTAGTTTCTAATTCTACTCAAACACTCGAGCTGTTAAGCAAAGAAATCAAAAAAAAAGTTTTGACGATTAATGTAAACAGGGACTGCTGAATATAAGCAGAGATGGTGAAATCGAGGTGCTAACGGACGAGGCCGACGGTCTGAAATTTAAAATTACCGACGGAGTAGATGTAGCAGAGAATGGCATGATATACTTTACAGACGCTTCTTACAAATACAGCGTTGAAGACAGCGTTTGGGACGTGCTGGAAGGTAAGCCACATGGTCGGTTCATGAGCTTCGATCCGATTACCGGAAAAACCAGAGTGTTGGCCGGCGATCTTTACTTCCCTAATGGTGTTGTTGTATCACCACGACAAGATTCTGTAATCTTATGTGAAACAGTAATGTATGTTGCCCTTGCTGCTAATCTTTTCTGTAATTTTCGATTGACATGGTGATAAATTGATAAAAAAAAATGAAATTAATTGCAGGAGAAGGTGCAGAAAATATTACATAGAGGGCAACAAACAGGGAGAGATAGAGAGATTTGTAGACAATTTGCCGGGCTTGCCTGATAGTATTAAATACGACGGGGACGGCCACTACTGGATTGCATTAGCCACGGTAATTTCATGTTATTACAGCTTTTTGTCACGGACTTATTTCTTCAAGCTTAATCCGTGCGGCGCTAATACTTTCGGTACGATGTTAGGAAGCCTTAATCTCGCCTTGTGTTTTGTCATAGCGTTGCGAGATTAAGACTTGCTAACATGAGAGTGTTAGCGGCACACGGATTGAGCTTGAAGAAATAAGTGCGTGACAGTTTGCTACTTTAGGTTATAGTCATTTCGAGTTACTTGGTCAGGTCCGGGTCGACCAAGGTTATTGTCGACTTGTTATAATCATATAAGATTATGTAGGATCAGTTCGAGTTCGGGTTATTCGCGTCTAATAATTTATGGTTTCGGGCAGGGAAATTCGGTTCTTTTTGACTTAGCACTGAGACATGCTTTCATCCGAAAGATCATGGGAATGATGGAGAAGTACATAGGAGGACTGCCTAAGGGGAACGACGCAGGTGTGTTGGTTGTTGATTTGGAAGGAAAACCAGTTGCCCACTACTATGATCACAAATTATGCTCGGTTACGAGCGCGGTGAAGATCGGTAATCGTGTGTACTGCGGCTCTGTGGTTTATTCCCACATTATGAGCCTCAATCTAGATCAATATCCTGCAAGCCCCACGGTGTCTATGTGAATAACAAACTAGTTCCCTCGCTCTGGTGCTGCAAATTCAAATTGCAGAGATAAATTATGGCTATGGCTTCTGCTAATCTGCAGTCAATAATGCCTTTGTTTAACTATCTGTGGATTGTATCGAAATAATTTGCAACTTTTTTGGAGAAATTTGTCTTCGAAACTTATTAAAGGTTAGTATTCGATGCACAGTGTAATATTTGAACTTCACAAACGAAATTAAAATATTACATGTCTGAAACCTGAAATGATGTAAACAACGAGAAATTTACTGAATATATAATGCACAAAGACTGCAGAAAATGAGAAATCAGGAAAAAAGTTACAATGATTTTGAAGGCAGTTTATATCTAGCAACAATCAATAAACCCACAAATTTATTTAGATATAAGGTGGAGGAAAGGTGATTATTTTTTATACGACTAGTAGACATTCCAATCAAAGGAGTACTGGATTATATTGTCGTACTCCAAGTATCAAAAGCATCATATATATGCAGGTTTCATGAATACTTCAGAGTTTGATGGCACCAAAAGATGTTGCCGGGATCTGTTAGCTGGTCATTTATTCATAATTCGTGCCGGGTGTGCAATTTCCATAATTTGCAGGTAGTAATTCTCAGAGTGACAGAGATTAGAAACTTTCTCAATTTTCTTCTTACTCAGTCTAATGCAGCTATGACTGCATCAACGACTTCTTGAGTAGTGCTGCTTCCTCCGAGGTCCTTTGTACGGTACTTGCCATCTGATATAACCTGTTCCACGGCAGTTTCCAGTCGATCGGCAAATGAGGGAAACTGCAGATGTCTCAACATCATAGCAGATGACAGAAGCAGGGCCACTGGGTTTGCTTTCTTCTGTTCCAGTAGCGTCTCATTGCCCACATTTCCAGCAGAAGCCCCTTGCTCAAAAACAGCATGATCAGCCCCAACATTGCCTGCAAAAACAGCAACCCCAACAATTGAACAAGATTTCATTCATTCGTATATGATGTCGATACGGCTTTTTACTTTCGGTCAAGATAACCAAGGTGTTGAGCAGCTTGCTTCATATATTCATCGATGATTCAACATTATATACCTCCAGGCATAACTCCAGTGCCCCCGGCAATACCGGCAGCCGTATTTGCAACTAAATTGCCATAAAGATTGGGTGTTACCTAAAAGAATAAAGTAGCCAACATCAACTAGAGTGTTACTGATTACAATAAGAAGAAGATAAAGCGAGACTCGAACAATAATCACCTATTTTTAACATCATTCGCTTGCAAAATTCTGAATTTAAGCAGTGCATATGAAAATCTCAAACTAACAGCATAGGGGGAAGGATATGAATACCATGACATCAAATTGCTCAGGCTTAGAAACAAGCTGCATACAGCAATTGTCCACGATGATTTCATTGTACTTAATCCCTGGATACTTGGTAGCAACTTCTCGGCATGATTCCAAGAACAACCCATCAGCAAGCTTCATAATGTTGGCTTTATGCACGGCACTCACTTTCTTTCTGTTGTTCAAATAAGCATATTCGAATGCATATTTCGCAATGCGCTCCGAACAGAACTTTGTTATCAGCTAGCAACCGAGTAGTATGAGGTTTACATAAAACAACTCCAAATTGTATTCAGAATTAGCAACAGAAGAGTAGGGGTGTTCATGGTTAACCGTTGGTTAACCATTAAGAATGAGTCCTTAATTTTCTATGCATTCTTAGATACATTCTCTATATATTTTCCTTCTAATTACATTAAGAACATATAACTTTTGCACTAAAAGCATAACTTATAGGTTAACCGTTATAGTATTTTGGTTAACCGCGAACAACCCTACAGAAGAGTAAAGGATGGGCTAAAACGGAGTACCTTAAGGCTCTCGACGACTCCAGGGACGACTTCGTGTTCGAGGCCAGAGTACTCGCCTTCAGTGTTCTCTCTAATCACCACAATATCGACATCCTGGTGCCTTGTAGGCAAGCCGGGCAAATTGAAGCAATTGACGAGGGAAGCGTACAAATCGAGCTCTCTTCTTAGCTGGACGTTCAGCGAGCTGACACCTCCGCCCATCGGCGTAGCCAGTCCTCCTTTTAGACAAACTTTGTTCTTCTTAATTGACTGGATCACTTCTTCAGGTACGCGATCCATGTCGCCGTGAACCTCGTATCGCTCGAAATACACAGGCGCGTGCATCGCTTGCATCACTTGCTCCACCGCGCCCGTCACAAGAGGGCCGATCCCGTCGCCGGGGATTAAGGTGACGGCTCGGGGAGCACCGTCGCCCGGGCGGGGCATGTAGGTGACGGATCGAGTGGGTGTGAGATTAGAAAATGGAAAGTTCCAGAGTTGTCGGAGGATGGGCATGGATCGTCGGGCCATCGGGTCGGGTTGTAGGAACGGAGGGAACGAGAGTCTTGGTTAATGGGTTTGTTTGGCCTTTACTTTAAGCGAAGCAAAGCAAGGCAGCCATTGAAAGAGCAGAGCAAAAGCAGAGAATAATTGAGGGAGCCAAAAGAAATAGTAAAATAATTGGCAGAGAATAGAGTTGAGTAGAGCAGTGATCGAATGCAGACAAGACCATGGTTTCCCCTTTTACGTACGGATATTGAGGCAGTCTTCGGATTAGGAACATACGAAACAGAGCATTCAACAGGTTTCAGAATGTGGATTTTGTCCCTTGATTCTTTCTTTTTCTAATCTCGGCATTCCCTTGTTTTGACGCCTGCTCACATTGGATTTCCACGCTTTGATTTGGTTCAAGACTTTAAGTGAATTATAACCGTCAATACGATTTCAACTCCAAAGGTATATCCAATTGAATTTTGGTAATTGTTTCAGGAGGTGAATTTTTTAAAAAAAGTTTTTTAGTTTTAGTGTTTATGGATTCAATTTAGAGTTATTAATTTAAGAGTTTAAAATTTAAGGTTATTGGCCATATTACCCTAAACCATAACATTTAAACTAAAAATTCAAACTATAACCCCTAAATTCTAAACACTACTACCTAAAACCATAATCCATAAACAATAAACTAAAACTCTAAATCCCTAAATAACTATGCTTATAAAAAACACAACCCAAACACAAATTAAATTAAACTAAAAGTAAAATGGTTGAACACCATTCGAATTTAAACTCACCTTGAATTTGAAATGGGAACTCAAAATAATATAAAGTAAAAAAAAATGACATGTTTGTCACAAAATTTTAATTAAGTAATTAAATTGTTACTTTCAAATAAAAAGTGACATGTTTCTTACTAAACTTATAATTGAGTGACCTGTGTTTTATTTTACCCTTAAATCTACCCGAAACAACCCAAACTTGTTGGGTGAGAAGTTTGATCCTATGTTGCACATAGGTACAAAAACAAGGGGCTAATTGGATGAACAGATAAATTTGCTGGTTCTTCACATTGGGACATCTACTTCCTGCTGTAGTTATCACGACAGGATGTTCTGCATATAAATCTTAGTTCTGGCATCATCAACTAGGACCGTAAATGAGACGAGATAGATCGCGAGCTACTCAAGTTCGATTCAGTTAAAGTTTGATTCGATTGGACTCAAGTTCGAGTTCTTGACGAGCCGAACTATTTGATAACCGACTCGAAAAGCTCACGAGCTACTCAAAAATATAATATACTAATTTTTTTTTTATAATTTAAAATCTAAATTCTTAAACTTAAAACTCTAAATATAAACCCTAAACATAAATATTAAACCCTAAACTAACACCCTAAACCCTAAATTAACACATTAAACCCTAAAATTAACAAGTTTGAGTTTACACAACTTGTGTATCAAAGTTTTTTCTTCATAGGACTTTAAATGAGACGTGACAGATGAAGAATTACTTGAGTCCAATGCAGTCAAAGATCGGTCAACACTTGACTCGATTGGGCTCGAATCAAGCTCGAACTCGACTCGAGTTCTAAACGAGCCGAGTCAAGCTCAAATTTCTCAGGCTCGTTAGAAATTACTCAAGCTCGAACTCGACTCGAAATCTTAATGAGCCGAGCCTAGCATACTCGAGCTCGACTCGGCTCGTTTACACCCCTATCATTGACCTTCTATATCTTCAACCACAGATGCTCGAGTGCAACAAGTCTACGGCACCTCGATCGATGTTCTGCCAAGATCAAAGCCTCTCTCTTTTCTCAAAGATTCATATTTTTGTAAATATAGAATTCGTCAGATGAATAAAAAAACGAAGCTTAACATGTTGCAGATGCAATTCTTCTTGATTCTGCGTTGAGGTCTGTAATTATACTCGGTTTTGGCTGAGGGAATGTAAAATACTGCACATATCAAAATTTCAAATGTGTGGTGCAATTGATAATGGAAATGAAACAAGCAAATCATGTGTTCAATCTATTACAACAATCTTGCTAAAGTTTCAGAATTTTCCCGGACAAAAACACATGATAGCTTGCAATTTATCATCAAGCCCTACAGACATAAAATCAAAGCAAAAACATAAAGAGTGCACTCAAACATAAGAGAACAATAACAGTTGTATGGAAAGAGACATGAATCAAGCATGCTTTGCCTGGAAATCCTTCATGAAAGAAACCAACTTCTCAACTCCAGCCAAAGGCATAGCATTGTAAATGGAAGCTCGCATGCCGCCAACCGACCTATGTCCCTTGAGCTGCACCATCTTCTCCTTCTCGGCTTCCTTCAAAAACGCGGCCTCCAACTCCGGTTTCTCCAATGTAAACGGAACATTCATCAGGGACCTCACCGATTTCTCGACAGGACACCTGTAGAACCCTTTGCTTTCATCAATGGCATTGTACAAAATACCAGCTTTCTTTTCATTCTTCTTCTCAACCTCCTTCAGTCCTCCTTGCTCCAGAAGATCTTCAAACACCAGACCGCACATATAGATCCCGAAACAAGGAGGCGTGTTATACAAAGAGTTGTTGTCAGCGTGGATCTTGTAATCGAGCATCACTGGGGTAATCTCTTGTGCATTTCCTATGAGATCTTTCCTCACGATCACGATGCAAACCCCTGATGGCCCGACATTCTTCTGCGCACCGGCATAAATCAACCCAAACTTGGTTACATCAACGGGTTTGGAACAAAAATTGGAAGACATATCAGCTACAAGAACCCCATTTGGATTGTCTGAAACCGGATAGTCCTTAAACTCAACCCCATAGATAGTCTCATTGGCGCATATATGCAAATACTTGGCATTCGGGCTTAGTTCCAAACCATCAAACGAGGGAACCCTCACGTAATTCTCCGATTTCCCATTCCAAACGACTTTGGGCTTGCAGTATTTCTTAGCTTCTTTGAAAGCCTTATCTCCCCACGAACCGGTAACAAGATAATCAACGGTGTCATCAGGCTGACAGAGATTCAAAGGGACAGAAGCGAACTGAGTGGTCGCCCCGCCTTGGAGGAACAAAACGGCGTAGTCTTCAGAAATATTGAGAAGGGCCCGTAGATCGGCCTCGGCTTTCTCGATAATGGTACGGAAATCTTTCCCGCGGTGGCTCATTTCCATGACGCTCATGCCAGATCCGCGCCAGTTGTAGATCTCGGTCTGGGCCTTGAGGAGGACGTTCTCGGGCAAGGTGGCGGGACCGGCGGCGAAGTTAAATACCCGATCTTGAGATTGGGATTGGAGGGAGGGACGATCCTGGATGGTTGATGAACAAGAAACGGAGAAGGGCTTGCGTGAGGTTGGATAATGGAAGGCGGTTTTGGGTTTGAGAAAGGCATGGATTTGGCTGTGGTGGGTTTTCTGAAGGAGAGGAGCGTTTGGGGTGGTTAAGTGTGTTGCCGCCATGGATTTAGATTTTTCCGATGAGGCAGAAATGTTAAAGAAGCTGGTGGGAAAGATCTGAATGGAAGTGAAGCGTATCTATAGAGAAAGTGTTTTTCGAATGATATTTGGGATACACGGGAAAGGGAAAAAGACTGATCATACAGTGGCTGTTGGCTATTTACTTTCTCCGAGAGGGTTGGTGGGAAGTGGACAATAAATAACGGTGTCGTTTTGGAATTACTTTAGTTTAGGTTTCTTTTGGGGTGGTTGTATCTCTGATCTCTCTCTCTCTTTTTCCTTTCTATGCATAATAATAAACTTAAATGGAAAGGTACATGTACGCTAATTAGGGGTGTTCATATCCGGGTACTCGGATTATCGGGTACTCTAAATTTCGGGTACCCGGATTGTCGGGTACCTAAAAGTCGGCCCATGACCCGGCCCATAAGAATCAGGTATCCGCAAATTGGGTACCCGCAAAATTTGGGTACTTGTAAAATCGGATACCGGGTACCCGATTTATTTTTTTATATTTTTTAAATCTATTTTTTTTAGAAAATACATAAGAAACACATAAAATTTCATGATATATATTTCAAACACTAAAATTTTTGATTTGTGGTTAGTTTTAAGAGAGAAATATTTGGATATATATTAAAGTTTATCAACAAAAGAAGGTATTAAAAATATTAATCTCGATCATGATTTTTTTCGACTCTCATATTGACAAATTAATATAAATATTTTTGAAAAGTTATAAACTTAAAACTATATAATACAAGTATAAAAAGAAGTTAGCGGTTTAAAATTAATTTTTAAGGAAAAATAATAAGAAACATAAAATGAAAATAGAATTTAAAATATAAAATATATAAATATTAAAATTAGCGGGTCGGGTCGGGTACCCGGTTATAAAAAAATTGGCCATGACCCGGCCCAACTACCCGGAAAAAATTGCGGGTCGGTTACCCGACCCGAAAAAATCGGGTACTTTAATATAAATACCCGATAAAATTAAATCGGGTAGGCGGGTCGGCGGGTTGGGTAGTTCGGGCCGAGTATTTTTGAACACCCCTAACGCTAATCCAATTCAAATCCGTGGAATGCAAGGAATAAATATAATGTTTTTATTTCGATCAATTTTTTTTCTTCAAAAACATTATGTTGAATAAAAGTTGAGTGTTATTTTAAAGAGTGTCACCTTATTAAAAAAATACTTTTTAAGTATAAATCAAAATTGAACTTTGTATTTAGTCGTGTTTGAAAATTTTGTGTAATTGAATTTAGATGTAATTGTATAGCCGTGTTTGAAAATTCTGTTACGTTCGACGAGTATCGATGTGCACCACTAACGATGAGCAGCGATGAACACCATTAATTTAATTTATAAAAATTAAAAATTTAAAGGACTCGTCGTATAATTATAAATTATTTAAAAACCAAAAAGTAAATTAATTAAAATAGATTTATTTTTAATTTTTTTAAACATAATTAGATCAAAATACCTACCTAAATTATAAAACTCTAATTATTTTCTTTTAAAATTTAAGCCGTTGTGGCCGCCGCCGACCACATTATCACCGCCCCGCGTTTGTTCATTTGATTTCTATCGATACCAAACACAATCAAATTCAAATTTGCAAGTGAAACATTTGCTAACAGTGCAAAGCAGCGCGGTTAAAAACCTAACATCAAAATTAACAAAATTCTACTACGGCCTTATACACTTGAACTACTCGAGTAAAAGTAAACCAACATAACATAATACCGAGAATAAAATATTTAGAACAATGATTGTGTTTTTTCTGCGTGGCCGTCTGGCCGTCGAGCAAAGTCATAAATTAAGGGCGGTGAGAATGACCGGCAGCGGCTTGAATTTCAAAGGAAAAAAATTAAAGTTTTGTAATTTAAGGGTGTGTATTTTAATCTAATTATATTTAAAAAAATAGAAATAAAATAAAATATTTTAATTTATTTGTATTTTAATTTTTAAATAATTTATAATTATACGATGCGTCCTTTAAATTTTTAACTGCTTATCATTAGTGGTGATCGTCGAGCGTGACAAACTCATCCATCATTGTAATATATAGGTATTGTTGAATTAGGTGTAATCTAAGAGCGCAATTACACTATTTAATTTTATGATTAAGACATGTTTGGACGCTATAATCTAATCACATAAATGTAATCAAAGCGTCTAAAAAAGTCGCATGTAAATGTAATTAGATATAATTACACAATTGTAATTTATTTGGACAACCATTGTAATTTGTGGGCGATTAAATTGACTATAACAAAAGTAATTAATTATTTGTCTTATAGTCACATAACAATTTATTATATATAATTTATGTTATAATTTAAAAAAAATGATGTAAAACTTTGTTAAGTGTGGTCCCATCTTATGACATCCACATACGATAATATTTTAACCAACACCTCTCCTCTTAGTTCTCTATCTATCATTTTAACACAACATCTAGTGCTGTTCATAAAGAGATTGTAGCCTGCAAGCAAATGCATCATAATCAAAATGGTCTCCTGAAGAGAGCAGAAAGTGAACCTACACTTCTCTCCTTTCCTGCTGTCCCTTTTTGTTCTGTTTTCCTTTTTGCTGCATGTGCTGGAATATGGTGTTTTGAATTCTCTGCTACAAACTGAATATGTTTCTTGGGTTTCTTTGCCTTGTCTTCCTTGCTTTTCGAATCCTTTACCGCCGTGTTTTCCTGTCCCTGTAAATGGCCTATTTCCTTCTCCGGTATGTTGAGCTCATCTTTTGCAACCGCTTTCCGGTCTTTTGTAGCAGTATGTAGCCTGGAAGGATTCTGGTTCGTCTCAACCAATTTTTGCTTCTTCGGCATGCTTCCCTTGTCGTCAGGATTTGATAATGACGGGGCACGTGTTTTATCCTTCTTCGTTGGAGATTTATTATTGGTCAAAACTTCCACAGTTGCCTTTGGTTGTAGGCGGTCTTTCTTGTCGGGGGCTATTTCTGCTGCATCTCCACAGGGACCGGCCTTCATTGTTTCTAAGATAATTTTGCCAAGCATATATCTCGTCTCACATGGATCCCCTATCCCAAGCAGGTGATAGTTAATCTCAGGACTTATTCTCCCTCGTCCCCTTATGAAAGATTTAACATCTTCTACTATCAGATCAAAAATTTCAGCAGTATTTGTTGCAGTGCTCTTCGGTATAAACACCTGAAAAAAGAAAAACTATTTACTAAAAGAAGATACGTATACAGATACGTTCATGTACAATAACAATGTCAATTATTAGTAAGAAACCAAAAGCATGAACACGTCTCTCAGATAAGAAAGCTAAAAAAACCAATGGAGTGGATGTCAAAGGCACTTACCAAACCAGAGCATGGAAAAAATGGATATCTGGACATTGATTCAAGTAGATTGTTAATCTCTGTTAAGGTCCATACAGAATCTTGCACTAAAGCTGCAAACTGAGCAACTTCTTTGGCAAGATCTTCATCTGATTTAGTTTCTGAATATCCTGAGATTTCAGGAACGAATTTAACATCCGATTTAGCATTTTCTCTTGCAAACTCAACACCTTTCTTCCAACTTCCATGATATAGAACAGAAGCAAAGGTCCAGACAACAAGAGCATCTTGAGGGTTGTTTACCAATGCCAGGTGAAACATCAACATTCCAACCCTGTTCTATGCAGGAAAAATAACACAAAAATCCGCTCAGGACCATCCTCCAGTTCCTTTAAATTACATATTATGATAATTCCTCTTAATACGAATCATCACGTGCAGTGTAAAAATACTTCCACAGACATATATAAACAGTTTTCTCAGAAATAATATTTTCAGCCCAATCTGGGAGAGGTTTAAACAGAGTCTAACAACTCTTTACAATAGCCAATAGTTTATTGATAATGACAACGATAAAGAAGAAATCTTAGGATATTCTATCTTGAGACAAAAAAGAGACAAGTAGGCTCACCATAGACTGCTATCGGCAGGATGATCACAAGAAACCAACTTATCCAGATTGAAGAATAATTTCTGCCAAGAAGACAAAGGACAACCATTCAGGAAGACAAACCATTAAAAATCATATGTATGCAAGCCAGTGGAAAGTATTTCACTTCTTAGAAAATATCATATTGACTGGAATAATATTTTGAAAATTTTCTCAAAATGATGCCAAAACTATATCAAATTTTCATGCTAATCATACCAAACCAGATAAAGCATAATGACAGTTATATTTTGCAGATAATAAATAATTATCAAACTGTTACCGTATCTCAAAAAGCATTCAGATTGCACTTTCTATAAGATAAACCGTGACTTTCAAGATAACTATTAATATACACCGAGTGAGAGGATCAAGAGAGTGATCTAATAACTATAAATCGCTTTGAAATCCAAATACTTTTAATATTAAGTATTCATATTGTCCCAAAATAGTCTTGACAAAGTCAACTTGAATTGCATAGCAAACAAAACTTTCATAAATCCCTTCATGCTACAAAAAAGGACTTCTTTATCTACAACGTTAGAGATACAGAACATAAAACCAAGCTCACCATCAGCATCATTGAATTCTTGGCCAATCTCTGTTGATTAATGTACGCTGCCTGTGAAGCAAACAAGTCTCAGCTAACCTCCATAATGACTAAATTCAATAAATTAAATTATAGACAACCATAAGCTAAAAATGTGTGAACCTGAAATGGAAGTAAAATGTTCAGCAGGTTAAACCTCTGGAGCAAGCAGATGGAAGGCACAGCAGCTCCATATGACAGCATGTAGTTCACTTCCAACATTAACCTGAACTGGATAAATGAAGAACATTATGATGGTAAGTATTAGGGAAATATTGATAACCTCACCTTAATTTTACACCAAAAAAGAGAAGGATCCAAAGGCAAAGGGTTGTAAATTAGCCACAATATGGTTGGTTCTTTGTGCCTAGTTGAGGTTTACCAACAGCAAATCTTAATGGTACAAGAAAGGGAGGCAAGAAAGATTCGCAGAGTCACAAGTGGAGAGAGAGAGACAGAGCAAGAGCGAGTGAGAGAAGAGACACTATCTACACAACAGGAAAGTTCTCAAAAGATATTTCTGAACTACCTTATCTAATCCCCCAATGGAGGCCGAAAGATCGTGCATTGCCCTCTCAATATCCTTTGAAAATGATAAGCATAGACGAGCCGCAATTCTTAAGCCCCGGAGAATTCTTGCTAGGTCAGACAAATTGCAGTAAATTTCCATTAATGTCCCATAATGTTGAAGTTGTTCCATCCACAAAAAAAAAACTTATAAGAGATTGCATTCAGTAAAGCTAAAATCACCTACCAGAGTCCTCTTGAAATGACACATGAGCAGGGATTAAAGTCCGTAGCTGAGACCAAACAGAAGGGTCAGAGGGTAAATATTAGAACACGTTATGAAACACATAAAATTGTTATTGGCAAAGGTGGAGAATCACCTTTAACAACTTCAGGTCTGACATTCCATCATTGTAATCATAGATGTTACACGTAAAAGGGTCAAAAAATAAGCTGCACCCAAAATTCAAACAAAATTGTTATCAACTAGACGGCATCAAACTCAAGCTTAATCATGGAGAAGACGGGAAAGTGGGGGTTCTTAACAAGCTAATATGGACTATAATAGCTTTTCCCATGGAATAAACAAAACAAACATACATGAGAACTAATACCTGTTAATAGTGAAGTCCCGACTCTTGCTATTTCTCCAGCGGATTAAGTCTTTGTCATCACATCTGTTTGGGACTAAAGATGATAAAGCTTTTCCTTTTTCTTCATCATGTTTTGCAACTGTCTCAAAACTCGATACCTATTGGAACATTCAGAATCAATATTACATATTAAGAAACTTCTCGCTACTGAGGCAATTCTAATCCAGAAGTAACATAAAAAGTTACCCAAAGTAATGAACCAAGAAATTGACCTCAATCATAGATCCTTTTATATGCACTCTGCATATTGGAAATCTTCGTCCGATAATCACAGCTCGATGAAATTTACTTCTTATCTGTAGCAAGATATTATGAATAGCAATAGAAAACATTTTATATCAACCCACATTACCCTATAAACTATAACTAAAGAAGAATACTAAGAAAATTGTGACCAAACCTGATTAAGATTTGCAGTGGTAATCACATCAAAATCTTTAGGTATTCTATTTAGTAGTAAATCTCTGACACAGCCGCCAACTAAATAGGCCTCAAAACCTGAAATACGCAAGGAAAATATAACCATGGGGGGAAAGCTAGTAGCATTATTTTCGATACAAAAATCTGACCAAGTGAGTAAATAATATGAACAAAACAAAGTAAATTGAGTGGTTCAACTTGCACTTTTTTAGCTTAAAGAACCTACATTAACGAGGCTTAGGAAACAGAAAACATTCAATGTAAAAGATGATTACCTCCTTTATGAAGAACATTCAATACAATCCAGGATGGATGCGAAATCATAGAAACAGATATCCCCACCGTGCTTGCTTGAATCTTCTTCCATTTTGAGGTGTCAACTACATCATTTTTAACAATACTCGAGAGTTCATATCCCCAGATAATGACTGAAAAGAAGAAGAAGAAGAAGAAATGCTGAACAGGAGGTTAAATTAGATAAAGCGTGATACTTGGTTGAAGAGCGGGATTAGGCGCTGGAGCCATTTTAGAATCTAATTCAGCTTGCAAACTTCTTTCACCTAACGTGTGGTTCCACCTCTAAGCCAAAAAAAAAAAAACAAGAGTTGGTTTTATGTCGAATAGATATTCGACAAATTGCCGCAAACAAAAGAAAATGAAAAACACGGAGCGACCTGAAAGCGAGTCAAGGATTTGAGAGAAGTGGAGAAGAAGTTTTTGGCTCTCATAAAAATCGCCATGGATATCTGTGTTAGGTCATGCTATGTTTTGTTGCTGGTAGACCGACGTAGTAAGCTCCTCGGCCTAGCTGCCCGGCCGGCTGTTTGAATCTTGAAGAACCCAATTAAGGGGAAAGGGTTCTAAACTTTCGCGGTGAGCAGACAATTTGTTTAGTTCATATTTAGATTTGGGAAACATCTTTGGGCTGAGGCCCAATAGACTCCGCTCGTAAACCGATCAGTCTGATAACTCTTTTATAGCCCACCTCGGATTGGGTCTATATGCCTAACTATTAAAGGTTTGTTTTGCACTCATTTAGGCTTTATTGATTTAATATAACTAAAGAAAAAACAGAAATCATAAAACTTATAACAAAGTTCATTTAATTCAAAAATCAATCGAATTAGATGAAAATTTCGGTTAATAATTTTTAAATAAATTTCGGTTCTGTTAATAGTTAAAGAAAAAATTATTTAATTATGTTCGATCATCGACTGAATTAACCAAATGAACACACCGAATCATTAGTATCTGTCTATAAAATCTATAGCTAGAACTTACATCAACGTAATCGTCTAATAAACATGTATAAATGTAAATATATATATATATATATGTTTAAACTGAATTGACTGAATCATTTAATATATAAAAACCTATAACTAACAGTAAATTCAACCATTCGCCATAGGTATTTATTAAATATGTTATAACTTAGCATTTGACCTCCTTTATTGAAAACTTATATAAACATTCTTTATAAAGAAGCATATATGTGTTATTAGTATTCGTTTATGAACATTCTTTATAAAGAAAACTTGGATTTCATATTGGGTGTGGTTAGTATCTTAAATCTATTCTAAACTTAATGTGGCCAAAATTGCTTTTCTGCTAGTGATTTTGGTGAAGAAAGTCTGGCAGAAATTCGACATGTTACCGACTTTAAAGTGGGACAATTTCTAGTAAGATACTTGGAAGTGCCTTTAGTGGCACGGAAGTTAAGGGAGAAAGACTATCATTTTTTGCTTGACAAGATAAGTGCCAAGTTAAATTGTTGGTCGAGTCAGAACCTGAGTTATGGAGGAAGGTTGCAGGTAATACAATCAGTGTTGTTTAGTATCAAAAACTATTAGTGTAGACAGTTAATCCTTCCTAAGGTTGTAATTTGTAGGATCGAGCAGCTTTGTATGAGATTCTTTTGGAAGGGAAGCGATGTGGCAGTACGTGGGGCTCAAGTAAAGTAGAAGGATGTTTGTTGTTTGAAATCGGAAGGAGGGTTGGGTCTTAAGGAGGTAAGCTGCTAGAATAAGACATACCTTTTTTTTCTCGTACGGAATATCCTTGTAGGTCATGGCTCTCTTTGGGTTGACTGGCTAAGGGAATATGTCTTCAAGGAAAATAATTTATGGCTTTTAGAGAATCGAACTCAATTTAGCTGGACGATGAGGAAGATATTGAAGATGTGCCCTAAAATCAATCCCCTCTTTGCAGAAATTTCAAACTGGTCGTTGGTGAACAATGCATGGATTATGATAGAGTGAAGGACAAGAAGGAGGCAGTAAACTGGCAAAGATTGATGTGGTTTTTATCTCATGCCCCGAAGCATGATATTATTGTGTGGATGTGCATTCTTGATAGGCACCCCACAAGGGATCGCTTATGTTGTATGAGTATTACTCTAAATGGTTGTTGCTTGCTATGTGATGATGGTCTGAAACCTAGGAATTATCTATTTGTTTAATGTCCCTTTGCAGCTGTTGTCTGAAGTGCTGTTTTGCAGAAATGTCAACTGCGTAAAAGAATTTTGCACTGGGAGGGTCAATTGGAATGGGCTACGAATGATTTCAAGGGGCATTCTCTCATCACTCATATTCTTAGAACTGCTTGGTCTACTTGCATATATATCATATGGGAGGAGAGAAACTCCAAATTTTTTCGAGAGATCTCTCGCACAGTGAATGACTTAGTAGAGTGTGTACAAGAAGTGGCCAATGTTAAATTTCATAATAGATGTATAAACATTGACGATAATGTAAATTTCAGATTGTGTACAGAGTAGGATATCCATACATAATTGGATTCCCAGATAGATTTATTGTAGTATGTTGTTAGATTTTGATGAGAAATAAAAACACAAATCTTATCCAAAAAAACATGTTTAATTTTAAATATATATTACATGTTTAAACTCAATCGACCGAATCATCTAATATAAACATTTTTTATAAAAGAGTGCATATGACCTATTAATAACCGTCTTCAAAAACTTAATTTAATCGATTATGCACGCATCTAGTAAAAATATATTCGAATCTCAACATTTGAATTTGGGTCTTTAGCTAAGCTACTTATCTGTTCAGGTTCCACCCTCGCCTTCTCTGGCACCAATCCATGCCTATCAATTAATGCATTCTCAACTTTTAACCTTAAGCATTAAGCCAATGGAGGCTAATTATAACTAATGAGCTAATAAGCTATGAAGCCACATAAATCTTTTACTATAATTTGTTCAAGAAAACTAAAGCCAACAATTAATGAATTAAAGCTAGCAAATTTCCATTGGTACATACAAAGGAAAGGTAAAAAAGATCCAGTCTGCATGCCTGGATTTCCTAATTCATATTTGCTGTCCAATTAATGAATTAAAGCTAGCAAAATTCCACGTATATGGAAACCAAATAATTATTTTCTCATATATTGAAAAACCTACCAAATATGCTTCATTTGGTACTCATTTCCGGTGACAAACACGACGGTCTGAGATTAGTTAATTATCCAGCCACGGAAATCTGACGTGCCAATCCTCACCGTACGTTGGGCGGTAATACATGCAGGGAGAGATGTAACCTTTCGAGATGAACAGTCACCCACTGGTATGGGCTTAACGGGGTGTAACCGTCAAGGAATTCAAAAACCAGTATATAAACACAACCAAAACCAGTGTTTTCTGCACTAAAACAACCATTTCTTTGGTTTCTCCAGATATTGAACATGTCTGAACCTATGGATCAGTCACCCGAGGAGAAATCCTCGTCCTCTGAGCAGAAATCATCCCTGGAGAATAACTGTCCGATTGAGAAAAGTGAGGCAGGAGATGATGTGACCGGTGGCGGTGGCGATGGTGGTGTTGGTGTTGGTGGTGGTGGTGGTGGCTCTTCCTCTTCCCTGGTTATCTCCGCCAGGAAAAGAGGGAGGTCCGATGCTGATGTTGATGCTGATGCTGATGCTGTGCATGCTGAGTACGGCAGCGGGTCCAAAGAGATGAAGAAAGATGGATCGGAAGTTCCCAGGCGTCAACCTACATGTTACGTGTGTAAGAAAGATTTCGGGACGTGGAAGGCGGTGTTCGGGCATTTGAAAGCGCATCAGAGGCAAACTCCGGGGGCGTTTCCTCCTCCGCCATTCACTCCTCCCAAGGGGTCTCCGGAAAATAACAATCCGGATGCGACTCCCCTCAAGGATCAACTAGCTCCCGCCCTGTTCAACTTGGCTTATGAAACCATGCACAAGATGGGCCAAGATGAGTTCAACACTGCTGCTGCTGCGGGGGATGCTTCTTCGTCGATGAGAGACGGAGGGCTGGGCTTGGATTTTAATCTCAATGATCCGGGAACCAGTTTTCTACTGGATCTAAACAAATCTCCACCACCAGAGAATGATGATGATGAAGATGAAGACGATTATGAAGATGTGGATGAAGATTAGAAGAGTTAAACATGCAACTACTCATGGTGTTTCAAAACACATGAGATCTGGAATTGTCTTGAGAAAAATAAAGCATGTTTGAGTTTAAGTTTCCTGTTTTCAATTTCAAATAATACCATTGCACCAGTTCGCTGTATGATGCAATATCAAGTTTGAGAATGTCAAAACTTGTGTTTTCCGATGAAAGTATCTTCTTCTTCCTACAACATCGTCTCTTATTTAATGTATGTGTGTGTGACTGTGTTTGTGTGAAGATTTATCTATTTTCTTGGCCATATGCCCATACAGATTGTAGATAATAATCAGATTTGCTTGTTAAAGTGGCTAGAGATTAAGTGCTGATTATCAGCATTGGTGTTTGGTAGCAACTAGGATGTCTTGTCCGAAGCACCTGGTCTTTTAGCTTTAGGTTGATGTATATATTGAAGTGAATCATTGGGGGTCTGAAATTATTGGCATTCCTCTAAATGATCAATTTCAGACCATGTGTAGAATTCATTTGTTGTTGCTTTGTCTGTGCTGCTGCTGCTGCTGCATTTTTTGATGTTTTGGGTAACTTGAAATGTGCATTTTGGAGTGGAGGAACTGCTATTCCTTGTTAACTGCATTCCCTTTGGCTCTCTTAATCTCAGCTTGGCGAAAGCAAAACCTGGACTTTAGAAAAGCTAACTGTTTGGTTGATTCAATTGCAGATTCCGTAGTTTGGGCCTTGTGGTAGCTTGTTGTGCTCTTTTTCTGTGTCTTCTGTCTTTGGTGTTAGGCTTTATGGCTCTCATGTTTGTGGTGTTCTTTCTTCTTTCTGGTGTTTGGTTCTGTTCTTGTGTAGTGTAAGCATGATTTTTTTTTTGCCAAATTTATCTCTCCATCCTTCTTGAAACCCTACAATTTAGGGTAAATGTTTCAAATAATATATGTTCGAACGATCGCCGGTTCTCTAAAACCCTAAAATTAAATGTAAGATAGTTAAATTAAACAAGCAGGTTACGCGATCGTCGGTTATCTAAAATAATAGAATTAAGGTTACGCGATCGTCTTGTGTAGTGTAAGCATGATTTTTTTTGCCAAATTTATCTCTCCATCCTTCTTGAAACCCTACAATTTAGGGTAAATGTTTCAAATAATATATGTTCGAACGATCGCCGGTTCTCTAAAACCCTAAAATTAAATGTAAGATAGTTAAATTAAACAAACGGGTTACGCGATCGTCGGTTATCTAAAACAATAGAATTAAGGTTAGTTAGATTAAATGAACACCTTACACGATCGCCGATTCTCTAAAGCCCTAAAATTTAATGTAAGATAGTTATATTAAACGAACACCTTACGCGATCGTTGGTTATCTAAAACAATAGAATTAAGGTTAGTTAGATTAAATGAACACACCTTACACGACCGCCGATTCTCTAAAACCCTAAAATTTAATGTAAGATAGTTAAATCAAACGAACACGTTACGCGATCGTCGGTTATCTAAAACAATAGAATTAAGATTAGTTAGATTAAATGAACACCTTACACGATCACCGATTCTCTAAAATCCTAAAATTTAATGTAAGATAGTTAAATTAAGCGAACACCTTACCCTAAAATTTTAATAAAAAGACACACGACGGCAAAAAAATCGACAAGTACACATGAAGTATATGTTTATATGTTTTAGTTTTTAAGGTTAGAGAACTGACGAGGCCCAAAGTATATATACAATAACAATAGAATTAAAAATAAAATCTTGAATTTACCAAACTACTATTATGTATCTTTTTTTCTGCTAGTTTTTATAGTTTTTTAAGTACATATATGTAATGTGACATATAACATCTTTAACATTTGTGAAATTCTTACTTTCACTAATATATATCATATCTTCTATGTGTCTAATGGTGGGTAGTTGTGCTTGAACTTGGGAATACTTGAAAGAGACATGTACAATTCCAACCTCATTTTGTTGCATTGGCATTGGTTTTCTTCTTCTTCATTTTGTGTTCATTGCTTGTGGCCTTCAAACTTTGTTATATTATCTTTTCTTTTTTCCTATTTTCTGTCTTAATCCAAAAGTTGCTTAAAGCAATGGTCTAAAGTCTAAACCAATCTTAAATAAGAACACAAACAATCCTAGAGCTTCCTTCACTCTTATATTCTCCTCTCTTTGTTAATTTGATTTTTCTTTGTTAATTTCTATCTTTCGAATTTTGATAGTTTTCTAGGAAAATTTAAGAGCAGGCCAGAAAGTATGTTGATGGTTGAAAGTTGAAACTTTGGAACAAAATTCCCTTTTTTTGATCAAAGGAAATGAAATTCATTGTAAAAAATTTACAAATACAAACACAGTGGGGGGGGGGGGGGGGGCCTAGAAAGTTTGAGTCGGAAGGTTCTTAGCGTATGTAGCAAGACAGTCCGCTGCTTGGTTACAAAACCTAGGGATAAAAAAAGAAAGAAAAAAAAAGCACCAAGCAAAAGAATCCGCCTCCGATCTAATGTCCTCCTCGATTGCTAAAGAAACCCGAGCATAGTCTAGCAATGACAGCCTGAAACTTAATTCACTTAATAAGCTAATATCGTTTCCTCTCATTTTCCCATATTTTCCCGGCTACCAAGGTCAGTTTAGTTCTGGTTTTCAGCTGATCTTTCATAGCTTTTGAATTATAAATCTTACAATATCTTCTGATAGAACTAATCCCACTGGTTTATCTTGTAGACTAATCTTTATTTATCTTCTTATTGGAACTATTTTTGGATGCAGCATCGTCCCTCAAGTGCCTTCAATTCCCCATTCTGGACCACCAATTGTCCAATTCCGGGGCTCCAGTTTGGAACATTAACTCATCACTCACCGTCGGAGCAAGAGGTAATTAATATGGTTATTACATGTTTGTTCATTGTACCATGTTCACAAAATATGGAGATGCTAAACCATCGAGGACAAGAATTGAAACTTTGGGTCGATTGTTAGCAAAACATAGGACAGGAACCTGAAGAACACTTTTGATTTTGCAGGTCCGATTCGACGACATCGGTATTCCCCTGGATCACAGGCACATCACACATGGATGGTTCTGGTGTTGATACCTATACACTCATCAACAAGGCTGGGAAGGCACACTAAGTGAAATTCCATTGGAACCCCACTTGTGGTGTAAAGAACCTGTTGGTGGAGCGAATCACATTCATGCCACACAAGATCTCTATGACTCCATTGCAGCAGGGAAGTATACAAACACCCTGACCCCAGCATGCTAAATTATCTTCGGCTTAAGAACATGTATTAACATAGCTATTAATCAGATGTCACGAAGCAATAAGGCGTATCACTATGTTGCTGAGTTTTATGTATCTTGAAGGAATAAAGAGAACTAGAGACCACCAACATAAGAAGAAAGCTCTTTGATTAATGGTAATGTTGTCAATGCCAACCACTGGTATTCATATATTTATTAACTAATCCGAATCAATTACATAAATACCCATTACCCATTGTTAAAACAACATTTACAACTCAATTGACTCCATTCATGATATCGAGAATTAAATTTTTAAATTTAAAAAATCTCATTTGTAAGAGTGATTTTCAAAAAATCCTACTTTTCTCTCCATCCAAAGTGCAGCGTCGCTACCTTCATTCACTTTTGTCCTCTTAACCGATGGTCGACTATTAATCTAATAGTGGTTGTCGATCACTAGATCTATTATTTTTTTGTTTTTATCTTAACTTTTAATAAAAAATTTCTTTTGTTTGATTTACATATTTGCGCATGTTCGTTTTCCTTTGTGGCACACTTTCGTCTGCACTTGTGACACGTCTCCTCTACATTTATGGATTATTTTTCGCCTACTTCTACAGTAGATCCGCGATCGTGTAGAAATTCTCACATCGCTCTTATCTGATTTGCAATTACCGGTGCTCTTTCAAAGGTTAAATCCCTTATTTGTGGCTATTTGCCAATGTATTCAGATTTGTTTTTGCGAAGCAGCCTGTAAGTTTGCTTTAGTTCGCTCGCCATTCTTTCATTATCTCGAAAGCGTCTAGATGTATAGAGACAAAGGATTACTATTGACGGTTATTGAATTGTTATGAATGATGGGCTTTAAATACAAAAGAAGGTTCGCCTATGTCAGTGTGACTAGGTTTTCCTTTTCATTATATTCTTTGTTTAAGTTTTTGGTGGACATAATCCTTAATTTTCTTCCTTTGTGTGGTTGCAGTTTTACAATTGTACCTTCTTTTGTTTTAATACAATTCAATGTCGTTTCAAGATAAAAAAAAATTCTCATTTGTAATCGATGCCAACCATTTTATTTGATTCAGAAGAATGTGAGTGTAATTTAAACATTAAACAAATGCAAGCAACGGAACACACCTCATAACTGTAGCTGTGCAACTCTTTTTCTTACTTCGCGGGGGAAGTTCCTTGTTTTTCACTGTTACATCAGGACTATAAAAGTAGCAAAATTATCTGACCAAAATACAACTGGTAAAAGATGGATACGACAAAAGTTTATACAAAGGGAACCCACGCCAACAGTGGTTTAGTTATCCCAAAAATCACCATCGCCATCGCCATTATCATGGTTTAGTTTATACAACTGGTAATTATCATGGTTGTTTGATGCTCCATTAAAGTAGAGAGGATATTTCATTCAGCAAATCTTTAGGTCTCCAGAGAAACATCGCCATCACCATCACCATCACCATCACCGCCATGCTCATGATCCTCTGAGGATGTCCGTGGAAAGAATTCATCCTCAGGGTATATCTCCTTAAATAACTGTCATATTCCACAACCAGCATTACATTCCAATCGGCAATCAGAAATGTTCAACATTCCGTGTTCTGAGGAAAGTTCATCCCGAAGAACAAAGGAAGTACATGAAAAGCTCAAACAAAGCAACCCAACAACAGGGAATTATGTGTGTATAATAGGATATTAAATTTCATGAACACCAGCAAATTATGTACCTTAACTGTCGCATCTATGAGATCATCGTAGTTCAGTTTACCATCTGGCATGGGAGTTGAACAGATAAAATCAACTTGACCCTGAAAACAAAAAATAACTCCGTTGAAAAGGTCATTGCAATAAACCATATATTGACATCGACGTAGTACATTAACAAAACTCCTAGTTCTAACAACTGTTAGGCAAACTGAGTGATCCCTCTAAAACCCTATCCCAAGTGTAAAGCATTTCTGGAAATAGTGATGATTAATCTGAGAGAGAAAAAAGGCAGCACAACAAAATTGAGGCCCAAAGTCGCAATACCAAATATTAACACACAATAAATAGCAACCATAAGAAACATACCAAAGTGAGCTCCTGACTATACAACGCACTCCAAAGTAGAGTAGGTTTTCCTTCTCCGGGATCACCACCAGGATCACTTGGACTTGTAGAACTACTTTCTGCAGTCTCATCTTGAGCTGCACAGCCACTTTCTGTAGTCTCACTTTGAGCTGCAGCGTTACTTTCTGAATTTATAGGAGGGGGAACTGTAAGAAGGGTGTTCATGACTGCGTGAATTAACTTCTTCCCTTGATCATCGTCATTACATAACGCTGAGATATATAACACAAACCTGAATAGAACAGAGAGAAACTTTTACATTTTTGCATTAAGCAGATAGGTTAGAATTACTCCATTTTATGTATGCATATCGGAAACATTAATAATAACGGTAGAGTTCCTCTGTTCACTTCATTATCAATAAAAACTTATATTTGAGTTTTTCATGTCTGAAAGACAATACGACTAAATGACAAGCAGACAGTTCTCACTTCTCACAAAATTGATCACAAATGATATGTTCAAAGGTAACCATGGGAAAAACAGCTAAACAAGGAAGCTAAAAATATGGCAGTTGATCAAATTCATCATCACAAAACAGCCAGAGAGAATAAAACCCATCATATTCAGAAACTGACAAACTTACATGCCCGGTGGACAAACAGCCAAATTGCTAGCTATTTGGAGAAGTCTGATTGAAGCAACCTGCTCAGGAAACATTGCTAGGAAAAAAAAGAAAGGAAAGCCAAGAGTTATTGTTTTTTTATGTTAGTTTAATATCTTTAACAAAAGCAAAATAAACCATTCTTACATCTTGGAGGATATACAACCAAAAAGTTATCCATATCAGGCTTCAAAGAAGTCTTTGTGATGCATATTCCCCTCACAATCTTTCCTCTATCATCCTTCGGACTGAAAAATGGAAGCTTTGCTTGAAGTGGAGGTGATGGGGATGAGCCTGATGGCAATGTTACCTTAAAGGTTGGATCAAGGATCAATTTCTGGCTGAATATATCCTGACCTGAAGCTAATCTAACACCCTTGTAACACCCGGTATCCTGAGAAGTTTGCAAAGGAAAAATATGAAGATCATTAGCTTAACATCATAACAGTCTGCTAAGAATAACAAAATATCTAACATAATTTAATCTGGCTTATGTTTCAATACCTTGTCTACAAGCAATGCAGTAACTGGCATACGCAATACCTGTGTCACATTTTTTCAAATGGATTAGCATAATCTTACAACTAAAACCTAATAATTTCAAAGATATGAAATGCCTTCAAGAAACTCAGCGGAAATGAATATAGCTAAGGAGAACAAAAGCAGATAAACTCCATTTACATTTCTCGAATTAGGAGACATTCAGATGAACTGTGCTTGATAGTGGGTACTCTGAAATGATTGGTAACTCAATGCACTATTCCTATACCTTTTTAGCTAAAAAAACAATTGTAGCTTTCTTCTGGAATTGTTCTACAGATTAACACTAATTTGCTTGATTAAGGTTTTCATTGGCAGAAAGTAGTAGACAACCAAGCATTTAAATATCAAGAAAATGAACCCACTCAATTCACTTAAAATCAGGATAAAGAAATTTAAACACAAAATCAGGTTAACATGCAATGATAAATACACACCGGCTGCCACGCATAAGGAAACCCTACTACAGTGGTAGGAAACGCATCAATAACTACATTAAAAGATATCAAACACAAGAATTCTCTCCTCGTCAACTTACGTAGGTGCAACCTTTGACAGCAGCACGACGGCAAAAAGCTTGGGATAGTTCCCCTTGCCCATAGATGGGATATAACAAAGCCCCAGATGAATTTTGAAACCTATAGACAAGACATTAAACATAAATATACACGGAATCAGCTATAATAAGTTCCTGTTCAAATTTCAACATGGAATTGAAAAATTTTAGTTGAAGGATTGACTTGAATAATGAACAGAAAGAGTAGTAAATGTTAACCTGCCAATGGATGCATTATACAGAGCCAACTGATTGATCCCATCTTTTGTCTTCAGCAAATCTCCACAAACTCCAGTATCTTCTTGATCATAATCCGCCATTGCTATGGCATACAGTATAAACCTGCAACCGGAAGGGAAAAAACAAATGCAGTTGAGATTTGAGAATCACGTCAATGATTTGAAGCAATGAGGAAGGAAACTATAGATGGGGAAAAAATTAAAAGCTGTGACTAACAGACGATTTAATTTTGGGCGGCAATCCCATTTTATTCAGGAAGTCAACAAACGGGCTCTGTAAATCCTCGTCGGAAATCTTGACGTCTTGTTCGCCGGCAAAGTGTCCCTGCACTAGCTTGAAGAACCTCATTAACAGATTCTTCTCCATGAGCCCCAGGCTCTTGTCTTTGAATATGGCGGCTCTGGAATCCGGCACATTCAAGAGATTCCCCTTGTTGTCCCCTACGAAAGTGGCGTCAATACTCTTGAACTCCATGTACTGATTGGCTCCGGTATTTAGTATCAATTCAATAGATTTGTCGGCGCAAAAGAAAACCCTGGGCCCGGCCACATCGAGGTTGAACTTTCTGGAGTATTGATCGAGGAGATCAGGGGAAAAACTGGAGATGTCGATGGAGGAGTAGAGGGGACGAGTAGATAAATCCAATAAAGAAAAATCGTGATGTTCGTAGGAAGAGGCTGAGCCCGGTGGCGATGGTGAGGTTGAGTGGGAGGAGAGGAATGAGGGGAGATCGGCGAGAGGGAGAGAGGAGAAGAGGGAGCCGTAGAAGGGATTGGGATCGAGGTGGAGAACGGATTTAGAGGCGCTGGAGGCTGCGGCGGCTATGATGGATTCGGGAAGGCCGGTGCCTATGACGATGAGGTCGAAGGTGGTTGGATCGATTGGAGGGTATGGTGGGATGTCGTCCATGGCGGAGCAAAGGTAGAAAAATCGTAAGACACAAGCCAACGGTAAAGGAACCTGCAGTTTAGGGGAGGGGTATCTCGAAACTATTTTATGTTTGAGTAAATTACAACGCAAGTCATTTTTTTTTATTTTTTTGAGGAGAAAGAAGAAAATTAGGAGCCTCGTTAAATTTACATAGAGGAGAAAAAAGAGTACCTATGAAATTCATTACATCCGAAGGAATAACCAAACGAAACAAAATAAAAGAGCATAGACTCGCTCACACTTAACCAACCCAATCATCATGGAAAGTCGTATCAATGTCTATAGGTGGATCAAAGAACCTATGATACATCGTTGATAGATCACAAGCCAAACGTGCAAGTTTATCCGCAACCAAATTCGCCTCACGACGTGATGACGGAAACCGTAAGTGGTTCCCCAAAGTCAAACCTTCATAAACCTCTTTATTAACCGTCTCGATCACAATGTGAGTATAACCAAGAGACCAAGCTGTCGCAAGGCCTTCGTACACCGCCCAAACTCAGCCTCAAAAATCGAACATAACCCAATCTTCTTAGCAAATCCAAACCGCCAACCCAAGGTGTTATCACGGTCAACCCCACCACAAGAAGCAAAGCCCGACGCTACATTATGAGCTCCGTCAACGTTCACCTTAACCCAACCCATTAGAGGCTTCGACCACTTCATAACAGACACCCTTACCTCCATAACAGTCGTGTGCTGGTCATTAAAAGCAGCAGCCCAAGCCACCTCATTACACTGTTGTGTCGCACGTTGGAACAAGCTCCCAGAGATGCCCAAATCGGGTTCAAAAATGGCTTTGTTACGATGCCACCAAGCCTCTCAAATTATGGCACCAAACAACAATTCCCAGTTTGTCGAGCTCTTTGGATACAGTGCTTGATCAGACAAGTTTTGGACTAACCAAGTCTTAATGTCTGTCATGAAAAATTGTTGTGCTTTATCCGCCTTGATAACTCGCAGCCACGTTCCCTTAACCTCAAAACAATCCCTTAGAACATGTGAGATATCCTCAAGCGCAACGCCACAAACCACACAACTCGGATCATTCGCTAGATGCCTACGAACCCGCTCAGCGTTAGTCATGACACACCCATGTCCAATCTGCCAAAGAAACGTCTACACCTTTGGAGGCCCACTAAACTTCGCAACAACATTCCACAGCCAATCCTCATTTATGGCAACATGGCCCATCCGCAAATTATAGGCCGGATTCACCGAGAAGCGCTGGTTATCTTCTAAGGATCAACCAGGCCGGTCCGGTAATCCTACAGCAGTAGGAGGTTTCACCGCCTCAGTACCCCAATTAACCTGCAACGGCAGCAGATGAGCAAACACATTCTATTTCCAAATACCATCGTTACCAACCATACTACAGATTGGGGTATCGTATGCAGCCTGGAAGGCCCCATCGTTTCTATAGGCACGCAAAGGTCCAAAGTTCACCACCCATACGTCGTCCCAAAAGTCAACAGATTGTCCATCGCCAATATTCCAAACTATGTTCTTACACACATCCTCCCAAATGAAGTAAATGCCCTTCCAAAGCCGTGTTCTATACCCTCTCGGCAAAGCCCTCGGCACCAACTCAACCACCCCATACTTCGCTCTTAACGCTCGAACCCACAGTCTATCCGGTTCCGAGATCAAGGCGAACCCCAATTTAAGGAGGAACGCCTCATTTTGGCATACCAGACGTTTGAAACCCAAACCACCATTAGCAATCGGCGAGCAAATAGCATCCCAATTAATTGCGTGCACACGTCTAGAATTATTAGTATGTCCCCAAATAAAATTTCTAATAAGCCTCTCAATCTTATCACAAACATTCTTAGGTAACCTCACAGATTGCATTCTATACATAGGGATTGAGGCAAGAACAGACTTCGCAAGAATCACACGCCCAACAAAAGAAAGAAAGCGTACCTTCCATCCCGACAACCGGTCAGCCACCTTCTGAATCAAATGACTATAAGTAGCTTTAGAAACTCTGCCATGAATGAGCGGAACACTCAGATATCTACCCAAATTCGACACACATCGAAAGCTGAAGGAGCAGCTGATATCCTCTTTAAGAGTCAAATGAACATTATGTGAGAAAAGGATATCCGTCTTCGAGATATTGGCTCTGTGCCCTAAACATGCACAAAAATCTTGGAGAACCCGGCTAATCACGTCAAATTGCTCCAAAGAAGCTTCAGCAAATAGCACTAGGTCATCCGCAAAGAAAAGATGAGAAATTAGAGGACCATACCGCCGAAACTGGAAAGCCTTTCAAGTACCTTGATCTACCTCACGTTGGATAGCATGTGCCAACCTTTCCATGCAAAGGACAAAGAGATACGGCGATAGGAGATCGCCCTGCTGTATTCCACGAGATGATGTAAATTCCGCTGACTTACTGCTGTTCCAAAGTACTTGAGTAGTAACAGAGGAGACACAACTCTTGATAAGGGATCTCAACCTCGAAGGAATACCAAGCTCCAAAAGTGTATCGTCGATAAAGGACCACTCAAGCCTGTCATATGCTTTCTCAAGATCGACCTTTATCGCGAACCAACCTTTCCGACCTTTTTTACACGCATCAAATGGATAACCTCTTGGGCTATGACAATATTATTAGTGATAGATCGGCCAGGAACAAAACTGGTCTGATTCTCTGAAATCCAATTAGGCAAATAAGGTTTCAATCGATTAACCACAACCTTACTTAAAATTTTATACACTACAGTGCACAAGCTGATTGGTCTGAAATGTGCTATCGATTCCGAGTTATCCACCTTCGGAATTAGCACCAAGAGAGTTTTATTTAAGTCAGGGCTAACCGAACCGATAATAAACATATTCTAGATAGTCTTACAGACAACATCTCTGACAGTATCCCAATGGCGCTGAAAAAATAAGGCGTGAAAACTATCTACGCCACGACAATTATACATGTAGCCATTGACACCTTCCGAAGAGAACAAATTACTAAAGAATTTCGTGGCTAGCTGCTTAAGAATCTCCTGATCCGACACCCACTCACCAAGCTCATTCTTAAGGGACATAACAGCGTTCCATTTCCTTCGTCCATTGGCAATCACTTGATAATACTTGGTATTTCGATCACCACTTCTAATCCAATTGCACCTCGCCTTCTGGCGCCAAACACTTTCTTCCAGAGCAATGATCTCATCCAACTCACGTTTGAGGGACTTTTCAAGCTCACACAAGGAATCCGAATGTCTGCGACCCAATGATCTCATTCAATTAAATTTTGTAACAAATATGTTATTTTTTTAAGAATAATAATTTGGTCACTCAAATATAAATTTGTGACAAATATATTATTTTATAGTAAAATTAAAATATGGTTTGGTATAATAGTAGTTTCAGTCTCTAAAAATTATATATTTTATCAATTTTGGTCCTGATTCAAAAATAATTTAATAAATTTAGTCTTTCATATTTAAAAATTTTAATTTTGCACCCTCATGACAAACTCTTCGACCCCTTACCACACTTTATGCTATTGTTCATATGTTCGATAATTGACAGATGTGATAGTTCAACAGACACATTCACTCCATTACTGGGCAGCAAACATACTAATAAGACATACCCATTATGACCTTAACGTCGCTTGCTAGTAGACATAATCACTTCAATAATAATATTTTTAAATATAAAAATTAAATTTATTGAATTATGAAAAAATTAACATAATGCATATGTTTTGAACACTGCAACTATTATTATATCATGCCATTTACTCCCTTTCCATCACAATATCAATATATGCCTTTTGCATAATGTTTTTTAAACTCGTATTGGTTCAATCATCAGATATTAGAGTTATAATTAGATTTAGATGTAGCAAAAACCAATTGACTTGCTGACATTATGCTTATAACTCCCCAATTTAATTGGATGACTTTCTACATATAACAGTGTAAAAGAAATTGCAGCGATAATAGAACGAGGTAGTCCAGCTTTTAACTTCACATTGATATAAGGATTAAGGCTTTTCATGAATGTTCCAACTAGTTGTCTCTCTGATTAATTTTTAGCTCGATTTGATAATCGTTCAAGTTCATTCAACAATCGAAGAGTATAACAAGCATAGCTAAGCAGAGTGTCACGCCCCGCCAGGTCGCGACCGAGCCAACCAAGGGGCACACCCGCCAGGGTGCACCGAGCAGCACCGAAGTGCCCCACCGAGGTGCGCTGCGCGCGTACAAGACGCCCCACCTAGGTGCTCACGAGCCAAGCAAGGTAAAATGAGAGGCCTTGAACCTTTTAAGGCCAAGGATGATCCCAAGAAGGACCTAGAACGTCCTAGTGAGCCCCAAACGTTTCCACACCTATTCAAGGGGTTCTAGAAGCTTCCACAACCATCTAGGCTCACCCGGAGGAACCTAGAAGGCTCGAGACAAGTCAGGAAGGCTTGAGACAAGTCAAGACATCTCCGGAACAATCTAGAGTACTTTAGATAAGGGTAGAACTATAAGAAGCACCCTAGAATATTCTAGAATACTTTAGAATATGGTAGAGCTTTTAGACCATTTAGGATATAACTAGATATGTATAGAAATATCTAGATATGTCTAGGTCCCTTAGATATTTTTGGAGGCAAGTTTGTAACCGTTGGATCAAAACGATCCTGACCGTCCGTTGAGGAGGTTGGTGCCTATAAATAGCCCACCCCTCTCATTTGTAAATCCATCCAAGAGTTGTATACTCAAAGCATCCTTTGTAAAGCTTTCGTTGCTTAATACAAGGTTCCTTTCCTTGTAAATCTCTCTTGCTCCTTTCGTTTGCCATAGCGTTGCGACATAAAGGCTTACTAGCATCGTGCCGAGTGTGCTAGTGCCGCACGGATTTGAGCCAAAGAAATAAGTCCGTGACAGTTGGTATCAGAGCAAGTTCCGATCGCTCGGGAGAATGGCCAAGACCACCAAAACTCAAGCCGCTAGCCCATCCGAGACCGAGGTCACGCACGACCAAGGTGGGCAAGAAGTAAGGGCTGACCCTGTCGAGACAAGGCCTCGTGCCAAGTCCAAGGACATACTCTCTAGCTTGGAGTCTCGTTTGACTCGCGTGGAGGAAGGCGCATCGAGCATGGTTGCCCAAGTGGACGACCTTCAAGAACGGATTGAAGGCCTCGAGGTAGAAGATGCCGAGATCCACACAGCCGTAAGGGCAATGAAGATCAAGCTAGAAGAGTCCCTGCGCGCGGAAATGGCTGAAGTACGCGACGCACTCGTGGCCGAACTCACAAAGGTACGTGAGTCATTCCAACATGAACTCACCAACATGTATGATCAATTTGAAGCATTGCAAGGCGACCTTGCCTTGTGCAAACGTGCTATGGCAGCCGGGCCAAGCACCACCGTGGAGGCAAGAAGGGTCGAGGTGCCCAAGCCTCAAACCTTTTCAGGGACACGCAACGCCAAAGAAGTCGACAACTTCTTGTATGGCTTGGAGCAATATCTAGAAGCCGTTGGCATCAGGGAGGATGCCTCAAGGATCCAAACCGCGACCTTATACCTCACCGACACCGCCATGCTTTGGTGGAGGAGAAGACGTCTCGATGTCGAGAGAGGTACGTGCACCATCTCTACCTTCAATGATTTTAAAAGGGAGCTCAAAAGGCAATTCTATCCGGAGAATGCCGAGGATGAGGCAAGAGCTCGCCTACGAAGGCTGAAGCAATCAGGGAGCATCCAAGACTACGTGAGGGAGTTCACTAGTTTGGTGCTCGAGATCCCCGATCTGTCCGAGAAAGACTCGCTCTTCTACTTCTTAGATGGTCTCCAAAGTTGGGCCAAGACCGAGTTAAGGCGAAGGGGAGTCCAAACCCTTGCCGATGCGATAGCCGTGGCCGAGAGCCTTATCGACTACTTGAGCGAGAAGGAGACCACCCCTAAGCCGAGGGATGAGAAGGGCAGTCATGCCAAAGGTGGGGGAGACAAGGGCTATCCCAAGGAGGGCCATCGAGAAGGCCACACACCAAGGCACCGAGACTCGTCCCCTTGGAAAAGCAAGGACAAGGGTAAGTCCAAGGAGTTCCAAGGTGCGAGGAAGTCACCGCCGAGCAATTGCTTCATTTGTGATGGTGATCATTGGACGCGCGAATGCCCAAAACGCCAAGCCCTTAACTCACTCCTAGCCAAACATCGAGAAGGTAGTGACACCGACAGTGGCGACGAAGGTGCACAAATGGGATCCTTGCAACTGATTTCCGCACTTCAATCAGAAGGGGACACCAAGAGGAACGAGGGAAGTTCCATCCCCAAGGACAAGCCCTCGAGAGGGAATCGTGGCAACACGAAGGCCAAGTCCGCACCAAAGGGCAGCACAAGGGTGAAGTGCTACCTATGCGAAGGACCTCATGTGATGAGGTCGTGTCCGATACGAAAGCGACTTGTTGCCTATATCAAGAAGGTTGATGGCAAGGCACAACTTGATACGAAGGCCGAAGAACGAGCTGCTAAGCCGAGGGTGAAGACGAGGAAAGCTAGGAGCCAAGGGAGGCACACCAGCACTACCCCAGCAGCTCTACCGAGACGCGACGAGGGCGTCGCGAGATCGGGTGGGGGAGGATGTCACGCCCCGCCAGGTCGCGACCGAGCCAACCAAGGGGCACACCCGCCAGGGTGCACCGAGCAGCACCGAAGTGCCCCACCGAGGTGCGCTGCGCGCGTACAAGACGCCCCACCTAGGTGCTCACGAGCCAAGCAAGGTAAAATGAGAGGCCTTGAACCTTTTAAGGCCAAGGATGATCCCAAGAAGGACCTAGAACGTCCTAGTGAGCCCCAAACGTTTCCACACCTATTCAAGGGGTTCCAGAAGCTTCCACAACCATCTAGGCTCACCCGGAGGAACCTAGAAGGCTCGAGACAAGTCAGGAAGGCTTGAGACAAGTCAAGACATCTCCGGAACAGTCTAGAGTACTTTAGATAAGGGTAGAACTATAAGAAGCACCCTAGAATATTCTAGAATACTTTAGAATATGGTAGAGCTTTTAGACCATTTAGGATATAACTAGATATGTATAGAAATATCTAGATATGTCTAGGTCCCTTAGATATTTTTGGAGGCAAGTTTGTAACCGTTGGATCAAAACGATCTTGACCGTCCGTTGAGGAGGTTGGTGCCTATAAATAGCCCACCCCTCTCATTTGTAAATCCATCCAAGAGTTGTATACTCAAAGCATCCTTTGTAAAGCTTTCGTTGCTTAATACAAGGTTCCTTTCCTTGTAAATCTCTCTTGCTCCTTTCGTTTGCCATAGCGTTGCGACATAAAGGCTTACTAGCATCGTGCCGAGTGTGCTAATGCCGCACGGATTTGAGCCAAAGAAATAAGTCCGTGACAAGAGTCTAAGATCAAACAAACACTGAACAAAGGCTCGGGCCAGAAAACAACCGAACACATAATATGTTAGACAAGTGGCGTTAGTAATTCAAAAATAATAATAAAACGGTAAAGATAAACATTGAAAATATTATTATATCGAACAAAATAAAACAACTACAAATAAAATTGAAGCTAAAAATAGAATAATCGAAAAAACGATGCATTCTAATGATCTCTTCTGCTACAACTATACTTGAATCTATTTCTACGGCTTCTCCATATGATCCACTGAATACCATCACGCAACGTTTGTCATATTTCCTATTAAAAATAATAGATACAAATAAAATAAATCGTAATTCGATTGAGTAGAAACGAGTTGAGGCATGTGAGAACACAATTTCTTTAAGACAGGTTTTCGGCCACTCCTATGGTGCTTGAGATATGTTGGTCGTCTTTCTCCCAGGATATAACAACTAGGTAGCTCATCTGCAGAGATCACGAATTGTAATCTTACCTTTCTCTATGTTTTTGTAGTTGTAAAACTTATAGGTTTGGATGCTATTTATAGGGGTAGAAGTTTCATTGAAAAATAAAACTTGTGAATTATCTGAGTTTTATTTAAAATAAAATTCATTTATCAAATAGCATTAACACAATAATATATGAATTAAAAGATATCATATATGATATCTTTTTAATTTCATAATATTAAAAATAATATTCAAATTTAAGAAAAATTATCTTGTAATGGGTTAAAATATATGCAAGCTCACAAAAGACCCAACTAGTCCAAATATTCACATTACCAATATCATATAACCTTAAATTATTCAATAACCATCAAGTAGAGTCTTGTATATAAACATATCCAATGCTCGGTAACCCATCAATATGAGATATAAGCTTTTCCCTTTTCTTTAACTCAATTCACAAACCAACTTTGAACATCAATTTCTCATTCACCACATTTTTTTCCAACAAAATAAATTCGAGAAAAAGTAGAAACTAAATTCTTTAAGAGGAAAATACTTCTAAGCTAAAAATAGAAGAATAAATTGTAGTCAGCGGAAAGAGCCAAGAGATAGATAAAATTACCATACGTTTTTGTCGCTAAGGGCGTACTTAAATGACAAATTTGGCGACAGATACCAATGAAAATGACGTAAACTTTAAAGCCTGACAAATGAGCACGTGGAGGGACGGCTGTCGTCGAGCAGCGTAAGAACCATCGGAGATGGGCAATGCTACATTTACCCAGTGGGTAGATTACCCAGCTGAGGTGGCATATAATTAATAAATGTTATACAATATATCTTTTAATAAGCAATAAATGCAATACAATTAATACATCTTTTAAGTTTTATCAATAAATAATTTTTAATATTATAATTACAATACAACTAATACATATTTATCTCATAAAACAATTTTTATAACTATAAGTGTAATATAATTAATACTTTATTAATAAAATATTTTATTTTTTAATATAATGAGAAAAGAAACTAAGTTAATTAAAAAAAACATATTGATCCATCATAATATTATGTTTCACTAGTTTCTGGATCAATGAGTGTGACCTTGCTTCAAACAATAGTCCTTAAAGAAATATAATATTTCGAAATTAAGATGAAATGGTTAAATTTTGTTCTATTAAAACAAAAAAATTGTCAATAGTTCATATATTCTAATTTTGGTAGTTTCGTTTTATGTATTTAAAAAAAATTGATGTGATTACATGATAATATAATGTTCATATTTTTTTTAACATTATGATAGGCATACAAATACATTTGGCATAATTCCTAAATATGTCCATAACATTTTACACATTTGTCACTCTGGCCCCTTTATTTTAAGTATTTTAGTCCTCAACATTTTATTTTTTAACAAAAGGGCCATTCGTTAGATGGAAATCGTTAGTCATAATTCTCGCTAACTAGGTAGGCACACATGGACTGTAATAATAATGTGGCATGTTCACATGGATGTTAATGATGACATGACATTATATCACACCAACGAGTTTTTTTTATAAAAAAATATTACATTTATTAATAAAATATTTTATTTTTTAATATAATGAGAAAAGAAACTAAGTTAATTAAAAAAATATTTTGATCCATCGTAATATTATGTTCCACTAGTTTCTGAATCAATGAGTGTGACCTTGCTTCAAACAATAGCCCTTTAAAAAATATAAAATTTCGAAATTAAGATGAAATAGTTAGATTTTGTTCTATTAAAACAAAAAAAAATTGTCAATAGTTCATATATTCTAATTTTGATAGTTTTGTTTCATGTATTTTTTTTAAAAAAATTGATATGATTACATGATAATATAATGTTCATACTTTTTTAACATTTTGATAGGCATACAAATACATTTGGCATAATCCCTAAATATGTCCCTAACATTTCACACATTTGTCACTTTGCCCCCTTTATTTTAAGTATTTTAATCCTCAACATTTCATTTTTTTTAACAAAAAAGCCCTTCGTTAGATGGAAACCGTTAGTCATAGTTCTCGATAACTAGGTAGGCACACACGGACTGTAATAATAATGTGGCATGTCCACATGAATGTTAATGCTGACATGGCATTATATCACGCCAACGAATTTTTTCTTTTTGTAAAAAAAATATTACATTTATTAAATTAATCGCAACCAATTGAACGCTGACACCCGATAACCTCCAATTAATTTAAATTTAATTTTTTTTTAAAGTTGACAGGCTAAATGAATCAAAATTCACGCGTTAACCATTAAACCAAATTGATTTTTTGTTAATGACTTGATAGAAATTGAATATAATATAAAAGAGAGGGTTTCATTAAATTTAAAAAAATCTAAGGGTCACTCGATTGAGAACAAGACAGAGGAGGACGTGAGCGATGCAGTCATCCTCAACTCTTCTCTCACACAGCCACTACTATTCAAGACATCATCCTAAATCTATAAGTAACATATAATATATAGAAAATTTCAATTTAATAGGTTTCGTAATTATTATATAATAAAAAAATAGATTTTGTTAGATGTAAATAAGATATAATGAAAAAAAAATTAATTACAATTTTGTGACAATAATACGTGAACGAGACAATGAATAAGATAGAAAGTGAGGGTAGATGATATATAAATGTAAGAGTATTTGATTTATTTATTTTAGACAATAATTTCGTCTAAATTAAAAAATAAAATTATATAATTATTTATGAAAATAAAATAATCTTTTGATTATTTAAAAGATTATATTTCTTGAAAATTATATAATATAAATGAAAATATAATTGAAAATATTATTAAAAATATTTGAATAGACAAAAATAATGAACATTAACTAATGTATTAATTAGCATGTATGTTTTCTATAAAACTATTAAATAAACATAAGTGGGTAAGTTACCCACTGGGTAGAGAAAGTTTTCTCCATCGGAGATGAACTTACTCGCGAATACAAAATGAAAAAAAACAAGTGTGGTTGAGAGATTTTTATGCGTGATAAAATTTAAAAGATTTGTTCTTTTTCGAGTCGACTTTGATACTCTAAAACCGTTGATGTTTGATGAATCTTAGCAAGTTCGTTATCAATACTCTCGTATTTATATTGTCCAAAACGAATCACCCCTTTTAAATTGCTCTCATGTAGGGACTTCGTGCACGATTCAAACCAACCATACCATTTAAAAATATCTCCATCTAATTGAATTGGAGCTATTTTCACTTTAGATTTTTCCGGAGTTTTCTAGAAGCAAAAGTTTTTTTTTTTGGCTCTTTAAATCCAATCACATGGATACCATCTTCCCATCTTGGAAATTCCACCTTCATAACAGATTAATTCATTTTATGATTTAGTAATTTCATTCGTTTTTTTCTGTTATATTAGATTTTTTTACAGATATTTATTGAAGTAACTATGCTGATTACTAATTCGTGTTTTGTTGGCTCACATAACAACTATATGCTAACAACGAATTCTAAAGTTATTTTTTTGAACGAAAATCATATATCGACTACTAATTAAGGTAGAAGAGACCTTCACTTTCTCATATAAACTTTGTAATTTGTTTGATTGCTCGAGAAAAACAACCCTAAAACACTACATATTTATTTTTAAGAAAAATAGATATTCCTCAATAGGGTTTTCTTTCAAAGTTTTGAAACTGTTCTTTAGCACCGCTTCATGGCATCAGTCTTGGTATTGATTATCGACTGTCAGTAATTTTTTAATTTATTTATTATATTATATTTTATATTTTTAGTTTTTAATAGATTCTGGCATTGTGATACGTCCCCTCAATTGATCAAGATGACACTTATTTGGTTAACTGGCTGATCTTTCATGCTTTGAACCCTCATATTGGATGTGGATACACGATTTGCGTTTGTGGATAGTCTTTTCACGATGTTTGGCTCTGATTTGCGGTTGCAGATGATCTTTCAATAGCTTGACCCCTTTTGTGGTTCGTTTGCCGATGTAGTCATTTCTGTTCGTATCTATGTTTTGTTCGAGTATTTTGGTTGGGTTTTAACCTTTTCGTGTATGATCTCAAGTGACAATTTATCGTGTCATTGGTTATAAAAAAATGTCTAAATTATGTGTTTAGTTTACGACCGTGATTATAAACCTCATTGTAATTTTTGATATTTTCTTTTTAATAAAAACTAGCGGCTTTCTATATATAAAAAAATTTGAATATTTTAACATGATTTTATAAGATTAAAGAATCAAATTATTCAAAAGGCTTAAGTGGCAAATAAGTGCCCAAACTATACATTTTTTCTTCATATAAGTGCCTAAAGTATTTCTCGGGTCAAATAGGTGCTTAATATTTTTAACGTTATTCAAATAGGTGCTCGCCGTCAACGTCTGTTAATTTTCACCCTTAAATGACACATGTCATCTTCTTAAAATTTCAAAATTATATTTAAAAATTAATAAAAACAAAATATTTTCTTTATTTTACAAAATAGCCCAAAATTTGAAATCCCTAACACCCAAAACTCAAATCTCGACTTGACTTGATTTCGTCGCCGATTGCCACACCTCCGCCCACAACATTGTCGGCGGACCATCACGAGCATTTACCCTATCACATTGCCGCCGGAAATCGAATAGTTCATTCGAATAATACGCGACGAACGGCGGCATAACGTACGATGAATGGTGTGTTGGTCGTTCGGCAAGGGGATAGTGTTTTAGTCCGTCACCGATAACGCGACCAACGCCGGTGGTAGTGACCGGATTTTGGGGGTTTAGTATTTGGAGACTATTTTGGGATTGTTTGAAAATTTTAGAATATTTTAAAAATTCTGATTTATTGGTTAAAAATAAAATAAAAAATGTTTAATACTGCCACATGTCATGCTTTTATTGGTTAACGAAACTTTTTTTAACGGACATCACAACGGGCACCTATTTGAGTAACTTTAAAAACGTTAGGTACTTATTTGGCCCGAAAAATACTTTAAACACCTATCTTGAAAAAAAGCATACTTTACGCAATTATTTACCACTTAATCCAATTCAAAACAACAAATCCCTAAAAACAATAAAACTATCAACAACATCAAACTAAATGTTAAGATGGTAAATGATTTTAAACAATGCAAATGAAAAGATTATTTCTTATAGTCTAAAATTTATGTATTACAGTATATTAGTATCGGCAAAATTCTGATTACCAATGGGTCATATGCCATATGTTTTGAAGTATTCTTTTATGAGTCGGCAAACAAATCTGCTAACCCTGGGCCGAGGCCCTTTGAAGTTTGAATGATCTCACTTCCCAACCTCCAATTGAACAAATCGCAAAGGAAGCTGAACAACGAATAAACTCAAGGCACACGGATCAATGACGTGGCGAGAAAAAAATTACTACCTTTTTCGAACTCCCGCCCAAACGCGGGCTCCAATATTTTTCGCGATTCGGTTTTTAATTTTTATATACTTTCTATTTAGTACCAAATTCCTTTTAGTTTTAGCCAAAGCCCATCCCCCACACACTCCCAACCGCTCTAAAGTACATCTCTACAAAGAACTCTCTCGTCTATATCTTTTCGCCTCCTTATTCCCCAAAGTAAATCCCTATCGCTTCAGGTAACTCGCGGCGCCGACTCAGTCCCCTATTACACTATTTTCGACCGAAACCTGAGGGTTCTCAATTGTTTTTTGGCGTTTTTTCTCGCAGGATTCATCATGAAAGGCGGTAAAACGAAGTCAGATTCGATGAAAACTGACAACAAGTGGGTTTTGCACTGTTCTATTCGATTAATTTGTGCTTTGCTTCGTAGTTATTGATATATCAACCTTAAAGAACGTTGGATCTGTTGAGTTCGTTACTGAATGGATTTGTTGTTTTCGGATTTGTTGATAGGTTGAAAAGCAAAGGCGCAGGCGTTGCAAAACGTGCGAAGAAGGCCGCCAAGGATCCAAACAAGCCAAAGAGGCCTCCCAGTGCTTTCTTCGTTTTCATGTATGATCTATATTCTCTGGAAAACTTATAACGACTTATTTTACTGCGTCTCTGATTCTTTTTTTTATCACTCAATTTTTTGATTGATTTGATCAATGAAGGGAGGGGTTCAGGAAGCAGTACAAAGAGGAGAATCCTGACAACAAATCCGTCGCTGCGGTGAGTCATCATTCTTAACGCAAATCGTTAAAATCTCTTTAGTTTTTCTTTTCGATTTCATAACTATAACTTGGACTTCGAATATCTTATTCGTTAAATTCTTGTATTCAGGTTGGCAAAGCTGGTGGTGCAAAGTGGAAAAGCATGACAGATGCCGTGAGTATTTTTTAGCCTATTTGGTTCAAATCGTATAATTGTAGTACAGTACCATATTTTGGATTTTCATTACTTGATAGACTATATTATTTGCCAGAAGATTTTTCTAATAATCATTCGAAATTTCAGGAGAAGGCTCCTTATGTTCAGAAGGCAGAGAAGCGCAAAACGGAGTACACCAAGAACATTCAGGCATATAACCTGAAACTGGTAAATAACAGCAATAATGTTTTATTTATTTTTCATTATTATTTGATATTAGTATCAGTAATTAATATCATAGATTTGATTTATTTTAATATTTTACTTATGTAGGCTGGTGGTGGAGGAAACGACGATGAATCTGACAAGTCAAAGTCTGAAGTTAACGATGATGAGGAAGTGGCAAGCGGAGAGGTTGGTTCTAATTCAACACTCACTCTGATTTTCTTGTTTCTGGATTGGATTTTGATGCGTTTATTCTTTTGTGTTGTTGCAGGACGAAGATGAGGATTGAATGAACTAATATGCTGTTGATTAGATCTGGTTAGGTTTGTTTCAGGATTGATTTTCCTACTTAGAGATGGACAATTGACTTGATATTAATATGATAGTATTCGACAATGGAATTTTAGTTTAGATAAGAGATGGATATAATGGACTCGTTGCAGCAGTAACTTCTTCATGGATATTGTAATATTTCTCTTCAATATCAATAACTAAATGTTTGTGTTTATCTTTCTGTGTTTGGATTCATCTTTCTTTTGGTTTAGTTGTCGAGTATTTTTGGTCATGTATGGCGTACTCAAGATCAATTTTAAGACATCTTTTTGAGTTTGGGAATTTTTTTTCTTCATGAAATCAAATTTTTACCAGAAAGCCTAATAAACGCTCTCTTTTCTCTATTAATTTTCCCCCTTCTATTTTTCTCTATAGTTCTCCTTCATTCTCTTTTGTTGATCACTAATAGTCAATGATTTGATTTTTCTTCCTTCCAACAGAATAAATTTCTTTACCATTGTTTTTGAGTTGACTTGACCTTCCATGGTGTTTTGATATTTTGGATTGTTCACACTACTCTTTTAATGAATGATGCCCTACATTAAAAATAACTCTCATCTTAAATATTTATTCTAAACTTTAAACTTATTTTATTCTTTTGTGTCGTGGTTCAAAGGTTTTTGTTTTTAATATATATAAATGGTTTTGCTCGTGGTTCAAGGAGTTTGGCTTTTGAGGTGGTAAATGCGGTTTTGCTCATGGTTTGGAGCATCGTTTTGGTTGTCCTACTGAGTTTGCATTTGATTCGTATTTGTAACTATTACTATATGCATTTTTTTTCTTTTAACTAGGTTTAGAGGGGTTTTTAAACATATGATAATAACACTCATTCCTAATATATATAAAAAAGAATAAGATCTTGTTACACAGTAGAAAGTTTTTAAAATAAGGAGCTGATAAAAAATATTTTAAACTTGTTATGATCGTATAAAACGGACCCAGATCCGTATAAGGACGAGCACCGTTAGAACTCCTGAATTGCGAACCCTGGCATAGGCATTTGACAAATTGACTTGGCCCAAAACTCGAGAGATTGAGTGAATCCATGACTTGTACCAAAAAAGTCCGGGAGCTCAACGGTGGCCTGCTGTTGGGAAATACAAAGTGGATAATATTCTTCAATCCAATATTCCTCTTCTCGCCACTGTCCCATTACCAAAATTCGGCAAAGATTTGTATTATTGTTTTAGGTATCTCCTAGGCTTTGCTTTTTGCCGTTTTAGCTTGAACCGTTATTCATTCCGGCTAGGTAAAAAAATGTGTTTTCCTATGGGCGCCTAGCTCTACCAGTGAATATACATGTAGTTTATTATGCTTAAGATATATAATGCTTTCCAACAAATTTTTCTTGTTTGATGAAAATTTTAAACAATAAAAATCCTGTAATTAATTATTTTGTTTTATTAAAAAATAATTACTTGAGTCTTAGGTCGATTCAAAATATATACTTAAATTTTATTTATGTTAAAAATACATAAATAAAATTTAAATATATTTTGAAATACTTATCATAAATTTATTTTTTTCAGTAAAATTTAATTTGATTTAAAATAAAATTAGTTATTATTTTTATTTAATGAAAACATTAAAAAATTAAAATTCCTCATGAAGTGGGGATTAATTCTAGCTTCTATTCAATCAAATGCATATTTAATAGCATTTGCCAACCAAAAACACTTGTGCTAATGCAATAGCCGCCATGTACAGAATCAGGACGTGTTGGGCCAAGCCTCTGGTCCACCAACTCACACGTTGCCCTAGTTTTCTCTCGATTTAGTTCCGGCACAACTTTTCCTTCTTTGTTTAATTTTTATGGCGGCGGCGACACAACCATTACGGTTAGTTGTTGACCGCCTGTCATCCTATTTTATTTACTTGTTTTGCTCTTTTAATTTAATAAATCTGTCTTTATGACAGGTTTTTTTTTAGTACGCTTTTTACTTTTAGCATGTTTTTTGCTTCTCGCCACGATTTTTGTTCTTTATTTTTGTCGGGTTAGATTTGACGTCATTATGAATGATCAAGATAGCGCTCTTTTGATTATTATGTTGATCTCCCTGTTTTGGAGTCTCGATTTTGGACCTCGATGCAAGTTTTGTCATCGCTCTTGTTCGCGATTGAGTTGTGGTAATAAACGTGTTGTCAACGTACCCTAATTCTAGAATATGTATTTTTTAATGTCTTTTGTTGGTGGTTTTTACTTTCATCGTCGAGCTTTGATGACGTTTTAACGTGCCCACATTAGTTTTCATGTCTTTAGAAATATGTTCGGATCATGTTTGTTTACCTTTCAAAAAAAATAATACGACATATTAAATATCACCTCTATCGAACACATAATTATTTGTATTTTCTATACTACAAGCATATTAAATAATATTCACACGAGTTACAAGCCAACCAATCATACACTAAATATTTTATTTGTAATCAAAATCTCCACTTCACCGTGGGAGTAACGTTATTTTTGTTGTTATGATTAGTTCAAAGCTTGAAATGAGTTTCATGGATTCCTTAAGGTAGTTTGAAAAATGGTGAAAGGTTGAAAAAAAAAAAGCAAAAAAAAAGGGTCAAAAGTCAGAGAAAGGGAGCTCTAAAGTGTAACCAGCGCATGATGATGAATATAATGATCCATAAAACTAAGGGACTGACACATTAATTCTCTGTCTGACAGACTGTAAGAATTAAGATATGGAATTGAAATTGAATATCACGCAACAACAAACAAAGTAGTTTAAAAATTTCAAGGTCAAATTGTGGTTTTGGTTACTCTAATATGCTCAAATTTTGGATTTAGTTTCTATGCTTTAATCTCATATAATTTGATCCTGGACTTTTATTATATCATTAACTAATCCAAATAGTTAACACCGTTAACTATTAAACTGCCACACTTTATTGTGAGTTGAGAAAGTATTTTCCTTGGTAAAGAAAATTATTGCATGTATTTAACTAGAATAGTTAACAGGCTTGATTATAAGGCAAACCGATAAAATTATGAAAGTGAAGGGACTAAACTCAAAAGATGAGCATAGCAGTTGGACCACAACCAGAATTTAACCGGAACAATTAATGCTTAACGTGCACTGAAACGCCAGTGAATGGAGTTAATGGAGTCCCGTATAAAATGGCGCAAAATGGAGGGAGAACATAATAACATGACATGTACGACCAGGTGTTGAAAAGCTTCACTTTTGTTTTATGTGTCGAGAGGAGAGGGGTAGGTCTGTGGATTAAAATGTTATAAAACATAGAAATTAAAATGTTGTATCAACCAAAAATATTATGGCTCTGTTTGACGATTAGTGGATAGCGGATTACATTAGTTGATAGCTGATAGCTGATGGTTAATTGTATTAGCTGATTTAACTAGCGGATTGTATTAGCTGATTGTATAAAAGTGTTTGATAAAATTAACTGATAGCTAATAGCTGTTAGATTATTTAAACAAACAAAATGACATATAAGGACATGGTTATATTTAATACTTGTTTGAATAGTTTATTAGTTATCAATATTTTTTTATCTAATTAATATTAATTAGACCTATAAAATTATTTTAATATAATTTTTCTAAATATATTCGACTGATTTATATATTAATTTATTATTTATATAATTATTTTAATATAATTTAATTAATTAATAAATTTAAATACACATATAAATATGTGATAATAAAAAGAAAAAATAAATAAGATTAACTTATAAATAGGATGAAAAATATTTAATTTAGATTATTTTGAGATTTTTGGTAACTGGTAAGGGTAAAAGAGTCTTTACAGCTCTAATATCAAACATTTAATCTCAAAAAGCTTCTATTATGAACTTTTTCAAAATTAGCAATTTTACTCCAATCCCCTCTTTCAATCCGATGTTTACCAAACAACAATATTAGCGGATATGACTGGTCAAACCCCTAATTATGCCTCAAAACTCTAATTTTTGTCCAAACCTCTATTTATTAAACACGACTTATGTTTTTCAATAACATTTTAAGTTGATGGTCTCATGACAAGTATCGATACATAGAAACAAATTTTGATACTTAAAAAAATTAAAATATTATCAAAAGTAATAAGTATCAATACTCAAAGTTAAATTTTAATACTTAACCAACAACTTAAAATGTTGTGAAAAAGTATAATTTTTTCAGTTTTATATTTTATGTTTTGTAACATATTCGAACACTATTATATGTTAGACTCTCATTTTAAGTTAAATAGAGGCTAGCCATTTGGAATCCCATTTGTTTTCGTGGGACTGATTATGATTTATGAATAAATAAATGAATGATGTGATTGACGTTGTGGGGTCCACTGGTCCCTCTTCTTCTTCAACCTACACACCTGCATGAAACTCATAACTCACCGTTCTCCATTGGTAACGAAAAAGCCACGACTTTTCTTCTGTATCATCTTCATACAGCTCTTAGCTTTGAGCTCCCACTTTTACTCAATTCTCTGCCTATCTAGCTTTGCTGCTGTCTCTTCATTTTTCTCCACTTCATCATTAGCATTCGGCAATAGTTTATGGTTCTTCATTTTCTCCTTCCCTCTTTCTTCAGTTTTCCCTCTAAAACAAAGGGTATGCTTTCTTTTTGTTATTCTTTCTCTTTGTTTTGCTTCTGATGCTGAGTAACGTCAAAAGGGGGAAGAAACGCACAATAAAAATGGAAGCTTGGATTGAATTGAAAACCCAGTTACAGTTTTAGCTTTCTGGAGTCTTAAACAATTGAAAGAAAAAGCTTAAATTTTGAAAGTCTTCAACTTTTTCTTCTTCTTGTTTCTGGTATTTGCTTGATGTCAACTGTTCTTTTGACTGAGTATTTTGTCTAAAACGATCAACTTCCTATATTTTCAAACTGAAAAAGAATTCTCTTTTGAATTTAGGTGCTGATGTTGCTTAGATCACCGTAATCGTTTATGTTAGTCTGGACTTTATTGCAAGATGGATGTTGATTGGCTTCAAAACTCTGAATTTCATTTAAAACTTCAAAAAATAAGCAACTTTCCATGTGTGTTGTTTGTGAAATTGTACTTCTTCCTCTTTCCCATTTTATATTTTGTTCCTTTATTTTCTTCTTTTTATTTTTGCTTTGAAGATGGATTTCGCATGTGTTTCTGAAACTACTGGAATGAATAACTAGGACGAGATTTTTAGAAAGGGTTACAATTAATCGGCTTTCGAACATAATCGAGGAAGCTCGATACATCTAGTCTAGGCGTTTGCATAAGGTTTTGTGTAGCACTTGAAGTAAATGTTGTTGTTTAATGTGCACATTTGCTTGGTTGCTTGCAAAGTTTGATTACAATGGAAAATAATCCAGCAACATTGAAATGCAACATATCTTTGTATGAAGATATCTTGATTCTGAATTCTTAGGAGATTATGTTGATTGAATTAGACTAGAATTCAGTGAAAAACAGAACACCTTTAAACGCCCACGCTGCAGCCTGCAGTCGGTTCATCTTAAATCGATATGCTTTTAGTCCAGTAGAAGTTCTTTCACTTCCAATGAGGTAAGATAATCAAGGTGTTGTTTCATTTGTGACTTCACAGGACACAAGCCAAGTGTGTGATTTTATTCACTTGTAGGAGAAGACTGGTTTTCTGGAGTAATAAGAAGTAGATTCTGACATTCTGTGCGAAGAAAATGATTCGGTAGATCCGGTGGCTGTATGGGAGGCATATTTCATCTTTTTGATTTCCATCAAGGCAACATGGCCAGAAAAATACTTGCAAAGAAGAAACAGGTCGACGGTAAGTGATAATATCGCCTTGGGAAAAAGCCGGTTTTAATTTCTATGGTCCTATACAGTAATGCTGTTGTTTTGCACCGTGCAGGCGTCGAAACTCCACGGAATAGCTTGGAGCTGCAGTTAGACCCTTCTCAGAGCAACTATGCTGCTGGTGATCTGCTAGTAATTTTCTCCCTTCTGATTCCTTTTCAACATTTGAGACTATGTTCTTTGTGTTGCATGACTGTCATCTAATGATACCGTCTCGAGAGTGGATTGTCACCGAGTTCAGCATCAAATGATTTAGTCTTAACCAAAATCATTGAAATAAAAGTATCATGTAAATATTTCTTATGTATCTTTCCCTCCAATTTGTATGGAATTGCAGTGCTCTTATCAAGTGGAAGAAGATTGGTCAGCAAGGAATTGTTATCAATCCGAGGCTTCAATGAAGAAATTGATTAGCAAGGAGATTTCCAAACAAGCTAAAACCAGACACAATGCCCCTAGTATTGTTGCCAGATTGATGGGGATGGATCTGTTGCCATCAGATACAAAATCTGTAGTTCCACCAGTTGCGAAAACGAGTGATAATCGCCTAGTCGAGCTTTCTGTAAGGGAGAAAAATGTCAAGGGCTCTAACTTATATAACTCAAGGCAAATGGGAGTTGACTGCATTTACAGTACAAGAGACAGTGATGCTGATAGATGGAACACCGACCTTAAGTTCGAAAAGCCTAGGCCTCGTGAACATCCTCAGGAGAAAGAATTGCAAAGATTTAAGAAAGAATTCAAGGCATGGCAAGTGTCCAGGATCAGGGAATGTACAAAGGTTGTTGATGTTGGAAGCATTTATACTCATCAACTTGCTCAAGAGAAACTGAACAAGGAAAGGAAAGCTCTTTATGCAGATTCGGTACAAACGATGCATGGGCAGCCTTTGGAATCCATGAGGCTTGCAGTAAAAGAAAAGGAATTGCACCAGCAGATGTATAAATCGGAACTGCTTACATCCAAGCAAAATGAATCGAGAAGACGAAGCATGAACAAGGATTTTCAGCTACATTCCATGATAGATTATAATGAGAAAGTACTAGATGCTGCTCCTACAAGAATAGTGATCTTGAAACCTGGTCCTGATGGGATTTATGACCATGAAGAATCATGGACCTCTTCACCTAGCACTTTCGAAGAGAGAACGAGTATGGAGGATTTTCTCGAGGAGGTAAGGGAACGATTAAAATCGGAACTGCAAGGTAAAGCTCTTTGTAAAAAGCCATCATCTGATCCAAGACAAATTGCTAAGCATATAGCAAAACAAGTTAGACAAAATGTCAGCAGGGAGCTTGGCATGAATTTTTTTCGATCAGAATCAACCAGATCATATAGAAGTGAAATTCCATTCAATGGACCGGGTTCCCCCGAGTCCATCGACAAAGATACAAGAAGGTTCTTGTCAGAGAGACTAAGGAACGTCCTACAGGAAGAAACACCGTTGGATGTACCGATAGTTTCTAGTGTCAGCTCTAGATCATCCGTGTATGATAATGTAAGGGAGAGGCTAAAAAGAATGCAAGATAAGTCGAAGTACGAAAACGAGTGGGAAATTGTTAAACATGTACCAGAAATGCAAATTGGATCATTCAGGCATGGAGATGATGCTGGGATGCTAAACATGGAACTGTCCCCTAGAAATCTCATTAGGTCCATGTCTGCCCCTGTCTCCGGAACATCTTTCGCGAAGCTACTTTTAGAGGATCGCAATATTTTTACCGGCGCACAGATCAGGATGAAGCATGAAGGTATCAGAACTTCATCAGTAGACATTAGAAGAAGGCAGAAAGAGAAGTTCAACTTGAAAGAAAAAGTTTCCAATATTAAAAACGGTTCGACTCTTAGACGGAGGCTATTTGGCAAGAAGATTGAATCCATGGTGGAGTCATACAGTGCCGATTATGATCTTGCAAAAGACATCTTGAGTGGACCAACAGTTATGATGAACTTTGGCAAGAGTCATGTAAGAACACTTGGTTGTTTATAAACCTAGAGAATGTTTAGTTGCAAAAAAATCACATTTCTGATTGTTTTCTTTGTTGCCTTAGGAGAATCCTACAGAGGTACCTCCTAGCCCGGCATCGGTTTGCAGCAGTCCACATGAAGAATTTTGGTGGGAGGTGGATTATCGTAGCCCAATATCGACACCGGATGTGACTTTGAGAGAAGACAATGTTGCACCACAGGTTTTCGGAGAGATCAGTTCTAATTCGAATGGTACATACGAAACGTACTCGTTATTATTGCAGCCTTGTTTATCAACTCCATAAATGATCACTTATTTATTTTTCCAATCATCAATCAGAGCTGAGGAGGCAACCGAATGAACTAGAGTCTGCTGAGGCAGACCGCATAACAATCAAGCAGGAGCCTATCGAATCTGAAACGGTCTTTCTTGAGGACCACGCACAAGGATACATAAGAGATCTGCTTGTTGTTTCTGGTTTGTATGATGGATGGTGTGACAAATCCTTATCAAGGTGGAATCCATTAGCGAAGCCTATCGGCGAATCCATCTTCGAACAAGTGGAAGAATGTTATAGAAAATCGTCCAAGGTAGATCACAGAATGTTACTTGATTTGTCGAATGAAGCACTTTCGACCATACTCGGGGCACCGGTGACCATGTCCAAATTCAGGAGAAAGCTTCTTGGTTCCACCATATTGACACCTCCACGGGGAAGGAAGTTATTGAATTTTGTGTGGGAGATGGTCCATATTAATTTACGTCCTCCAAATGAAAGATACAACTACTCACTCGATAATATGGTGGCCGGAGATCTAGGATCGACCCCTTGGACCGGCTTGGTGGATGATGAAACTGATGTTTTGGGAAGAGAGGTGGAATGTCACATTATTGGAGATCTGGTTGAGGAAATTGTGAAGGACATATGCATTCATGAAGATTGGCATTTATGAGTGTTATAGTAAGCAGAGGTTAGATTTTAAGTAGGGAGACAGTGGAGGCAAATACATAGAGGTGATCGCTTTCTTTTCTTTTAGAAAGGTTAACATTGATGGGAGATTTGCCTGTCCTATGTACATATTATTAACGGACTTGGTGATGTAGAGAGATTAATGTAAGTTTAGCATTGCTTTTAAAAAATCAATTTAGAAAAATAGTTTTTAAGAGTGATTTAAATTTTTAAGTTTAAAAAGTATTTAGTATTGTTGTTAAAAATATTTTTTAAAAGATAAATGATCATTTTAGATATGATATTATAAGTTATATATATACATATAATGATATTTAAATTATTTAGTGTTATAATATATCAACTTAAATTATTATAAAAATATTTTTATTAATAAATATATTTTTAACAATTGTACGCGTTTTATAAAAATATAGTAAATTTTAAATATTTTATTTAAAAAATTTAAATATATATTATTTTTAAACTAAAAAATAATTATTAATTATATTTTTTGTAAAAAATTATAAATTTATAAATTATAAATAAACACAATAAGAAATGAATGTTGAAATTGTAATTTAGCTCCCAAAAGCATTTTTACAAACGCAAAAACAAAAAAAATTAACTTTTGCGTTTGGTTGAAAAACACTTTTGAAAAGCAATTTTTTTTCTCTCTAAAAGCTAGCTATTTGATATTACTTCTGCTTTCAAACCAGCTTTTGCTCCCAAAAGATAGTTTAAAATTCAATGCTAAACGGAGTCTAAGGCTTCGTTCGTCGCCGCTGCGGGAATTCACGTTTGGGTCGATAATTCGCATTTGAGGAGAAGCTGAAATTTTCCGTTTCTTCAAATACAATTGTTGTGAACAATCTCGATGAAAAATCAGCGTACAGAAGCCTCAAAAGCAGCTCATTCGATAAAATTACTCTAAAAATTGATGAAAAAACTCTGTCGAATGGAATCTATATTGATGTGAATTATACACACAACGCTAAAAAAATAAATTAATATAACAAATAAAAACATGACACGATGTTGTTTAAATATATTTAGGATAACATGTAGCGTGGACTTGACACGTGATTGATAACATAATTCATAACATGTTTAAAATTACACATGATACATTATTGTTGGCTTAAATTGCAAAACTTTTTTTAACTTCATTGGGTTTTTTATTTTTATTTTAAGAATTACATATTAAGCCATTACTTAAATTGGGCTGGCCTTATGGGCTAACTGTAACAGACATTTGCTATGTTTTACTACTAAAACCAGCTAGCCCATAAGCTATTCATAATCTGTTCAAGCATCAAGATTAGAATCTTGAAGTTGTTCATAATGCTTGTTAGGTACACCAAATTGTCCTGTCATGTCCGGTCCAAGTTGAGCATTCAAAAGAAAGCAAAAAGAAAGATGTAACTTATGACTGATTCAAGCAAAGCAAAAGAAATGAATCCCAAGGACCGAAAGACTTTTTTTTGTAATTACTAATTAATAGTATTCCACCATATTCGAATCCTAACATTATATAAATGGGAAAAAATAAGTTGTAAGGGTCGTTCCATATATCATTATAATAAGCAGCATTGGAATATTGACAGCCATTGCATAGCATCACAGCCCAGGATATGATTAGGAGTGTGCAAAAAAAAACCGTAACCGTTAACCGGTATAACCGTTCATTTTATTGGTTAATTAACCTAACCGTTAAGGTTAAACGATTTCGGTTAACCGAACCGCTAAAAAAGACGGTTAATGGTTAACCTATAGGTTAACTTATATGTACTTTATTTTAACTAAGTGTAAAGTTTGTGTTTAAAATTTCTCTATTTAAGTTAATTTTTTAAAAAAATAATACAATATTTATCGGAGAGATATATTTATTATTCTAAAAAAGAAATAATGAACATTTAAAAAGAAAATCGTAATAGGTTACAGGTTAACCTGTAACCGATCCGTTCCTTAACAGTTACCCACTATAATAATTAACTATTTAAAAAATTAACGGTTAATCGTTTCTTAACAATTAAATTATGAATAATAACCGTTATAACGGTTAACCAACCGTTTAAACTAAACGATAGGGTTAACTTACAATGAACACCCCTAAATATGATATATAAAGACGATGATTTGATTGGCATAGGCTTCAACAGAACATGCATATAAAATTAAGCAAATGAAAATGTAGGTCTGGGTGTCAGAAAACAAAGATTTGATGTATATTAACGATGATTAATATTCCATGTTTGTGATTATTATCTCCAAACGTTAAATTTAAATTCTCTCATTAAAATACAATAGTATATTATCGGTGCACATTTGCACTTAAAAAGTTTTTTTTTATTTATAAAAAAACTCTAAATAACAAGTAATAGTGCTTAATTAGTGCTTAGAAATTGATTTAATCATTAATGTTTGGTATAAAGAAACCAACTACTGGTGATTATTCACAATCCTAACACATTTACCATTATTAATCTAGGGCTTTGCTTAGGCCTTACACAATATATACATATATTATATGCTTTGTATTATAGTATTATCATTTCATTTGCGGGTGGGACCGGTGGGCTACACCTACAATCAAATATGTATTTTAATTGTCTCCACCTTTTTCTAAGAAAAAAAAAGGAAGGAAAAAGAAGAAGAAAGAGCTTAGCTCCATTACATGGGAACTGATCGTCTACGACTAATTCCATGGGCATCGTCATGAAGGGGTCGCAACTCGCAAAGCCTCATCAGGATTCAGGCGGCCGCTGAAGATAGTGAAGACCCCGAGGGAGAGTAACATCTAGGAATAATATTAAAGGTGTGTAAAATAAACAGTAACAGCTAATGATATTGTATAACCATTTATTTTATAGGTCAATTAATCTAACCGTTAAGGTTAAGCAGTTTTGGTTAACTGGACTGTCAAAAAAAATGATTAATGGTTAATATATAAATATTTTTTTAACTAAATATGCAGTTTGTGTTTAAAATCTCTCCATTTAAATATATTTTTTGAGAATTTTAATACAATATTTATCGGAGAGCTAAATTTATTATTCTAAAAATAAATAATGAGCATTTAAAAAGAAAACTGTAAAAAGTTACATGTTAAATTATAACCGAATCGTTTTTTAACGGTTAATCACTATAATGGTTAACCATTCATAAAATTAACGCTTAACCATCTCTTAACGGTTAGGTTTCGGTTAATAACCGTTATAACGATTAACCAACCGTTTAAGCTAAATGGTACGGTTAACCTACCATAAACACTCCTAAATAATACAATGCAAAAATACAATATAATATTGAAACCCAATGAATGATTGGGTATGGGGATTAAACGAAAAAAAATACAAAAATGTTTAATGGGATTCTCCGAAACCGTACCCACGAGTGTTGGGAATACAAAACCGTCCCCGACGCGCTCCATTGCCACTCCTACTAAGGCTATAATTAAATGACTGAATTGTTACTTAAAAAATAATATGTTTCTTGTTAAACTTATAATTGAGTGATTGAATTGTTACTTTAAAAAAAAGAATGACTTATTTCTAATTAATCCTACAATTTCAGTAACACGTATTGTAATTTACCTATTATAAAAAGGATTATTATCTTATACACATGCGGTGAGATTTTTTTTGTTTTCACAAGTACCTCAATTTTAGGATTTAGAGTTTAGGGGTTTTAGTGTATGGGGTTAGATTTAGGGTTCATGGTTAGAATTTAAGTTTTAGGATAATATGGATGTGGATTTAGGTTTTAACCTATAAACCCTAAATTTTAACTCGAAATCCAAAATTCTATTAACAAGCCCTAAATTCAAAACTACTACACTTAAACCCCTAAACGAAGTCCCTAACCCCTAAAACTAATGTATTTGTGTAAAAAAATCACAAGCACTTGTGTATAAAATAATTACCCTTATAAAAATACCATTTTGTTAAATAATTTTTTTCACTCTTTTCTCCTAGTTTACCCTAAATTTTAAGGGAAAATATATGATGCACTGACAAGCGCCCTAATTTCAAGGTTTATAGATTATATTTAGGGTTTGCAGCTTAAGAATTTATGTTTAGGTGTTTAAAATTTAGGGCCTATGGCTAGAATTTTGGGTTTAAGGTTAAGTTTTAGGGTTTATGTTTTAGCGTAATATGTTAGAGATTTAAGTGTTTACCTATAACCCCTAAATTATAACACTAGACTCTAAATTCAAATAACAATTCTTAAATTTTAAGCACTTAAACCTAAACCCCTAAAATATGAACCCTAAACTAAATCTATAACCCCTAAAATTAGGGTGCTTGTGGAAATATTTTATTTTCACAGTGTATAATATAATTACCAAATTTTAATAATATAATAAATCCCCCCAAAAAAAAGTCAAGTGAAAGAAAAAAAAAACCCTGCCTTTTGCTAACATACACCGGGAAGCGCATTAAGCACCGTCAATAGCCAACAGCCAACGATTTTTTGTCTCTGTTTGTCCATTTCTCCACTACTTTTCAAAGTTTTCTCCTTTCACCTTTTTCCCTTTTGCTATTTTTCTATTCTTTTGCTTTGGTGAGCACTGGGCAACCACTTGACTTTCCTTTCCTCCAAACAAAGACATGACAGAGAAAATCAAGATAGATTTTTTATCATACCAGTGAAAATTAAAAGACAACAAAAATCATGATAATGGAATGGGAAGGCCAAGAGAATCAAACCCAGAGAGATATTTTGAATGTAAATGTGAATAATGGTGGTGTAATGTATGTCAAAGTCATGACCGATGAGCAGTTGGAGACTCTCAGGAACCAAATTGCTGTTTATGCCTCCATTTGTGAGCAGCTAGTTGAGATGCATAAGAACCTCACCGCCCAGCAAGATCTTGCAGGCCTCTCTCTATTTCTATTTCTATTTCTCTTCTCCTTGTATCATTATATGCATGTCATGCTTTCATGGTGTCTTTCATTTATGGCTTCTCTCACTTCATATCATGGTCTTTTTCTCTTCCCTTTTGTCATTATCTAAAAGGATTTTGCTCAAAGGTATCATCTTTTTTTTACCAATATGTGTCTTGTTACTGATTTGGATGAGTTAAAATACCCATTTAATGCTTTCTTTGTGAAGAACAATGATTCTTCAGATAATATAGGCCAAACCCATACTTTTTTTTTGTTTTTTGGTTTTTTGAGGTTGCCAATGATTGATTCTTCTAGTATTCCACCAACAAACCACATGGCTGTTGGCTCTTTCTGATTTGTTTAGTGGCAACTGGCAAGGGTTTTCTATTCTTAGGCTAGCTTCTTTGTTTAGTTGGCCCCTTTACAAGTGTTGTATGTGAGTATATTGTTGAATTTCTGGGAAATTATGGTAATGTTGTTTAACTCAGATGCTTTATAGTATTGTTTATTGTGAGTGAAACAATCGTCTCTCTTGTAGGTGGTAGGCTGGGGAACCTCTATTGTGACCCTTTAATGGCATCTGCTGGGCACAAAATTACTGCTAGACAGCGGTGGACTCCGACCCCTGTTCAGCTTCAGATTCTGGAACGTATCTTTGATCAGGGGACCGGAACTCCGAGCAAGCAAAAGATCAAAGAGATAACCTCGGAACTGAGCCAGCATGGCCAGATTTCTGAAACAAATGTCTATAACTGGTTCCAAAATAGACGGGCTCGGTCTAAGAGGAAGCAACTGGGGTCATCATCCAACAATGCTGAATCAGAACACGAGACGGAAGTTGAGTCGCCGAATGAAAAGAAGACGAAGCCGGTGAATCTTCTCTCTCAGCAGAACCCTGCACCAAGAGCTGAAGATCTGTGCTTCCAAAACCCTGAGATATCCTCTGACTTGCATTTCTTGAGTGTGCTGTCCAATCCAAATGCATATAATGGTAAGCATTGGACTCCTTGTTTTGCTATCTAAATTGAAAACATTTTGGTGCTACTAGAAGAAGTATCCTAAGATGTCTTATTCTCCTGTGTTACTTTATAGTTATACCTATCGTTTTGATTCGATATGATTTTCATTTTCCACTTGCAAAGATGGTTATTTTATCAGTAAGGTTGTATTAGAATAGATAATTCGACAAATCTAAATGATACTATGTCAATCTTCTGTCTGTTTATGGTCGGTTCTGCTAGTGCTACATTGTAAGCACTGGTCTTATATCATATCCCTACGTAATTGATGCAGGAGATGAACATCTGTCCGGAAAGTTGGGAATGCCGGGGAGCTACGACATTTATGACCAGGCAGACGATTACGGCATGGCAGGGTGAGACATGAGAGTCTGGTTGTGCAAACATGCCATCCAAGACTCTGGTTGTTGGACTATAGGGTATACTTTGGAGACGAAAGAATTCGGGTTTAATCATGGAACAATAGCATGCTTAAACATGGTAAAGCTAATACTTCTAGTTTGAACATGAAATGAGGCAGTTAAGTTGAAATTAGACTTCTTAGTATGGTTTCGGAATCTTAGTGTGCCATTGTGATTTGACTTTGTCTTTTTGGCTGTTTTGCTAATATAGAAGGAACCCCATGAATGTTTTGGCGAGTTCTTCATTGAAATTATAATCCTGCTTTTGATTTTGTTGGAGTTGATGATTCTTGGTCTGAGTTTGATACTTGAACTTTGGACATCTTAACATATGTTGGTTGGATAATGTTTTGTCTCCAACTCAATTAACTTCTTTGCTTTGAAATGCTAGTCTAGAATTAATGTTCATCTTAAACAATGTGTCTCTCCTATCAAAATCTTGTGTAAATGCAAAATAAACAAAAATAAATAAATCCTACGTGGATTGTATACATTATTGCCATCTAGAGATTATAAAAAAATCCCATTAACAAACAAGTAAAACAGATTAGCATATAGAGATTACAATTTACAACCCGTTTGATTAAACCAAGTGATAAACAAATATTAGCAAGTTAAGCCTAATTCAAATGAAAGTTAAGCACCTAACCTATGATGTCTTTTATCGTCCGTTGGTTAATTGATTTAGATCGAGCAATACAAACTTACAAAATTTCATTCTAACTGGTTTTTTTCAATTCAGTTTATTCTATTCTCAATGATAAAATTCGTACTTTTAACATACTTTTTCTCGCTAGACTAATTGATATTTGATAAATTTCGAAAAATTTTAATTGAAAATCCAAAAATCTCCTCCTCAGATTAAATCAATCTTATATATTTCCCATTCCCATTCCTTTCTCTTTCTCATTCCTCTCTCCCTGCTTTGGCTCGGGAACCATTTTAATCCAGAACCTTGAAATACCATTATTTCCTTTTGGTATTTCAAATTCCCCCACACAAAAACAAACCCTAATTGTCATCTTCTCCGCTCTTTCTTCCTCTACAATCCTAAAACAAAACACTTTCTTTCTTTTCCAGATACATACGTATAATCAGGTATTCAATCAAAATTCAATCTTTTTTCATTCCCTATTTGTTTTCATTATTATTACATCATAATCATCAAGTTGGCTATTCATTCCTCTACAATCCTAAAACAAAACACTTTCTTTCTTTACAATCCCCCAATTTACGTTGTTTGCATTTGTGGCTTTGTTTTAATCGCTCAGCCCTCCTCTTTCAATTTGGCTATTCATTTTAATTGCAAGATCATCAAGTTTTCCATTGGTTTTACTGGTAATTCTACAACAGAATCTGCAGATAGGGTTTTTAGGCTTTCATTATTTATGTCATTTACGACGAATGAAACATTTTTCGATGATCACCTGTTTGCATTTATGCTCTTTCAAAACTGGGTTTCTTTTATCTGAGATTCCTTTTTTTTTGTTATTTTGCCTTATAATTCAGATTTTCTTTTTGGGGTTTTGTTTATCATTTAACACTGAATCTATGATTGTTGATGTTATAGAATCAATGTGAATTGGAGCGGTTGGATTGTCCTTGTAAAGAATTAACTCGTTCTCTGGTGCTTCGGATTATATAAGCTGGATTTAATGGAGGCTAACGTTTGTGACATTAATCATTTGGATGCCGATGCCCTTTTGCCTCCTCGGAAGCGCCTGTTAGCAGGTTTTAAGAAACAGGCTTCTAATGCAAATGGTGCTTCAGATCAGCCAATAGCTGCTTCCTCCACTTCATCTCCTTCGCCACCTTCGCCACCTTCACCATCATCTGCTACTTCATCAAGTGATGTTGATGCTCATCTTAATAACTTATTGAGTTCGCGCTTCAATAACCCTAACCTTTCTCCAGAGGAGATTTTCGAGGCCTCGAGAGCAGCGGCTATTGCCGCTGCTAAGGCTGCTGAATCTGCCAGAGCTGCAGCAGAGGAGAAGGCTGCAATTGCAGCTAAAGCCATCGCTGCAGCTAAGAGTGCATTGGACATGGTAGCAACACTTTCTGAAGATGCTGGTAGTAAGGATAGATATCTTAAAAGGAATAAGCTCAAGAAGCATGTCCCGGTTCAAGTTTTATACAAAAAACACCAACCGATTGAGAATTCTAGGGCGGATGAAGATTTAGCCCAAAGGTTGTTCCGAGCAATCAATAGTTCTCCAACCATCTCAAAAGATTCACCAATATCTGAATGGAAAGGGCATCAACACAAAAGGCCTATTGTGTTGAGAGGAAGCCCCTCTTCTACCTGCAATGGAGGTACGATGGCAGCCGAAATCGATTCTGATGACTTGGCTAAGGAGCATGTAAAGGTATCCAATTACGAAAAATCAGGGCAGTCGGTGTTGGATAATGGTGAAGCAGAATCGAAGGAAAAAGCTTGCGAAGATGCATATTCTTCTGGTAAAAAGAGGGGAAGAGTGAAGCTAAAGAAGTTGCCATTGAGCATTTGCTCCTATCGGGATCAAGTGAATCTCAAGGAAGATATTATTACTAAGAACTCTCCATTGATGGAAAAGAACATGGGTAATCCGACTGCTGTTGTTAAGCCTGTGTTTTTCTCTGGAACCCGCTGCTGATGGTTTTATTTCTATTGAAGGTACACCTGTGTTGAAATGCCAGGATTTCAAGGCCCCTGCATGTATCGAACAAAACAAAGTCATGCAATCGTAATGTTCGGTTCCGTTCTCATAACAGGCGGCTTCAATGTTAGAGAGACAATAGCCGAGGTAGGATTCACAATTCTGTTTTTATAGAAACAAGTTTTACTCCACTTCATCCTTTTCTGCTCATCTCTGGTTTTGTAAGAGAGTTGGATTCGACAGTGTACATTTGAATGTTTCAATTGCTTGCCTCTGAAATAGAATAACACCGATATTCGAAGTCGAGATAAAGAGGAATGCAATGGAATAAATATTAGACGGTTCTTTCCTTGTTCATTTTTGCACATTCATCCTGCTTTCTGGGATGATGATCCATAGATGTACTAAAACTTTAATGCCTTTGGTATTGCTTCTCCAGCAATTGAATTATATCATTTTCTTCTCCTTTTTTTTATCTATTTTCTTAATCGGTTTTAAGGTATGAAATCCCATATTTTTGTTTGTTGGATGCACAAATAATTCATAATCTAATACACAAATTGTAAAAGATTCAAACAAGTTGTAATTATAAAGTGGATCAGCCAAATTTGGTGGTTTTACACATAATCTATGCACATGTTTTCCAGCTGGAGCCAAGTGAGTTGATCTGCATTCGATCCTGTTCCCTCTATTCCCATTTTTTTAATTAATATCAAATTAATAGAATGTATAAAATATTAAAACTAAAATTGTTATTATATCATACTGCATTCATTTCAATTTTAAAGGTCTAATGACCTGTTGGTAACAAAATTTAAATTAAATGACTAAGTTGTAACTATTCTAAAAAGTGATCCATTTACAATCAAATAGTTTACCCTTAAATAAAATAAAAAATTAGAGTAAAAAATGAGTTTATATAAAGAATTATTATTTCAACAATACTATAATATTAAGATTAAATTAACCTGATGACCACTAAATAAAAGATATCAATTACACATCACCAAATTTTTAATTTAGTTTTAATCAAATCATTGATGGTTATCGAAACAAAATTGACGATATAATAATTAAATAAATTTGTGATAATCATATACGAGACCCATGAATATCAACATGCAATTGCTAAGCCAAACAATGTACTTTTTTTTTAATTTTGATTAAATAAAAATATATTATATTCACATACCCGAATTTGAACTCACACAAGATAAAGTAATATGAGCATCATTAATCACTAGACTAATTAATGGATCTCTAATCCAAACAATATGTTTTGTTTATAATTGACGAACATTATATTTATTAGATTGAACTGCAATTAATAAAAATTTAAAATGAAATTTTAAAGGATTAAACCTAATACCTAAAGGGTGTCCACACCTAATTTGAAAAAATATGTCTAACTTAGTTTGATATATATTTTTTTAAATTATTTTTTTTACTATTTTATAATTTTTAAATATATATGAATTTTTGTTAAACAAAAATATATATCAATTTTTTTTATCCAACATTGAAATTGTAACAGATTCTATTTAATTTAAAATATTACTTTTTTTACCACATGTATCCAAGTTTTAATATTTTTTAATTTCATGCTTAATTTTTCATTTTCCCCCGGTGCATTCTCAAACAACAAACAACGAAAGCCGAAGGAAAAAAAAGAAGAGAAAAAGATAAAACATAAAAAAGGGGAAAAAAGCAAGCTACTCTCTCCCCTCGTTGTATTCGGCATCGACCTTCCAAGTTTCATGTTCCATGTTTCAAGTGTGGAACTGGATGGTCTATGGTTATTGGTCCATTTCCCATCTGATTTCTATTTCGTTTTTGTTTCATGTATTCGTGGATTTGAATACAAATTGAAACTCAAATTCCAGCATAAAATATTCGGATTGACTGGAAATTGAGGAATGGCGGCGCAAAACCAGACCGATCTGTTCGATGCTTATTTTAGGAAAGCGGATTTGGACGGCGACGGCCAGATCAGTGGAGCCGAGGCTGTTGCCTTTTTTCAAGGCTCCAATTTGCCCAAACAAGTTCTCGCTCAGGTCATTTCCCTCTTCGTTTTCGTATTCCTCCCTACTTACCTTTCTTCTTTGCTGTCTCCTGAGGCATAGATCAGATTTGATTTTTTTTTGGTTTCTTTCCGCCAATTTTACAATGTTTCTATTTGATTAGCGTTAGGTGCTATTAATTATTGAAAATGTTGGACTTCATCAGATTTGGCTCCAATCTATCAGTTAACTGCTCAGTGGAATCCTTTTCTTTCAATTTGTTGCTTTTAGGTGTTGGCAACTATCTGTGATTGAGAGAAAAGCATAACGAAAAACACATAATTGACACAGGGTTTACACTAGCCTTAACAGCCTAATCTGATTTGAATTCGTAATTGTTAGTGATTTTTTTGTCTTTCTTTTTTAACTGTGGAGTCTTTTAAAATCTGAAAGAAGAAGCAGGGTTTTGGTAGTCCCCCGGGGAAACTCTTGTATCTGCTTTGTCAGTTGAGTTTTGTTTATGTTATGTTCCGTGCAGGTGTGGATGTATGCTGACCAGAAGAAACTGGGTTATCTTGGTAGACAAGAATTTTATAATGCCCTTAAACTTGTTACTGTGGCACAAAGTAAGCGAGATCTGACACCAGAGATGGTCAAAGCTGCACTGTTTGGCCCTGCTTCAGCTAGGATTCCTGCTCCCCAAATAAATGTTGCCGCCACACCCACTCCACACCCAAGGGTAGCAACAGTTACTTCACAGTCCAGTGGCAACTCATCTGTGCCATCCCGAAATTCTGGCCTCAATGGGGCAAATGGTCTTGGCAATGTGGGTGTAAACCAGCAGTATTCCCAACCATTGCAAAATCAAGTTGTGAGGCCACCTCAAGCCATGCCTCCCAGAACTTCATCACAAATACAGCCAGCACTTGTTGCAGAAGGTGCGCTGAGGGGTGGTAACATGGTGGCTCCTCCTCATCTTCCAACATCAAACTCAACTAATTGGCAAAGTGGAAGCTCAGGTGGATTCACAACGGGTTTCAGTAACCAAGTTCAAAACCGAAGTGTTAGTCCTACAGGTCAAGGATTTGGACTTACAGCTTCAGGGTTGACGCCTTCTATGCAACCAAGACCACAAGCAACCCCTGCGCAGATATCCTCTTCTGTTCCAAAACCAAACGATTCATCCATACCATCCAACAAGTTAGCAGCAGGGGATTCCAAGGCATTGGTGGTTTCAGGAAACGGATTTGCCTCTGATTCTCTTTTTGGTGATGTCTTCTCTACAACATCATCGCAATCAAAGCAAACTGCTTTGGCAACCACATCGTCTGCAACTGTCTCCATTGTCTCAACGACCTCTGTTCCAGCTTCTGGGCCCCATCCTTCTGCAAAGTCAAGCCCGGCTGAGTCTTTGCAGGGTGCACTTTCTCAACAACCTGTGGGTGGTCAGTATCACCCTGGTCATCCAACAGGGAGACAGTACCAGCAGGCTGCAGGTCCAAGCAATGCTGCATCTAGTTCAACTGGGTTTCCTGCTGGGCCTGGGAACTTTTCTTCTGGTCAATCAACTCAGTCTCAGTCCCCATGGCCAAAGATGACTCAATCTGATATACAAAAGTACACAAAAGTATTTGTACAAGTTGACACTGATAGAGATGGGAAAATTACTGGTGATCAGGCTCGCAGTCTGTTCTTAAGCTGGAGGCTTCCAAGAGGTAGGCTATGAGTGACCGTCAGCTTTTGGTTTATCTAGTAGCTCAATCGTGTTGGTTAAAATATCTTTTTCTTATTTTTGAAATCTAATGGTCATAGTGCAATAGATTATGCAGACTCTGCATGGTTTAGTTACTTTTTTGAACGGCTAGTCACAACCTTTTTAACTACCTATAAGTATAAAGATGTGATTCTTTTTATTATTTTAACTAATCAATTGACAACTTTTTTGAAGGCACTATCTGTACAGGTACTTATATTCTAGGGACTATTCTTTGAGTTTGTTTAGAGTGAATGTCTCCTTGTTAAAGCCTGAAACATAGTTTTTAGCATCTTTAAAATTTTATGGCAGGTATTAATGGTAGAAATGAACTAAAAACCTTGATGAAACAGAAACATGGTAAAAAGAAAATAATGATAGTGAGATCAATGGAAAACAATAGTTCACGTTGAAGTAATAGGGACCGAGCCAATAGTAGGTCAGAGAGAAGTAGAGTTTGTGCGTAAACTTTCCTTTGTTTCTTTTGAAATTTTCAAAATGAAGAATAAAGAAATATTAAAATTGCCTTGCTGTTGTTCTTAAACTCACGGTAGGCAGGTAGAGGTTGTAAAATAATGAATTCTATTATTGATCGATGAAATGTTAATCCATCTTGTTATTTATAGCTATTAATTTTAAATGACCAGACCACTGTATTCGGTAAGTATAGTGTTACACCACTGTATTCAATAATGAATTCTATTATTGATAAATGAAATGTTAATCTATCTAGTTATTTATAGCTATTAATTTTAAACTGCCAGACCACTGTATTCAATTAAATATAGTGTTACACTAGGTTATATGTAGTTTTAAGGGCTTTGTTCTCTCTTTCATTGCCAATATAGTTAATGGATTTGTTTTTCTTTTCTTTGTGTGTGTGTGTGTGTCTTTTCTCCCCTTCATACACTTTATTTTCCTCAGCTTGGAAACCATTTTAACAAAATATTTTCAATGAATATTTAGTTAAAAAGTTAATGTAGTTGAAACCAGTTTGGTTCCTTTCTTCTTCTTTTTTTAAAATTATTTTACTACGGTACCTTTTTTTCTCCTTATCAGCAGTTACAGCTCTTTTTAGAATCCTATAGCTCTCTTAAATTCAGAAATAATTTTGTGTTCCTTTTATAAGGCAATTGCTGTGTCACTTTATGACACATTGTCATCCTGAAATTGTTATTGGTGTTTCAGAGGTCTTAAAGCAGGTGTGGGACCTATCTGATCAAGATAATGACAGCATGCTTTCTTTGAGAGAGTTTTGTACTGCTCTTTATTTGATGGAACGCTATAGAGAAGGCCGCCCTCTTCCTTCTGCGCTCCCAAGTAGTCTCATAACTGATGAGACTCTATCCACCTCAGGTCATCCTCCAGTTCCACACAGAAATGTAGCTTGGGGGCCTGCTCGTGGTATTGTTTTCTATTGTGTCATATTTATGCTGTATTTTGCTTTTCCATGTTTTCTTCATGGATCATCTCCTTTTACAAAAACATCTTTTATAGGTTTTGTGCAACCACAAGCTACTACTGCTCCACGGCCACCTTTACCTTCTGCTAGGGGAAGACCACCAAGGCCAGTGTCATTTTCTCAGACTGATGCACAGACGCCACCTGCTCCGCAAAAGTCCAAGGTTCCAGTTCTGGAAAAGAACCTTGTAGATCAACTTAGCCAAGAGGAGCAAGATTCTCTTAACTCAAAGTTCAAAGAGGCGACAGATGCAAATAAAAAGGCATTTCCTTTTTCTCTGTGACTTGCTATGTACTAGTAACCAATGTGGAATTTATTGTAACACCAACCCTTTCCCACTTTTGATTCGTTTGTATTTAATTTCCATGAAATTTCTTTTATTTTTATTCTTCTTTTCCCCAATCAATGCTATAGATGACATCTCAGGTGTAGGGCTGCCATGTAAAAAGTCGGTTATTTCATCTTCATTTTAGCTATTCCCGAGAGATGGTTAAAGTAACTGAGTCTAGGCAATTGCTTGTGAAATTTGATATGATATGAACTGTTACAATTTTCTTTTCATTATGGGCTCTACTGTCTCGGAAATGCCTGGTATGATCTATTCTAGAAATTTGAGTCAGCCTCATTTTTCTTTTTGAAGGTTGAAGAACTGGAAAAGGAGATACAAGATTCAAGAACGAAGACTGAATTCTTTCGTGCTAAGATGCAGGAACTGGTTAGTATTCTCCTTTTGTCTTTATGATTATTGCAAGGCCTTCATTTTTCAACTACAGTTGACGTTTTTGGGATTAAACACAGTTTGCTAAAGACATAAGAATGCCTTAGGCGGGAATCATCTTTTAACCAAATTCTTGTTGAAATGTATATGTTTTGCTGTCTTTGATGTTGTATCTTCAGACCATTGATTTGTTGTCCTTTTCATTTCCACTTGGTGCCACTCGTCAATAGATTTTATATAAAAGCAGATGTGACAATCGACTTAATGAGATTACTGAAAGAGCCTCTGCTGACAAAAGAGAGGTACTTTGCATTTTATTTCAATTCTCCACAATTCAATTCTATTTTCCACGTGGTTTTTTTGTTATTGGGCAGTTGAACTATTCTATATTTCAGGTTGAAGCATTGGCGAAGAAGTATGAAGAGAAATACAAGCTGTCTGGAGACGTAGCCTCTAGGTTAACCATTGAGGAGTCCACATTTCGTGATATTCAGGTATTTAGGAATTTCCTATGTTTTGAGTGATTGCTAATGGTTGATTGGCTTGATGGCAATGCTTGAATTTCCTTTTGCTGAAATTTTCTCGTGCTTTGCTTTCAATAGAAATTTCTGTCAGATTGACTTGAATCACTTGCAGGAGAAAAAAATGGAATTGTATCAGGCAATTGTCAAAATAGAACAAGGAGACAATAAGGATGGTGCTCTCCAGGTATTATCTATCTGTAAATAATTAGATTTAGTCATGGATACTTAAACCTGTATGTAAGAGTGTAGTTTCTGTTGGCTTGTGCAGGAGCGTGCTAATCAAATTCAATCAAGTCTGGAGGAATTAGTGAAATCTCTTAATGAACGTTGCAAACAATATGGATTACGTGCTAAACCGACTTCATTGGTTGAGCTTCCATTTGGTATTATTTCCTCTCTGTCTATGTTTGTTATAATTATTTGATGATGTATGGACTTTTGCCTATGCTTTGGAGACAAACACTAGAAGCACGGGGGTTTAGATTGAGCTAATCAAAGACAGAGTATATAGTGTACATTTAGTAAAAGAAGGACAAGCTTAGAAATGTGGATATTCCGTCTCCAAGTTGGGACAATTCCGATAGTTGATAAGGTATGGTGACTTAGGACTCAAATTGAGGGGGCACATATGTTAGTAGGACAGAGCAAATTGTTTCACAAGGTAAAGGTTGAATTGGAGACCCCAAAAAAAAACAGAGTTAGAAAGTTTGAATGCAAATTGAGGGATGCAAATATTAAGATATGACCATACAGTTTGGAGGTGATAAGAATAGCCTCCAAGAGAAAGTGGTGGTTGATAAGAATGATTGGGGGAGGAGGACTTGTGTACTCGAGGCATATATTTCTCTTCCTTGGTTCTTTTAGCTGATTCCAGACATGTTGGGATTAACACTTGTTGGTTCAGTTTTGCTTTGTTCTGTTTGTGCCACTATTCTTAATCTCCTCAAGCAGTTATTATGTGATGCCAATATAATCATGTCACTTTTTAATCTGCATTGAGCTGAATGTGGTTGCAAGGTTTCCCCTCATTTTTTCTTTCTCAGATATAGTAAACTTGAGATACCTAGAGAGCTTCAATTGGATTTGTTTTCTTAATCAGGCTACTTTTGTTTTGAACATTTCATTGTCCAGCTAATCTTCCGTATTTTTATATAAGCATATACCTAAAGATTTTTCACTTTATTGTCAACTTTTCTAAGGCTGGCAACCTGGAATCCAAGAAGGTGCAGCTGACTGGGATGAAGATTGGGATAAGTTTGAAGATGAAGGTATGTGCTTGTAGGGCATAATTTTTTATGTCTAACCTATTGTTCGGTGACCCTTATTTAATAATATTTGGTACGCCCTTAACGTAATGTATAGAATTTGATACTGTGCTTTCGTTTGAATAATGTAATTTGTATTCTATTCTGATGAATCATGACTTGATTCTCCTTGTAGGATTCACAGTTGTAAAGGAGCTCACACTTGATGTGCAAAACGTCATAGCCCCTCCAAAACCAAAATCTTCATTAGTTCAAAAAGAAACAGCTTCTGCAACTGTTTCTGATGCTAACTCAGATAAGGTTCCGGATACAAGTGAAAGGATCCCTGAGAAAGACTCAACACTTGACCAAAGTGAGGATGACCTGGCAAAAAAACCAGCTGTTACAACAGATAAGCGAACTCAAGAATTCCAGGATTCCCATGTGACAAGTAGTGGTGCTGATGGTTCTCCCCAAGCTCAGAAGACGATTGATCCTTATGGATCTCCTCACGCCAAGAAAACTGATGATACTGATAGCTCAGCTCTCGCTAAAGATTCTAGGTGTGTTGTTTTGTTTGCTGTATTATGTAGTTCTCTAGCTACTATTCCTCTTGCATGTATTTTCTGCAAGCAGTGAACCTGCACATGGTTGTACAGTAGGGATTTGTTTTCTTTTTTCTTCCTTTTAAGTCTTTGATGTTTTAGGTTTATGGTTTCTTGACCAATTGGTGATATACCTGTACAGTGGTCAGGGTGGTGCTGAATCTTTATTTTCTGAGGACAAGAGTTTTGATGAACCTACCTGGGGGAAATTTGATTCTCAGTTCGATCCAGTTTGGGGCTTTGACAATGAACACGGCAAGGTAAGTGGATTTTTAGTCTTCCGGCACCCATTCAGATTAAATTGAAAGCTGTTTTCCTTTTTAAGCCAAATCAAGAGAATGAAAACTATATTCTCTGTTCAGCTTGGGTTTTCTCAGTCACTTATTTGTTTCAGTTCTACTGTCGATGAAAAAGAATTATGATTTTTGTTATGATAAAAGTTTATTGTTTGGTCTTTTGGCCAAAGCTGAGTAGCGCCTACAGTTTTCTAGTTTAATATCTCAGGACCTTTTGGTGTCATATTAGTTTTCTAGTTTCCTTTGTCTTGATTTCAATATATTTCTCAACGGATGTTTGTGTCTTGAAAAGATTTGTTGGAATTGTATTGAGAATCACAAATTGGTCTAAAGAAAACTCTTCTTGCAGGAGACTGATGACTCTATGTTCGGTCTTGGTGGCTTCAATATAAAGCCCATAAAAACACAGTCCTCGGACACAGAAAACTTGTTCCCAGGGAAAGGTCCGATTGTTTTTGATTCTGTTCCGAGCACCCCTGCAGACGCTGGTGACATGTTCCATGGGAAGAGCTTATCTATTTTTGCAGACTCTGTTCCAAGCACCCCTGCTTATGCAGATAATATGTTCAAGGGGAAGGGCTCATCTGTTTTTGCAGATTCTGTTCCAAGCACTCCTGCCTATGCAGATAACATGTTTAAGGGGAAGAGTTCGTCCTTGTTTGCAGATTCTGTTCCAAGCACTCCTGCCTATGCGGATAACATGTTCAAGGGTCAGAATTCGTCCATATTTGGAGATTCTGTTCCAAGCACTCCTGCGTATGCAGATAACATGTTCAAGGGGAAGACTTCATCCATATTTGCGGATTCTGTTCCAAGCACTCCTGCCTATGCAGATGACATGTTCAAGGGGAAGAGCTCATCTCCTTTTGCGGATTCTGTTCCGAGCACCCCTGCTTATCATCATTCCCAACAGAGTTTTGGTGAAGGATCAGATGCTTACTCGTTTGACAGCTTCTCTAGGACTGATTCGTTCAACATGCAAGACAGTGGATTGTTTCAACCCCGCTCCTTTGACAGGTTTGATTCCATGCGCAGCTCAACAGACTTTGATCAGGGTTATGGGTTCCCCCCATCTGGGTTTGATTCATTTAATGCACATGATCAACCCGACAAATCTCTATCAAGGTTTGATTCCATGCGAAGCACTACGGGGTTTGATTCATTTAATGCACACGATCAACCTGACAAATCTCTATCAAGGTTTGATTCCATGCAAAGCAGTACAGGGTTTGATCATAGTCGCGAGTTCACATCGTTTGACGACAATGATCCATTCGGGTCAATGGGGCCATTTAAGACATCACTGGAGAGTCAGACTCCAAGGAGAGATTCCGATAAATGGAGTGCTTTTTAGGTATAAATACATATGATATAATATAAATGCAATTAAATGGACGGCTGGGGGTGTTTTGCGTTATCATGCTTTGTAGGTCGAGATTTTGGTCTCTCGTGTGGCGGCTTTGATTCTTTTATTAGTATATATAGCGACTCGGTAAAGGAGTGGTTGTGCTAAAGTCTTTTTTGTTTGCACCTTTATACCCTCGTCATTTTCTTTCTTTTGGGTTTTAGTTTTAGTGCATTTTTCTCCTGGTTTATGGACGGATCTGGACTCACGAAATGTTGTTGTTTCCAAATAGTTGGTGATAACCATTGTATGCGATATGGAACGTAAAATTTGTATAAACTCATTTCTCATGCACTCAGTGTTCTTGTTATGGTTTTTGGTTTCATTCTTGGATAATAATCCTTTATTTATTTTTTCCTTTCAATATATGTTTATTTGTTTGTTGAATGTTTGTTTTTCTGATGGCATGTAGTAGAGGATGATTTCTTAACTTCAAAATATCTCATGTGGCTTACACTTGGTGACGGAAGTTTCTAATATTGGGGAGATTTCCAAAACTCGGTCTTTGCGGAGCGGTTCAAAGATTTTGAGAGCCCTGTGCAATTTATTAAAATAAGGCTCTTAATTATAAAATCAGTAAGAGATATAAGTGTTTTTTTTAAATATTATTAAATTATCTTCTTGAACAACAAAAAATTAACTTATAAAACAATTTTAAATATTATTTTATATACACATAATTATATATATAATTTTATATTTTTTATAAATATTTAATTTAATTTTCTTATTTTCAAAGCTTTTCAGGGCCCCAAGAGTGGGGCATATGGCCTTTTCAGGGCCCAAGAGTGGGGCATAGGGTCGCTCTAATCGCGCTGTTCAAAACCCACATGTCTTTCGTGTTTAGACTGCAATGATTAATCCCTACTTCAAAAGAATAAACACAGCCAAGCCTACCATATCATTCATCAACTCGGCAACACTCTTTTAGGCAAAGTTCACGAACTAAGCAATCCTTGTTAGAGTTTGAAATACCAAATGACAAATATTGAAATAATGTAGTGAAAACAACAATTCCGTTGAAAAAAAAGTTTTGGGTTTTTCTTCTTCTTCTTCAACTTTCTGGGTTCAATCCGGCACAACCCTTTTCCCTCTTATGAAAAAAGAAAACAACAAATCAGAAATGATGTAGTGAATTGAAATAATGTTCGAACGTTGCAGAAATCATCCAGACAGACATGTCAAGGTTTTCCCACACAGACAATATGTCGAACAGCTCAGATGCACTAAATACGAATTTTAGATTGAAAAGGAAATGAAGAATCTAATCCAAGTCCTTGACCACCTTAATCCCCATGGTATTAGCAGTCCCAATAATGGACTTACAAATACTCTCCAGGGACATGTATTGACAATAGGGATCGGATTGCTTAATCTTGGCAATCTCATAAATATGTCCGACGGACAACGTGGTGGCGATCACGTGGCCTGGCCGGCTGCTTCCGGACTCGATACCTGCCGCCTTCTTCAGGTACCACGTAACGGACGGCGACTTGACAGTGAACTCAAAGGTGTTGTCTTTGAAGGCGGTAATGGTGACTGACATGGGGGTGTCGGGCTTGTACTTCTGGGTTCGGGCGTTGAAGTCCTTGCAGAAGGCCATTAGATTGAGTCGGTACTGTCCGAGGGCCGGACCTACAGGCGGTGCGGGTCGTGCTCCTCCCGCCGGCACCGTCAACCTGATGGTCGCCGCCACTGGACGCCGCGTTAGGATCTCTTTCAGGGTCGACATGCCTACCGGATTTTGCTTACCCTACTGATTCGTTCACTTTCTCAAATGGGCCGACGGAAAATATAAATATAGCAGTAACTGTAAACGGTGAATAAAAGGGGTGTTTTGGTTTAATTGTGGTTTTAGTCCCTTATTATACTAAAATATAACATTTAGTTTCTCAATTTTTAGTATATTTCATTACCATTTCATGATTTATGTTCATGGTTTTACTGAAATTTCTAATAATATTGTGTCTAATTTTAATTTAACATAATTTCTTAATTTTAATTTAACATAATTCCATTTTTATAATTTTTTTCACATTATCACTTTAACCCCTTCTAATTTTATTTAACATAATTCGATAAATATTATTTTTATAAAATTACCAATATACCCAAACTAATTATATTATTTAATTAGTAATATTAAAATGATCAATCTATTTTTATGATATTACTAGTAGATTCAAATTAATAATATTGTTCAATTACTGTCATTATAACGATGATGTAAATGTTTTTATTGTTAAATTTCTTACAATATAACTTTCTTGCAGTAAAAATCTATATCGATACTTCAAAATTAACTATTAGTATTGTTGTTGATTTGGACAGACTAGTTCCCAACCTTCAGTAAAGTAGAGGGACTAAAAGTAAATTTGACCTTTTTCATATAACTTGAGATTTGAAGAAGTGATTGGGCTGGGCTATTAGGTTTTAAAAGGAAGAATTGAAGAAGGAGGCGTTCATTCAATTTCATTTATTTTATTCAACAATCTAATATCTTTGATTATTTAGTAATTTGATTCTTCGCAGCCTCTGCACTCCAGCTTCAAGTGTAAAGGAGAGGAGAGCTAAGCAATTGGAGGCAGAAAACGTCAGTAAATAAGAGAAAATATGTTGAAGAGCAACACGTTCAGCAGGAAGACAAAGGGCGGCAAAATTAAGAAGGTTCCTTCATACCTCTCAACCTCTTCAATTTATTCATATTTTTTTACATACAAAATGAAAAAAAAAACGAAACCCTAAGTATCAATTGCATTTAGTTTAGTTTACAACGATGATTCTAGTGTATTTGATTTGTTTGCGGCATTCGGCTGGGTCAGGAAGTTAGAGAAATATATTTGAGAGATGACATTTACTGTGGAGCTGCTGCTTGCAAAACATGCGACACCTCCACTTCGCGTGCTCCTTTGGATGCTGCTTCTCCCCTTCTTGTTCTTGATACCAATGTCCTCCTTCATCAGGTTTCTTTTTTTCCTTTCGGCTTCAATATGATTATAGTTACTGATTATTTCATTGTGTTCCCAACTATCAACGTTTTCATTATTGCTATTATTGTTAATTAATGTTGTAAGATCGACTTGCTCGAGAATCCTGCAATTGACAACGCCGTACTGCTATCCGTGGTGCTGGATGAGGTTAAGAACAAGAACATGGCGGTTTACAATAGAATTAGAGCTCTCTCTACCAATCCTATCCGCAAGTTCTATGTTTTCAGTAATCAATTCCATAAGTTAGTTTTCTCATTCCTCAAACTCTCTTAATAAAATGCTTTTATTTCCAAGCTCTTATATCCAGTATTTTCTTTCTTTTTGTTAACAGAGACACGTTTGTAAAGCGCATGGATGGTGAAACTCCAAATGATTACAATGATAGAGGTTAGTTTTGCGCTTTAATATACCTCTAAGCATTTGCTTCTGAAATTCAAATTGTTTACTATGTCCTATTTTGCTTCAGCAATTCGGGCTGCTACACGATGGTATCAAGCTCATCTAGGTACTGCAACAGTTTTACTTATAACCAATGACAGAGACAATAAGAGGAGGGCTACCGAAGAGGGCCTTTCTGCTGACACAAGTATGTACATTTTATTTGCTTAGAAACTAATATCAACTCGATATTTTATATATTGGCTTACTACTAATAATTCATCACCATCTGCTTTTCAAATTATTGTAATTATTCATGTTTGCAGCTAATTGTTCAATGACCGATTTGTTTCAGTTCAGTCCTATGTAAAATCATTGGGTCAACCGGAGTTGCTTGACCTGCTTGTTCATCCTGCATCCGAAACTGAAGATGTTGTCATGGAAGAAGTTGAAGATTTGAGACCTTCCAAGAGACGAGTTATTTACCAAGAGGTATATTTTCCAGTGCTGTTTGCCACTATTAATTGTAAACAATGAATTTGGTCAACTTTTGTTCCCATGAAACAAATTGGCTCTCTAAGGCTTATTCTTTGTTCAGCATAAACCCATGTCTGAGATTACGTTGGGTTTGCATCGTGGAATATACCATCAAGGAAAGCTTCGGGTTAATCGTTACAATCCATTTGAAGCATACGTTGGAAGTGAGAGCATAGGTGATGAAATAATTATACATGGACGTCAAAACATGAATAGAGCTTTTGACGGTGATATAGTAGCTGTAGAACTTCTGCCCCAAGATCAGTGGCACGAGGAGAAGAACTTGTCAATTGCAGATGAAGGTATTAAGATTTTTGTGTTTTCTAGGTTCATTGGAAGAGTTTAATGATTTTTTATGTTTATAAGTGATTTTGAGCATGCGTCGAGTACACATTAATGTTATAAAAAGGGTGCTTATGTGTCTGCACTCTAAGCACGACGTTTGGCATCTTTATAATAAGGTTCTTTTGTAAATCAGTATTTTCATCATGGTCTCCCTTGCATAAGGGTACAAAACATTTAACATGCTGCTATCACTTTCACATGCATATGTCTAGGTTCTTATTATTTTTTCTCTTCCCTTGCAGAGGATGAGGAAGAAGATGTTCATTTAGCTCCAAGCAGTGCTGATGATGCCCCTAGAACTACGAATCTGGTATCAGGTTCTGCCACAAACATGAACTCCACTCCGTCTCGCCCATCAGGCCGTGTTGTTGGTATTATAAAGCGGAACTGGAATTCGTAAGTTATCTTCCTACTGCCATAATATAATTTATTTATCTGTTCTTTTGCTGGTGTACCGCATATAACTGCCTCAACTAGGCAGGGACCAAGCTATGAATTAAATGAGCATTACCGTGACTTGTTTTCTATCTCCTAGTTCAGCCTGTTCACGTTTTATTTCTTTGTATTTCTATTAGCTTGTTCAAGTTTTATCTTTAGCAAAGCTCTTTCAAATAATTGAATGAAAGATATTCATGTATCCTATGTGGTCATGTGGTAAAACTGTTATCTTTGTGGATTCAGTGTGTTCACTGTTATTAGAATCAAACATGTTCAAAAGCTTATTCCCTTATTTTTCCCCTGCTTAATGATGTTGCCAATTTCTTGCTATTGTTCTTATAGTCTAAATGATTTTTTTTCCAGTTATTGTGGGTCATTGGAGCCGATGCCTCTTCCTGCTGGTACAGGAAGCCTTATATCTGCCTTGTTTGTCTCCAAAGATCGTAGAATTCCTAAGATTCGGATTCAAACCCGACAGCTTGAGAATCTTTTGGATAAGAGGATAATTGTGGCAGTTGATTCTTGGGACCGGCAATCTCGGTATCCTTCTGGCCACTATGTTCGAGTAATAGGAGAAATAGGTGATAGAGATACTGAAAGTGAGGTATGTGATAGTAACTTCTTCCTCTCTCAATCCCTTTCCATATATGTCACGGTAATTTCTGAAGTTATTAATTCTTGTGTATTGTGTTTCAGGTGGTCTTAATCGAGAATGATATAAACTCAAGGCCCTTTTCTTCCCAAGTTTTGGCTTGCTTGCCACCATTACCGTGGTCTGTGTCTAATGAAGATGTGACAAATTCAATCCGCCTGGATTTGCGATCTTTGTGTGTCTTTAGTGTAGACCCCCCTGGTGTGTACTCTTAAAGGACTGTTGTGAATTATGTATTTTGCAAGTGCTATACAGATAGAAATGCCTTTTTCTTGTGCAGGCTGCAAGGACATTGATGATGCATTACACTGTACAGCTCTTCCGAATGGAAACTACGAAGTTGGAGTTCGTATCCAATATAATTTAACTATTTATTCTTTTTTATGAAATCATACTTACATTTTATGTGAAGGGGCGAATGGAGTTGGCACAAATATGCATCTTTTACAATTTACCTCTTATCTCTAGGATTTGTGGGAAGGTTTTTCTTTAGGAGATCTTTGTAGAGCCATTTTCTACCTCTGATGCATCTCCATATCATCCTTTTCCTCATAAAGTGAACCAGAAAGAAGATATCCAACCCCCTTCCCCGAAGGGTATACATAGTCTCAGATCAGTCTTCACAAAGGGCTGTGTATTGTGAAAATTGGACAGATTTCAAACAATTTCGTGTAACTTATAAAAGGGCTTTTATGTATTCAAACTTTCTTGATGTGGTTGGGTGTTCTTTAATGATATCTGATCAGATATTGCTGATGTAACAAATTTTGTTCACCCTGGCACCCCGTTGGATAATGAAGCTTCCCAAAGGGGCACATCTGTCTACCTTGTTGAGCGCCGGATTGACATGCTTCCTAAACCTTTGACAGAAGGTCATTTTTGTATTTCTCTTCCTCCCACATTTATTATAGAGTTGCTTATGGTAATAAAAGGGTTTTATTGGATTATATACTTGATTTTTAAATTGATTTTCTGATGTTGAAGTACTAATGATCATTTTTTGCAGATATATGTTCACTTAGAGCTGATGTAGAAAGGCTAGCTTTCTCAGTTATTTGGGTATGCACTACGAAATTATTCAAATAATTTTATGGCTATGTTTCTGTATTCAATTCAATAAATAAAAACTTATATTCACATCAATTCCAGGAAATGTCGCCTGATGCGGAGATTATCTCGACTAGATTCACAAAAAGTGTTATCAAATCATCTGCTGCATTGTCTTATGTTGAAGCGCAGGCTAGGATGGATGATAGGTGCTCTAATGTAGCCTTTCGACTAATTTTCAATGATGAGTGATTATTTTCTTCTTGTTTAGTTATGTGGTAACTTGTCTTTGCCATAATACAGCATGGGTTCCCTCTTAAGATAGATTTCTTTAGTAGTTTCTGGACCAGTAGATTATTCGTCATGTTGCTTATACATTTTAACTCTTAGATCTGTAATCATTTGTTGACTGTCCATGGCCTACAAAGTAACAACCTAGCCAGACATACTACTCTTAGTAAGTTGTCAGTGGGTATGGCTCATTCAAAAGTTGGGTGTGACTCACGGATGATAGTAGCTGAAGAGTTGCATGTAGTGTACTCAAGCTTGAGACTCTTAATCATCATATCCCCGGCCTATTTTTGCAGTTAAGTGTTAGTTGATAGAGCTATTAAGTACAGGAGACAACATACTCTTATTGAGAAGAGATTGAGTTGGAGTTTGTGTCAACCTGCTGGGTTGATTGAAAATTCTTCTTTGCTAAGTGGTTATGATGCTAACTTCGAAATTTCTCTACTATGGAGTCATGATTTGTTATCTTTCTTTCTTTTTTCTGAACATTGAAAGACTATCAACTGATCAAGTTGCATCAGTATGTAAACAATTCTGATTCCACAGGCTACTATGGTGTCATGATTTGTTATCTCGACTAGATTCACAAAAAGTGTTATCAAATCATCTGCTGCATTGTCTTATGTTGAAGCGCAGGCTAGGATGGATGATAGGTGCTCTAATGTAGCCTTTCGACTAATTTTCAATGATGAGTGATTATTTTCTTCTTGTTTAGTTATGTGGTAACTTGTCTTTGCCATAATACAGCATGGGTTCCCTCTTAAGATAGATTTCTTTAGTAGTTTCTGGACCAGTAGATTATTCGTCATGTTGCTTATACATTTTAACTCTTAGATCTGTAATCATTTGTTGACTGTCCATGGCCTACAAAGTAACAACCTAGCCAGACATACTACTCTTAGTAAGTTGTCAGTGGGTATGGCTCATTCAAAAGTTGGGTGTGACTCACGGATGATAGTAGCTGAAGAGTTGCATGTAGTGTACTCAAGCTTGAGACTCTTAATCATCATATCCCCGGCCTATTTTTGCAGTTAAGTGTTAGTTGATAGAGCTATTAAGTACAGGAGACAACATACTCTTATTGAGAAGAGATTGAGTTGGAGTTTGTGTCAACCTGCTGGGTTGATTGAAAATTCTTCTTTGCTAAATGGTTATGATGCTAACTTCGAAATTTCTCTACTATGGAGTCATGATTTGTTATCTTTCTTTCTTTTTTCTGAACATTGAAAGACTATCAACTGATCTAGTTGCATCAGTATGTAAACAATTCTGATTCCACAGGAAAAACTAGCCACGCTATGTAACTCAAATTTCTTCACCGACTAAACAATTGCTGTGAGTATAACAGTCTGAAGCAGGAAACCTAACCAATGGAGTGAAAAAGGAACATTCTCTTTAGGATGTTAACTTTGGATCTTACAAGCTGCTAATTTACTTATTTGCGAGAGAGAGAGCTCCTATTATTTTGCTTGAAATAGGGAGCATACTGGTTTCTATGATTTTGGCTATGTTAAAGGTTAATAGTTGTCTAAGTTTATCAACTGTTATTTGCTATTATCCTATTATACACCTGGTTTAACTTATTCCCTTACACTGTCAGCTATTATCCTATTAGCACATTCACGCATTTCTTTCTATTTCTTACTAGTATATAGTTTTCATTTATTTTCTGCTGTGGATATCTGGTTTATTTGCCTGAGCATTCTGATTGCTTTTGTACTTTTGCAGTCGATTGATGGACCCACTAACTACAGATTTGAGAAATATGAATACTTTGGCTAAGGTCTGTTCTTAAAGAGCATGTTTCTACACATAATTGTAATAGAGTGGGTTTATTTTGCCTTCAATTTTGTTTACTCCATGTCTGTTGTCACTTGTGAAACTGCAGATAATGAGGCAGAGACGTATCGACAAAGGAGCCTTAACTCTTGCTTCTGCTGAAGTCAAATTTCAAATTGATACTGAGACTCATGATCCTCTTGATATTGGTCTGTCGCCTAATGTTTTTTTAACTCTTAATCTGGAACATGAATCAAATATATATTTTAGCATCAATTCAAAACAAAATCTCAGCCCATCTACAAAATTCTTAGTAATTAGACCTGAACATTAATCCAGGTAAAAAACCGAAGGCCTTCTTTGAGCTAAAAATGGTTTCAACGAGATGAATATGTTCTGCAGATATGTTATGCTTTAGGAACCATCTGATAATAGAACATATTGTAGAACTTTATCTGCATAAATCTTTTTGTTTAATTAAAAGATTTACACACTCTGGTATTCTTCTATTTGTTCAGCGTTTTTTCCCTTTCAGTTTTGTTCTATGCATTTGGGCTTTTAATCATTTGTCCAATGGTGGAGGGTAGTAATTAATAATTATGATTAAGGCAATGCCAATTAAATTAAATGGTTTTGAGATCCCAAAATCCACAAAGAATGTGTTTCATATTTGCTCACGCTTTGATTTATGTCTGATATCTGAGTTATTCATTCAGGCATGTATCAGATTCTAGAAGCAAACCAAATGGTTGAAGAATTTATGCTTGCTGCTAATGTTTCTGTTGCCAAACAAATCCGTGAATGTTTTCCTACCTGTTCACTACTAAGGTAAACTTGTTATTTACATGCCACTTTGCTATCCCAAAATACAGACTTGTTAAGGTTTGTCCCCTCAGAAAAATGATTATGTTTTCTGTAAATGCCAGAGAAATCCAAACCAGTTGATGTGTGAACTTATGTCACTGGAGTTATTTATCATGGGATAAATTAGATTGCATGATAGTATATTTATTACAAATCACTTTATCCAAGATGTTAAATCATAAAATGCATTGATAATTGTGAATATTGCACACCATCTGATCTCTTCAAGAATCCAGAGTACTTTTGAAGTTCATAATTATGGGAAAATTAGTTTACCATCTAGTTGTGGCACCTTTTATGGAAAAATTCCGGAGTTGTGGCTAGTTCTTGTTAATGGCATTGCTGTTGTTTGATACCTTGTCTTGCTTCACTGGGTTTTGGTTCAGGCGTCATCCAACTCCGACAAGGGAGATGCTTGAACCTTTGTTGTGCACTGCTGCTGCTATTGGACTCGACTTGGATGTATCATCATCAAAGGCAATGGCTGACTCCCTTGACCGTGCTGTGGTAAGGTTCCTTTTAATGATATATGTCTGACAGCATAGCTGATGTACCACCTCAGATGATTCCTTTTCCAGGCTTTGATTTTTATTTTATTTTATTATTTATTTTTTAAATCTTTGTTACTTGGGTCATGTTCATGTAATTGTTTGGCCCGTCACTTCCATAGTTGATTTCTTAGTTCCCTTAAAATTGTCTTGCAGCGTGATGATCCTTACTTTAATAAGTTGATTCGGATACTGGCAACTAGGTGTATGACACAGGTAAAGTTAGCTAGGAAAACATTTCAATCTCCACATGATTTTGAGTGAGGCATGTTTTAACTTTGTACTAATTTGCCTTGGATTTCAAATTAGGCTGTTTATTTCTGTAGTGGGGATCTCAGCCCTCCAGAATATCATCATTATGGGCTTGCTGCACCCCTATATACTCATTTCACCTCTCCTATTAGGAGATATGCAGGTTTGTGAATAGAAATTTGTTTGTTGTTTTTCCTTTTTTTGCCGATACTATCATTCGAGTATATAACATTCCTCTCGTTGCAGACGTGATTGTGCACAGGTTGCTTGCTGCATCCCTAGGGATTGATAAGCTTCCACCAATTTTCCAAGACAGAGCTCAGCTAACTAGTATCGCTGATAGTAAGTCTTGTGTTCTTTCATAGCATTTCTCAGGCTTCCTTGGATTTGGAAACAATCTTTACAATGCATTTTACCTTTTTCAGATCTGAATTATCGACATAGGAATGCCCAAATGGCAAGCAGGGCCTCGGTGGAGCTCCATACTCTCATTTACTTCAGAAACCGGTACATGCCCTGGCCTCTCCCATTGAGTCGAAACAGCCTTGCACATACCATCATGATAATTGCACATGTTTTGATTTTTTTTTGTGCCGCAGACCCACTGACACAGAAGCCAGGATAGTGAAGATAAGGTCCAACGGGTTCATTGTGTTTGTGCCCAAGTATGAAACTTAATTCTTTTTATGCTGGAGTATCTTAACACGTTCCTTGTGTCTTTCTATTTCAATCTCTTTCTAGGCAAGAAAAGATAATGTTTTGGCACTTACGATTTGGCACTTTATAATATAAAACGAACAGATATGGTATAGAAGGACCGGTTTACTTGACAACAAGAGCAGAGAAAGAAAGCGGGGAGTGGCGTGTCGACGAGCAGCAGCAGAAGATTATAAAGATAGACAATAACAGCCTTTCCTACAGTGTATTGCAAGCAGTGAGGATCCACATGGAGGTTGTGGAACCCCAACCGAACCGCCCTAAGCTGCAGCTTACTCTTATTACCTAGAAGCAAAAGGTAACATTAACATACACAGAGGAGGAAATGTTGTATTATATAAGAGATATAAAATGATATGTTGTTTGATTTCTGGGTCTTGTGGAAATTGAAGTTACTTTAAATTATTGTTACTTTAAATTATTGTTACTTTAAATTATTTGTTCCTACCGGCAGTACCACATCTCCTTTACATAAATATCATGAATGGGACTGACTCAGTGAGTGGACCTATTTTACATTATATATATAGAGAGAGGTTAGGATCAACTTACACTGTGTAAAACTCAATTACTTTTACACAATTTTTAGACTGTTGGATGATGGTAATTAATAGCTCAGATTATTTCCTTATCTTTTTTTCTCAAGTGATAATCTTCACATTTTTTTACTGTTAATCTCATACATCCATTTCTCTTATCCAATGGTCATAGATTAGTGTAAAACTAAATTAGTTTTTACACCATGTAATTTGATCCCATCTCTCTCTCTCTCTCTCTCTCTCTCTCTATATATATATATATATATATGTATATATATATATATGTATGCGTGTGTGTATGAGATAGAATCCAGTTATACAGTGTAAAATTCTCTAAGTATTACACGTTTTTGGATCGTTAGATGAGTGAAACGGATTGATGAGATTAACAGTAAAATATGTGAAGATTATCACTTAAGAAAAAAAAGTAAGGAGTTAATTTTAGTCATTCATTTCTCCCATTCAACGATCTAAATATTGTGTAAAATTTAAAAGAATTTTACACTGTATAAGTTGATCCTAACCTTATATATATATACAACAATAAAAAGAATTAACTAATTAATTAAGAATTAACTAATTAATTAATCAATACAACTTATTCATATAATTGCTAGTAAGAAATTGCATTGGCTGGGCGACAAACAACCAGACCTAACCATATGGATGGGGGTTTTGATTATTTTTATACATATCCATCTATCTTCTAACCTTGATTCTTTTCCTTCATGGAACATGTGGGACCCCAAAAACTGATAAGAAGTCAATGTCCGAAGTAACCTTAATTAACGGCCCTAACCTACATCATCTTCCCCTTTGCTCTGATTTCACATGATTCCTCAATGTGGGTCACATGGCATTGGCAGAGAAGAAACAAACCCCCTTTTTTTAACCTTTTACCATCATCATATGCCATGCCATTGCCATCTCAAGCTTACAGCAAGTCACAAACAAACCCATTTCTAAATTTCAATATTCAACAGTCAAATTGTAGTAAGATATGCAATGTAAATAATTTATTAAGTCAATAGATTTGAAATTCATATAATTTAAGTATTAGTCGTGTAGTCTTAAAATTATTAGCTTATTGTCAAATGTCACGGATCATTACTCAATATTTCTTTTATTTTTCGATATAAAATTAATGTCACTCGCTTTTTAGATTCACCTCAAACTCAAACTCCTTTGGATAAAAAAAAACTCAAACTCCTTTCTCATCTTTCGTGTTTTTTTACCTCATCTTCCGTCCGATGTCAGAAATCCAACACGGACAGGCGACAGCAAATAAATTAGTAACAAAGTACTAGTACTACTATTATTTGTCTTAATTTGAAATAAGTAAATAAAGAGAAAAGGAAAGAAAGACAAAGGACGAGTAGAGCTTTAGAGCAGAGCAGAGTAGAACAGAGCGAAGCAAGAGTCAGAAATCTGGAGCAGATCAAACACCGCCGCCCTCTCTTTTCCCACAAGCTTCCACATTGACCCGTTTTCCATCTACATTACCATCCCATTAGTAGACCTCTAGCCACGCCGATCTCCGCCGCCCCATGGCTGCAGCCCTCGAGTGCTGGTCCAGCCGCGCCACCACCACTACCGATGACGACATGGTCGAGCAGGTTCTCATGCGCTCCAACGACCGATCCGAGGACACCTCTTCCTCCTCCGCTGCTTCCGCTAAGCTCGAAGCGCCATCCGCCAAGAACAAACGGTTCCAGAGGTTGAGCCGGAACGTCTCCGAGGCCATCGCATCTCTCAAGAACTCTCTCAATCTAGACACTTCCTCCCCGCGTGACCAGCCTCCCATTGTCTCTTCCGTCCCTTCTGCTTCCTCCAAGGCCGAGGCTTGCCGGAAAGTGGTCTGGAGTACCGTTGTACGGAACTTGACTCAGCTTTATCCTGGGAGCCAGTTGCCTGAGAAGCTTGTCTCCAATATCCGCAAGCATTATGATTCCCTGCCTCTCAGGTTTCCCTTCCCTTCACTTGCATGTTCTTTGTCCCTACTCAGTTTTAGGTTACTCTAAAAAAAGTACAAGAACAAGCAACAGAATTCTAAAAGCAGTTTCCTTTCAGCTATGGGTTTTGTTTTTCTTGGCTTTTAAACAGTGAAAGTTCGGATTTCTCATTATTATTTTTATTATGATGATGCTGAAATGTTGCTATTTCTTCTCCCCCCAATTTTGTATTTTTTTTCTTTGGTATCATGTTGACAGTTATGCACAAGCGGGATTTGATATGAAAGAAGTATTTCTACATGTAAAATTGATAGAGCAGGCATCAGGGGATGATCACCCTGCTATATTTATTCAGCAAACATATGATGATGATGTACAAGGTTCGGTGTTTAAGCTCACATTTGCTTGTAATTCTTCCTTTTCATGGTCTGCCATGTCTGGTGCTCTTGATACTGCTTCCATCTGTTGCAAGAAGATACAAATATTTGAGAAGAAAGGGTTGACCCTTGGAATTATTCTCTTCTTGGTTCAAAACACCCAAGACAAGTTTTTTAAATCCCACATCGAGAATGCCCTCAAGTCGGCTCTCAGGAAGCCGAAAACAACCACTGTGAAGCTACCGTTTGGACTTTGTGGATGTCAGGAGGAGAGTACTAAAGGGAGAGACTTTGGGGAAATTGAGGAAGACCCGATCGAGCAAACTCAAAGAAGTGGGATTGAAAATCCAAATGCCAGGATTCAGCTTCCAATGCCTCTGCCCTCCTCGTCGTTTGTTGTGTTGGTCGATGAATGGCAAACCGTCCAATCAGGGGTAGAAGAGATTGGGAAATGGCTATTGAACTCCGACAGTCTTGAGTTTATTGATCAGATTGCGCCCAACTCTTTTAAAGGTGTCTACAAGGGTAAACGTGTTGGAATCGAAAAGCTCAAAGGATGTGACAAGGGAAATTCTTATGAGTTTGAACTTCGAAAAGATCTCTTAGAACTCATGACTTGTGGGCATAGGAACATTTTGCAATTCTATGGTGTTTGTGTTGATGAAAATAATGGCTTGTGCATAATTACCAAGTTGATGGAAGGTGGATCAGTCCATGATTTGATGCTAAAGAACAAGAAGCTTCCGTTCAAGGATATAATGAGGATTGCTGCTGATGTAGCAGAAGGAGTCAAGTTTATGAACGATCATGGTGTTGCATACAAAGACCTTAACACACAGAGGATTCTGCTTGATAAGCATGGGAATGCATGCTTGGCAGACATGGGTATAGTCACTGCTTGCAAGAGTGTTAGTGAAGCAATGGAGTATGAAACCGATGGTTACCGTTGGCTTGCTCCCGAGGTTTGCATCACCTTGATGTTCTTTTAATTAATGTCATTATGCAGTCATAACCACATTCCCTCCCCTCACCTGAGAGCACAAAATCTATTTGCTAATGCTGGTCACCACTTAAAACATTATTGTTTGGGCATGCGTGACATGTTTAAATGATTGTTCTTGCTTTACACTTCAATATTGTGTTTGCCTTTATTTATGCACTACTTTATTCTCAATTAAGAAAGCATCAATACTGTTGAAGTGTCTCATTTACCAAATTGTCTGTGGAGCCTGTGTATTGGAGCCTTTTAATTTTAGCATGATTATAGTCCTTTTAAATACCTAAGGGCTAAGGCCACTGTGTGATTACTACCTTTCCTAATTGATGCCATATTTTATTGTTTGCATTTGTCTTTCCGGCATGTGTGGCACCACACGGAAGAGTTCACTTGGTGAAAATTTGTTTCAACTTTAACTGATTGGTTCTCTTTCTGTCTGCAAGTTAGACCAAATTTCACTAATCAATATGTTTAGTGTATATAGCTGTTCGTATTTGGGCGTAAAATAACATGGTAATAGGACCGTCAAGAGTTCCATTGCATCATTTCAGATTTGACTTGCACGCACAATAATATGTTATATCTGCTTTATCCATTTTTTCTTTTCATGTTCCATTCTGTACAACTTACATTAGCTGATCATTTCTAGCCCCAACATTTTTTGAGTGCAGATCATTGCTGGGGACCCAGAGAATGTTACCGAGACATGGATGAGTAATTCCTATAGTTTTGGGATGGTGATTTGGGAGATGGTGACAGGCGAGGCAGCCTATTCTGCATGTTCACCGGTGCAAGCGGCGGTAGGAATTGCTGCTTGTGGCCTAAGGCCTGATATCCCCAAGGACTGCCCGCAGATCCTCAAATCTCTGATGACCAAGTGCTGGAATAGCTGCCCAACAAAGCGTCCGCAATTTTCTGAAATTTCATCTATGTTGTTGCGGACCAATTTCAGGTAAAATATAACAAAAAAAAACAATTCCTAAAGTGTAATCCATTCATGCTAAAATTCTGTCATAGGAGGCATCTTATGATGTCTTGCTAGAAAAATGCATGAATGTAGTTTTTGGAAGTTCCTACAGCAGAAAAGAAGATAACTCTAAATGTCATCTCAACCTAAGTATATCTTCTTTCATTCACCTTTTCAAATCAATATATTTTTTCATTTGGCACCCAAGGAAGAAAATAAAGGAAAAAGGACACGTCACTACTGAATACATGGACCATCTGTGTGAGTGGTCGGAAATGGGAATATTTAAATAAGTTTCCATACATGTTTTTATATATGTTGATTGTTGCAAAAGGCTAAGAGTAATTGATTCAAAATGAGGAAAAGGCTGGGGAAAAGGAGATCTTCTGAGCACTTTTTGTCTACTGTTTTGGAGTGAAATAAGGAATAATTCCATCTCCAGTTTTCTTTTGTCTCTGTGGTGGCTGGTTGAGGGACCCAAAGGTGGTCTGTCTTGTGCTTTTTGTCTCAGAAAAAGGTGAGAATTCATCAATCAAATACCACAATGTTTTCCACCTATTGGAAAACTACTAGTATAGGATCCCCACTTGGGAATTTGGCTATAATTTCTTACATGTGCCAATGATTTCAAATGTTTAATCATAATAATATGCAGAAAATAAAAGAAAAAGGATTTGCAAGTCGAGTCACTCAGTCCTGTTGTTTACATCTCAAATCCTCTGCTAAGTTTGAGTTGGTAACTGGTAGGACAGTTTGTGCACTCTGTTTACCCCATTTTTCATCTCCGATACGAATGTCGTGTTCCTCGTCCGACGGGTTTTGTTTATAAAGTACCCGGCAGCTGTTATAACAAAGTTCGAGCTCGCGAACATCTCTGCAAATTCTATGCATGATTCTGGCAGTTCTTCCCACATCTTGTCCAAATAAGACCAAATAAATCACAAATTGGTGTGGACTATAACACCAAACTTATTAATATAATTAAACAGGCTTCCTAGTCCCAGCTCCTAAGAGATCTATATCTATCTGTATTTTCTCATTCATTATTACAAGTAAGCCGACAGCATACTGCAACTATGTTATAATATAATTATCATCAACTTATAAACTATGCAAATGAAATATGAATAGAGATTCTTTGTTTAGTAATCTGTTGTTGAAGTTCAGGTCAAGATCCACATGAAGATTGTTGACCAAGTAGTGAGGGCAAGAGCTGCAACCAGGTATGTCCACAGGAAGAGGACCGAACACTCCTCTTGACCCACATCAAACAGCTGGGTTATGGTCCCTGCATGCAATTATTCATTATTCTTTGTTAATTATTATTGTTTTCTGCATGCAAATGAGGGTTTATGTGATCACTGACCAATGTTGGAGGCAGGTGGGAGAGCAAACTGAATCATCAAGACGTAGCGGAACAGCGGGTCCGAGGATAGGAGGCCGAGATTCCCGGCAGCTTTTACAACCCAAATTCCGATGACCGGGAGTATAACGTATCGGACACAAACCACGCCCACGATTATCGACGGTTTTATTATCGATGATCGTAATCCGTCTATCAAGTTGGCTCCTATTATCAGGGTGATACAAGGGATTGTTGCATCTCTGCAGTGCACATTCTTTTTCTCTTTATTTGTTTGTTAATTACTCTTTCTTAATTACATTTATTTATGTGTATGAGCAAATTAAAAGAAGAAAATGTACCCTAGGAGTTTTATGGAGTCTTGGATCACCCGTAGTGGAGCCCCTGCACCTATTATAAGGTTTCTCAGCGACGTGGTCGCTCCAAAAATGAATCCCAATATCTGACAAAACAATCATACATAAAATACACAATTCAGCAAAAAAAATGGCAAAACACTTTATTGATACAATAATAATTCATACCGGGTAATTATTTGATATACTGACGTTTAGTTTCTACAAGCGCGGAAGCGCCTTAGTTTTAAGGTTTAAGGACTTAGTTTAGGGTGTATGGTTTAGGGATTTAGGTATTTGAGTTTTGAATTTAGGGACAGTGGTTGAAGTTTATAGTTTAGGTTTATAATTTAGGGTTTATAGATTAAAATCTAAATCCTCACCATATTACACTAAAAATTAAACCTTAAATTCTAACCATAAACCTTAAATTTTAACCATTATCCTTGAATTTTAAATCTCTACACCTAAACCCCTAAATCCTACACCCTAAACTAAGTACCTAAACCCTTAAACTAAAGCGCTTGTGGAATCTTTTAGTTTCTATCGCCAGTGTACATGATAATAATCCATACTTTAAATACTCGAATAAAATATTTTGAAATTTTGAATTACGAGTCCAGTAGAAACTTACTGCACCAAGGTTGGGAGGAGACATTAGCTCTTTTAAAATCTGATGAAAAAAGCCCACCACTTCAACCCACAACGACGCCTTCCCTTTTTGGTTTGGGCTACTCTCTTGTGATACATTCTGCAATTCAAAGGTCCAAGACCCAACAGCCAGCAGGGGTTAATGAAATCAGCAATGCTTAATTATTCGTATAAAAGGGCAGTCTACCTACTGCTGCTTGTGTCTCCGGATCTTCAACGGCCTTTGTTGCCACCGTTGTTGCTACACCACCTTCACCTTTCAGAAGCCGACTCTCGGCAGTGGCGTCCGAGTCGTTGTTCGGTTCAGCTTTCGAAACGAATTCCTCGGCTGCTTCGAGTGCTTTGAGTTTCATAGCCGAAGATTTTACCATTTGGTAACTGATGGTCCATACGTAGAAACCACCAATCTGCATTAATTGAAAGCCTATAATTACACATGATAATCTGCACTGAAAGCTTGAAATAAACAATAGTAGTATTAATTTACCGCCAAGGAGAAAGATGCATAGGAAAGTCCAGCTGAGTTGCAAACGCTACGGTTCCCAAACGGGCTTCCGTCCTCATTACAGATTGCTGGGACAACTATAAGAAGAAGATTTCCCATGTTCCCTAATTCAAACAACAATTAATCTCAAGTGCAACTTAATTCATGCATGACACGAACGGACACAAAATTTTATGTTAGGGAGTGCGAACTGTTAAGGAGTTATATTAGAATTTTAGAGGTGCCAACTTAGAACAACAATAAAAAATACAAAGAAAATACATAAATTATTGGAGAGTTTCCAGCACCACTCTGTCCATCCCTGATGTAGGGAGAAAAAAAGAAGAAAACTTGAAGGGGCCTCACCAGATGAACATGTAGCAATGATAAGACCTTCGAGATGGGGCTTTGGCCTCAGAATCTTAACCACAATCCATCCAATGATTCCTCCCACTAGATAGGTAATCCCAATGTTCACAGGCATAAACCACCTGTGAGTCGATGTTCAAACACATTGAAAACCAAGCCACCTTCATGACCAAACTCCTTATGCCATGTATCTATATTTATATCTATATATATACGTATGTGTGTATGTATGTTACCATGAAATGATGTCTTGGAGCGTGACAGTCTTGGCGAGACTCGCGAACATGAGCGAGGGGGTAAACACAACGAACACGAGCTGCGTTTTCATTACACAACACATTATGTAACATCACCAACATGTTATACACAGAATTATGCATGAAAACAGTTAAACTAAAGAGCGAACCTTATTCAAGTATCTGCGGGTGTCTTCAGGGAGAAGTTTACAGTAATCAGTTGCCATGAAAGCACCCAACAAACTGATTATAAGTACCTGCAAAATAGGCATGGAAGCCACCTCGAACAGTGTCCAGAAACCCATGTTATATTTACCTCAGTTTATGGTGCAGCCTTCTTCCAATGATGAGTGAGGCTAAAACAACAGAAGAAGAGGGAAGGGGAAGGAGCATGCAAAGAAGAATGAAGTTAAAATGGAGAGACATACAGTGGGATTGAGGTTAAAGTTAATTGGGGAGGTTTGGTTTGGTAATTGGTACTGTTTGTGTTGGGTAATGGAGAAGGAAATTGGGGTTAAGTAAAAGACATGTGAATCCAGGTGGAGGAAATATCGATGAAGCTCACCTCTGACTGTGACTTTGCCGGCTTCAGTCCACCCTTTTGTTTTTGGGTTAAGTTTGTGTAAATTTTGTTGTTTGCTTGCTAAACTCTACAGTTTAAATTTTATACATTTGATTTTAGTTTTTTTTTTAAATTTTATGAACTAGTTTTTAATTTTTTTAATCTTAAAATGTTGTGTTTATCCTGAAATTTTAAGATATAACTTGTACTTACCTTTAAAAATATTTCTAAATCTATCACTTTTAGTAAATAGACACCAATACTACATACTCGTCCACATACTGGGTTCTTAATTTAACTCTTCAATTGTGCCTTAATTACCTTAATTTGTTATATGTAGAGTCGGAAGGTCTATGTTTTACAAACAAAACAAACTATTGCCGATTATTAATCTCAATACGGCTAATGGATTTGTTTGGTTTAAAATAAATGTTTAGTGTTATTGATAAAAAAGTGGTTTTTAAGTAGATAAAACGTATATTTTAAATATTTTTTTTGAAACGACAAAAGAATTAGTGAGATAAACAATAATAAATGGATAATTTTGTACGAAAGTATTTTTGGAAAAACTAAAAGTTAAAAAATTTCAGTTTTTAAAAAAATATTTTTCGAATTAAGCTGAAAAATAATTTTAAGCTGAATAACTACATGTTTTGCATTACTTTTAACTTTAAAAGTACTTTTGAAAAGAACAAAAATTTTCTGCCCCTAAGTATGTCATTTTTTATGCCTCACACAAAAAATACTAAAAAATAATTTTAAATCCTAACCCTAAATTCCACATCATAAACCCTAAATCATCCGCCCAAAAACTATACCCTATATTCTAATTTCCTAAAGTATAAACTCTAAACCCTAAACTCAATTTTTTAAATGAAATCACTAAAAGAGGCATAGTTAATCAGCAGATGATTATCATCCTTTTGAAAGAAGCATTGCAGAACTAGTTTTCAAACACTTTTTCGATGCACTTTCCAAAAATAATATCAAACTGACCCTTATATTTTCATTTTTAATTATGTTTATAACTAATATTTTGTCCCAATATGCTCGAACATTATTTTTTTAATCGAATACTCGAATATCATTTGATCTATAGTACTGGTAGAAAAAAAAAAACTATCAAAATATGAACACTAATATTGAAAGGGAAAAAAAGTAGACGATGTGGTAATACGGTAACAGATGGTTATTTCTTGACTTCTGCCAATGTATACATTCATAAAAGGGTATTCTACTGTGCATATAAGAAAGATATATTTTTTAAAGCTAAAGTGATTACAAGTAGTATTTATTCTAAATGTAATCTCAATCATTTAATAATACATGCTCAATTACCTTGCTGCAGTTACTGGTGTTCAAACTTGTAACTTTTATAAACAACTATTCTCTTAAACGCTGAGGCAAGTTGGTTCGTGTTAGAATAAAGATATTTTTATATTTGTTGTTCATGAATGTATGACATAATTCAGTAGGTATTTTGTTTGCCGTGATCTAACAGCGCGCAGGGTCCTTGTTGCTAAAAAATAACCCACGTGACACTGATTGTTGATACTTACGTAAGCTAATTGCCAAACAAATCATTATACATGATAAAAAGAATTTCCTAAACAAAATACATGATAAAGAAAATGGTCCCGCCTACCTTAGCTGTTGTCTACTCAAACTCTCAAAACAATTATGTATGTTTATTGTTTAATCAAACATATTTTAAGGGAAAACTACATATTTAGTACCTAAACTTATACAAACTATTATTTTTGGTAAAATGATATCTAACGTTATGCTTTTGTTCTATTTTAGTACTCTAGCCGCTAAAAACTAACGGAGATGATGACGTAGCTTGATATAATCACAGTTTTAGTCCAAATCACTTATATATTATCAAGTTAGTCTAAAATTCATCAATTTAAAATATCGTCTTAATTTTGATAGAACTTTATCTCATCCTTTTCCCACCCTCTTCGTATTCTCGTTGGTATCCCTATCGCGAAGTTTGGGTCCTCCAATGGACCCCTGATTAGCCCCCCATTGATCCCCAAATTTTAAAATTTTAATTGTCCCTAGCGTGTTTTTAAACTCTAAAATACAAAAAAGTGTTTGACCGGAAGAAGAAAAATGAGAAAATTACAATTTTAATTTAAAAATTAAAATAATATTTAAATTGATAGAATTTTAGACTAAATTGATAGGTTGTATAAAATTTTGGACTAAAATTGTTAGTAACCCAAGCCAAGTAACCATTTCTATTAATTTTAAATGACGGAAGTACCAAAACAAAACAAAAACGTAATGTTAGGCGCCATTTTGCTAAAAATAATAGTTGGGGTACCAAAACAATAACATGTGCATAGTTTGTGCACTAAATAGGTAATTTTTCCTTTTTTAGTAGTATTAAGTTGATTATAAAATAATATATGTTCATATAATTTTTTTAATATTAAAAAAAACACATTTTACACATAAAAATATTAAAACTCAAATCTTTTAAAATAAAAATCATTCACATTTTCTTAGCGTGATCAAACAAAAGGTACGTAGATACCAGCATTTATGATGGACTAATTTAATGGGGCAATTAAAGTGCCTATTGCGTTATATATATATTTTTTAATATACTATTGTAATTATATGGTAATATTTTTTTAATTTTTTTAACTATTTAACTACGTACATATAATTTATAGATATGTACTTAAATCTTAATTTTTTAAAAATTAAAATAAACATCATCATCTCTTCTACTAAAATTACTCGTTGAGTTCGTGCTATATCTACATTCAGCTGCGAAGTAACGTCATACTCATAGTCTCATAGAATCATGTGAACTCTTCTGAATTCCACATAGGCAACGTTTTTTCTCTTGCCGACTAAGAATTGGACTAAGATGCAATACTGACGGTCATGGTCGGTACATAATTACTTTCATACTCGACGGAGGAAGAAACAGATGACAAAATGAAGATTATTACACTGATGCTAAATTTACGATTCAGTTCAAATTCCATATTCACATTAGTTTTTTCAAGATCTTTAATGAAATTCTAACATTTATTTTAATCAAAATTAATTTATGCAATATATTTGGCGAGACCAAAACTTACACTCCCAAAATTTTCTGTAAGTTACACTTGTAATGTAATGAGTTGATCACAAAATTTAATTTGTGTGGAGTGAACAGAGTTCGACTCTAGATTTTATGTTAAAATTGTGAAATTTTAAAAAATTATATGTAAAATTAAGGTATAAAATTTAAGGAGTACATAAAATTATATCATTAATGAAAAAGACAAAAAAAAAAAAGTTAAATTATATAGGAATTCAAACTTTCCAAGAGATGCATCCCTCCCGGCACATATTCGGTCCATTTCTGGATTAACGTAGGCCTGCGCCAAGCAAATTGGGTTCGATCAATGATTTAAAAATAAACTATATTTTATTTTTATTATATAATATAGATATTTATAGTACTCGTCAATAAATAAAATAAAAAATAGAGGATGCATCAACATATATTAACGCGGATTACCACTTAATTAATGCATATTGAATGACTCAATTCAATTTAAGTTGAATCACTAAATCAAACCTTGAAAATAATCCCTTCCCATTGGATCACTCAATCTCTTCATTTTAAAAATTAATATGATTGATTATAAAAAGGTTGAAGGACACAGAAAACAGAGTCAACTTTACTTGTTATTTTTGGGTAAATTACGGTGGACGTCGTTTTTGTTTGGTTTTCTTCTGATTTTGATCATCCAACTTCGAATTCTAATGTTTCAGTCACTTACTTTATCAATTTATTATAATTTGATCACCGACTCATTGGCTCTCGTTACATTGATGATGTGACACATTAACAAAGATGGTTGATTTGTAATTTGGCTACTTAACTTTTGATAAAATATCAATATATATATATATTACAAAAATTTAATTATGATTCTATATTGTAACTCTCGTTATTCTAATTATTTTTAGCTGACCTTTTATATTTCGCATACACCTTTTTGCTTTAAATTTGATCATTCATCTTTGTTTTCTACACATGTTGATGCCCTTTGGTGCAATGAGGGAATTGGTTTACAATTACAAAAAAATGTTGTTTCAAATGTTTAAACCGAAAAGTAATCTAAGTTTATGAAAACTGTCTGGTAGACTACGGAAACATATATTTATTAGTTCGAACATGTTATCATGTGACAGGATTTCTCAAATTCTTCTCATTGGTTTTGTCACATGTTTAATGCATTGCCCATGACAAACTTTTGTGATTCTATAAGGGCTATGAATTATTACATCAAATAGACTCTACATTGATTACGTTTGTTATAACAAATTTCCTCTAAAGAAGCATCCTTGTCATAAAATTTCGATCCGTCTAATGTTCCATATTTTGACATTAGTCTATCAAAGACTGAAGATTGATATATATATATATATTATTTTTCTGTAATTATAATTGTCAATTCCAAAGTGAAATGTGATATTATGTTAGTATTAGATTAAAGTTAACTAAGAAGCTGATGATATTAGATCTCGAATTCAAATATCGAAAATAAATTTCTCTATCATGATAAAAGTAAAATAAAAACGAGGCAGCAACAGATAAGATTAAGATTGAGCGAACATTTTTTCTACCACTCAATTTTAACTTCGATTTGTTGGCAAAATCAAAATAATTAAAAAATATATGAGTAAGTTTAAGTAAGTAAATTAATGAAGCTAATTGCACATGTGAATAATTAATATGCCTTTGTGCCTTACACACGTTGAGTAATATTCAAAACAAATGATTCTCAACAAATTATGTTGTCTATACATTGTCCTGTAGGCATGAACAAAAGCAAGAGGCAAAGCAGACCCGGGGAGGAGGCCGCGTCATGAGGGTGAAAATGGTACGGACGCAACATTTTAAGTTAGGGGCGAATTTATAAATTTTAGAGAGTGAAAATAGATTTTTAATAGAAAATACATAAAAAAAAATTAAAAAAATTAAAAGTCGTATAAAAATTTTAAAATTTTAGGGAGACAACCCCTTCGTTCCATCCCTAGAGTAAAACCTAGGTAACCCACCCATGACCCAACCTATCAGTTGTGAAATAAAGTCTAAAATATTTTTGTTCTTAAATGAATATGTAGATTTTTGTTTTTTATTCTACGCACTAAATTGATTTTTAGAAGAAATTTAATACTAAAAAATTGTTTTCCCAAAAAATGGGGTGTAATTACTCCCCTTCTCAAGGTCATATAGATCCGCCTCTAAACCCTACCATATCTAAGTAGTTTAACTCAGGTCAGAGATAGAATCAGAAATCAAAGTCAGTGGAACAAGTTATAGTTGACCATAAAAACAAGATATAAAATTTAATTGAATTAAAATTGGAGGTCTATATAGATAACTTGCTTTATTATATTTTTTTAGTAGAAAAAATTACACTAATACAAAACTACATAAAAGAGGCTGATGAGAATTGTGCCATGCCATAAAAAGAGACAAAATAACATAATTAAGATGTATAAAAAGATAAGACTCTAAAATAGAGAATTTTTTTATTAAGAACTAAAGATAAAAAAAAATTATAATCGTCGATAACTGACACAAGACAGTTGCGTCACTAACGGTAATAAAATAAATAAATAAATAAGTCACTAATAAAAAATACTTTAACTTGGAAACTCCTAAAGAACAAACCCTAAAATTAATTCTCCATAAAGTTCATGCGTTTTCTTTTACAGGAAATGCCCAAAAATTTTAAAAACATATTTTTAAATAATACCTATATATTTCCTTTAAAACAATAAATGACCTAAATATATAAGAACCTTAAAAGTAATAAAAAAAACAACCAAAATGTAAAATTAAAAAAATGGAATAATACCAAGTCTATTGTTTATCTTATTTTGTAATTCATATATTTTGATTTCTAAGAATATAATATATCTTACTATTACACTTGACATTTTTTAAGTACGTGTCTATTTTATGATCTATACTTAAAATTCACGACTTTCTCTCTTAACAATGTCGTTTTTAAGGTTCGAATACGATTTTTCTACTTAAAAGAACAATATGTTTTGTCATTGCACCTAACTTTCGTTGGTACACTTGACACTTTTTTTTATTTGAACCGACTTTACACTTATTGGTTCTTTTAGAAGCGTTTACCTTTGATATAAATCAAAATTTAGTTTTGCAGTACAAGTATTGTAGTCAAAATACGAAAAATTAATTGTAATTAATACCTATCATGGTCAACTATGATTAGGTGTGGGCGACACTCAGAATTTTATTTTAATTATGATTTATGATAATGGAAGTGAAAAGGTTGAGACTAATTCCAAGTTCTGAATCCATAAACATGTTAAATGGGGAAGAGTGACACAGAAAGTTGACCAATAATAATAATAATAATAATAATAATAATAAACAGATTGGTAGAAAAATAGTTATTAAAAAAAGTTAATTTTGGTCATACATTTTATTATAATTTAATGATTTTAAAATAGTGTAAATTTAATGATTTTTACACCAAATGTAAGCTTATCAGACTCTAAATTGCATGTAAAAAAATTCAAGATGATTTTTTGTCCTTTTTGAATAAACTTGACAACAATAAGAATTCTCATACTTTTTTTTTTGTCAAATCTTCTTTCTAAAGAGGAAGTTGAAAGAAGTATCAAATGGACATATATTTGAACATATAAAAAATTAACATCAAACATTTTTATTTAAAATTCAATTTGACTCTACAATAATTAACCTCATATGATTATTATATATTCATTTAAGAAAAAGAAAAAAGTAGAACAAAGAAAATTGGAAAGTCGGTGGGGTTTTGGGATGCCCTTTAATTAAATTCACAGTGGATTACAACCTTTTGTAATTTTTAAGACTTAGAATAAAAAAATTAAAAAAAAACTCGTCTTTAAATTGTGTTTTTCTCCTGCTTTTTAGTCGTTAAATTATTTTTTAATTAAAATAAATATTTAAATTATTGTTTTAATCACTTTAAGTATCTAGATTATTTTTTTATTCAAGTCTTAAAAAATTACGAAAGGTTGTAGTCCACTGTGAATTTAATTAAAGGGCATCCCAAAACCCCACCCACTTTCTAATTAAAAAAATGGGTAATCTTCACCAGTGGTCCCTTTCGTTTAGGGTGTGTTCTATTTTGGTCACCAAAATTCAAAAAAGATTATTCTGGTCACTTACGTTTAGAATCGTTTATATTTTGGTCCCTTGGCCGTTAGTCTCCGTTACTTAAAAAAATTAGTTTTTAATTTAACCCCCAAATTTTCAAAGTTTTATTTTTCACCATCTTCCCCCAAACATATCTTGCCTTGGGGCATTTAAATATGTCCACAATTTTCAAGTTGGAAAATAATGATGGTGAAACAGAATCAAATACTTCTCTCACTACTCTGTTCTTGCGTAAATTGAAAACTCTCGACGTCAATAGTTGTCCAAAAATAAAATAAAACTCTCGACGTCAATGGTTGTCCAAAAATAAAATATGCTCTGCTAATCACGTTGGCTAAAGGTCTTCCTATTCTTGCATGGATTTTAATTTCTCAATGTGGTGGATTAAAGCAAGTCTTCGGAATAAAATGGAGCCGACCACGATTAAATCGTGCACCTTGGTAATCTAGAAGATCTACGACTTTTTTTTTAAGTAACTTGAGTTGTTTCGCTCCAGAAAATTATATTTTCAAAGCCCCAGCCTTGGAAAGCTTACAAGTTGATGAGTGTCCTCAATTGTTGAACTTTACAATTTCACAGGTTGACAAGCAGCTGAAAATTAAGGTAAGACTTCTTTAAAAATTAATCTTTCTTTATAGTCATATAATTGAATGAATGAATGACCTAATTCTTAAGCCATCCTAATTTTTTTATATTAATAAGATAAGTAATTGATTCTATTATTTTAGCCTTGATTTTATTGACCAGTCATTTGTTCTTGTATTTTCATTTTATGTTATGAATGATACTAACCGTCCTCAATGTCACTCAAAGGGGACAATCTTCCTTTAGAAGGATGTGAGGTTCTTGAAAGCTTGGAACAACTGATAGTTAGAGGCTTTGAACAATTACAAGTAATTCTTCGAAATGATGAAGAAACTCATGCGCCGCCATTACTGTCAAATGTAGAGCATCTGAAGCTAGAGTCTTTGTCTGAATTGAGATGGATAGTGAAAATCCCCAACCATTCTACCAGCTTTCAAAGTTTATTGGTTTTAAAATAGATGGGTGCCATCAGTTGAAATCTCTCTTCTCACTCTCTGTCATTCAAACCATAAGGTTCATGAAAGAACTCTGCATAGCTTGTTGCAATGAACCGAAAAGTGTAATCATGGAGTTGGAAAGTAGTGATGATGATAAAACAAAATCATGCGCACATAAGTTGCCAAACTTGAAAACTATGGACATATTTGAATGCCCCAAGGCAGAATATGTTTGAGGAAGATGGTAAAAAATAAAATTTTGAAAGTTTGGGGGTTAAATTAGAAATTAATTTTTTAAGTACCGGAGACTAACGGCCAAGGGACCAAAATATAAACGATTCTAAACGTAAGTGACCAGAATAATCTTTTTTGAATTTTGGTGACCAAAATAAAACACACCCTAAACGAAAGGGACCACTGGTGAAGATTACCCTAAAAAAAAGTCCTTAAATTGTGTTTTTTCTGCTTTTAGTCCTTAATTTGTGCTTTTTTCTGATTTTAGTCTTTAAACTATTTTTAGTCAAAATAAGTATTTAAATTATTATTTTATTCACTTTAAGTATTTAAATTATTTTTTTGTCAAGAAAAGTACTCAAATCATATTTTTTTTACTTTTAGTCCTTAAATTATCTTTTTGGTGAAAGCAAATATCTAAATCTTTGCAACATGTCAACGTCTAATAGGTCAAAATATTTTTTTAACTTAAATAGCGACCGAACTTAAAATGTCAAAATTAATAATTCATATACTTATTTTTGACAAAAAAATAATTTAAAGACTAAAAATAAATAAATAAATAAATAAAATTTAGGGACTAATTTCTCATTTAAGTCATTTGTTAATCATGTCAATGGACAATGTGACTTGACTAATGTCTACGTTCGGACATATCTCCCATCCATCCAGCTAGATAATTTCCACGCCTTTACTTCTGTTCAATCTATAGTTGTGAACTCCAATTGCCACTTGTGAACTCAAAACTGAAATTGTTGAAGAAACTGAACATTACCAAAATGAAGACATTAAATTCCATTGACTTTCACTGCACCCCCATAAATTTACTACGTCTGAAAAGTAACCCCAGTTTCCCACAAATAACCAAATATGGAATGGTTAAACCTAAAACATCATTACATATACATATACATATACATATACATATACATATACATATACATATACATATACATATACATATACATATACATATACATATACATATACATATACATATACATATACATATACATATATATATATATTTATCTCCTGTGCCGAGAGAATCTGTACTGTAAGCGTGTTGATATTCATGGTATTTGGCGCAAAACAACCCGAGGTGGTGGAGCAGAGCTGAGCAGAGGCGCCCGTTTCTGAACCTTCTTTGCTTCTTCCAAATCTCTAGTATTTAACACTCCTTTTTTAACAACGCCAACAAGTATTACTGCCGCTGCTGTTTTTCCTAAATTTCAGCAAACCCAAATTCCTTTTGCCTCTGCTCTCATCTTTGTCTTAGTCTTTCTGAAAAAGAAAAATATGAAGGGATTGTTGTTGCTATGGTGCTGTCTGTGGGTTTTGTTAGTAATGGAGGGGGAAAGAGTGATGGGGGCAACCGAGAGTTCAGGGGAGAGGAAGCTTGATCAGACGCCTACATGGGCGGTGGCCGGCGTTTGTGCTGTTATCATCATTATTTCTATTACCTTGGAGAAGGTTCTTCACAAACTTGGAACGGTATTCCCTTTTTTTTCCATTTTCTTTATCAAGTTTTTACCTTTTTTTTTGGGGTTTTGAAATTAATTCACTTTATCATCATCATCAATATTTTTGTGGCATTCAGTGGTTCACAGAAAGACACAAGAGAGCTTTGTTTGAAGCTTTGGACAAGGTTAAAGCTGGTAAGCCAAGGACTTTATTTTAATTGCCAGAAACTTGGTTGTACAAACAAGTTGCTTCTTGGACTTATGTCTCGTGCTTTTATGGTTCTATTCTATGAGATGCCACTGTTTTGTGCAATAAAATTTTTGACTTTTAACATGATTATTGCAGAGCTGATGGTTCTGGGTTTTATTTCGCTGCTCCTCACTTTTAGCCAGAGTTATATTGCCAGAATCTGCATCCCTATAGATGTTGCGAATACCATGTTGCCTTGTAAATCTGATGTTAAGGAGTCCTCTAAAGACGGTGACGAAAACCGTCGAAGGCTCTTATGGTTCGACCGTAGACGTTTGGCTTCGATTTCAACCGCTCCTAAATGCAATGAGGTGAGCCTAGGCCAACATCCATTAATGTCCAAGTAGTATGGTTGTATAGTATTAATTTAAGATTCATGAAGTCATCCTCCTACATCTTGTCATGGCATTTCAAATTACAGCTATATGGAGGCTTCTCTTGTTTACTTTCCTGGATTAATCTTCCTAATCACTTATTTCTTCGTTGTCGCCTTGTCGGTTATCGGTTGAAACATGAGTTTGTGTCATCATCAAACTGTAAAACTAACTGGGATTTCTCTGCAGGGGTATGAACCGCTTATATCCGTCGAAGGGTTGCACGAGTTACACATCCTCATATTCTTCCTTGCTGTTTTCCATGTTTTATATAGTTTTCTTACTATGATGCTTGGGAGACTAAAGGTAATTAATTAAGTTCTGTCTTATGTGTGTGTGTGTTGTACATGATCCTCTTTCTCTGCTCTACACTAGATGCATTCTTGAGGATAAGTATATTCTTTTAAACTAAAAGGCGCTTTGAACAGATTCGTGGCTGGAAAAAGTGGGAGCAGGAAACTTTATCTCATGACTACGAGTTTACAAACGGTATGTTTTTTCGCAAGTAACAGCTTCTAGTGCATTTTATAGCTTTACTGCTGTATCTTGGAAACTAACTTGATGCGCGGTTGGTTTTTACAGATCCCTCTCGATTCAGGCTTACTCATGAGACATCTTTTGTGAAAGCTCACACCAGCTTTTGGACCAGGATTCCTTTCTTCTTTTACATTGTAAGCAAATGTTTTAAGAAAAAAAGAACTTGCTTTGCTCGAGTAATGTTTTGTTCTCTTTGTGATTATTAGTATGTATTTCAATGTGCTACCTTTCTGATTCAGTATTGACCTTCTTCGACATTCACTGCAGGGATGCTTCTTTCGACAATTTTTCAGGTCTGTTGGGAAGGTTGACTACTTGACATTGCGAAATGGCTTTATCAATGTGAGTTTCTTTCGATTACAATGCCAACAATATTTGATGCCGGTTCGTCCTTTTCTTCCTGACTATTCTAAACTTGTCCCGTAGGTTCATTTAGCTCCCGGAAGTAAGTTTAACTTCCAAAAATATATCAAAAGATCATTAGAAGACGACTTCAAGATCGTTGTAGGAGTAAGGTACTAGTTATATTCCTGCCTTGTTGTGGACAAATTTCCTTGCTGTTAATATGCCTGATCCTAGGTTTATCATGTTTGCAGTCCAGTGCTCTGGGCATCATTTGTGGTCTTCTTGCTGCTGAATGTCAAAGGTGAGCCACCTTTCCTTGAGGGGATCTTTTCGAATTAAAACTTCGCTACGGTAAGCTGAATTAGAAGCTGAGTTCTGTTTGCTAATCTAACACACATGCTTTTTCCAGACTGGAAAGCACTATTTTGGGCATCCTTAATTCCTGTGATTGTAAGCAATGTTTCTTTATAGCAGTTTCTTTATGATTATAGTAGAAGATTTTAAAGCTCTAATTGTTTAATTTGATAACAGATAATCTTAGCTGTCGGGACGAAGCTTCAAGCCGTTTTGACAAAGATGGCTCTCGAAATTACGGAACGGCATGCTGTGGTCCAGGGAATGCCTCTTGTACAAGCCTCTGACAAATACTTTTGGTTCGGTCGACCCCAATTAGTTCTTCATCTGATTCATTTTGCATTATTTATGGTATTCATTATTTTCCACTTCGATTGATTCTCGAATATAAGAATAGCTGCCTTTTAACAGAAAATGAACCAGTTCAATCCTTGAGCTATTTTCTATCATAATTGTCTAGAAAATTTCATGTGATGAGTATATTTCAGTAACTTATTTCTAATGTATATTTCTCTTGTTCTTTTTCCTTTTTTGGCAGAACGCATTCCAGATAACTTATTTCTTGTGGATCTTGGTAATTATCTAAGCTCTACTAACTTGCCTATTTGCAACTTTTCTCGTGCTCCTTTATTCGTTCTTCTCCGCAACCATTTTTTCATTATTTCTACTCCGGAAGTCTTCGATAAGTATGTAACATTTTTTTTATTTCCTTGTGCAGTATTCCTTTGGGATGAATTCTTGCTTTCATGATAGTTTCAGACTTGTCATGGTAAAAGTAGCTTTGGGGTAAGCTTAAGCTTTAGTCCCATCAGTTTATGGTGGATAGTAATATTATGCACCACAGATGTAAATACGATCGTTTTCCGGAATATAATACTCGAATGTTTTCGGTGTTCTGCAGGGTCGGAGTTCTACTTTTGTGCAGCTACATCACCCTTCCGCTATATGCCCTAGTAACTCAGGTGCATTTTCTGTTTCCGATATCACTGGATGCTTCTGTTGTTTTCTTGAATGTGAACTGTCCATTATGGATAGCATTAAAACCGAGTGATGCTTATAATGCCGGATACTTACAGATGGGTTCCCGCATGAAGAGGTCCATCTTCGACGAGCAAACATCCAAGGCCCTTAAGAATTGGCATATGGCTGCTAAAAAGAGACAAGGGGATGCAAGAAAGTCCCCTACTAGAGGCATGGGTGGAAGTGCAAGCCCAAGTTCAACACTCCATTCCCCTGGACACTCGCTTCATCGATACAAAACTACCGGTCATTCCACTCGCTCATCATATGCCTATGAAGATCACGACTTGTCCGATCTCGAAGCCGAGCCGTTGACACCTGCATCAACCAACAATTTAACAATAAGAGTGGACCATGATGAGCAAGCAACCGAAACAAGCGAAATCTACCATGTAGAAGCAAGAAATGAAGACGACTTCTCCTTTGCGAAGCCTGCCCCGGCTAAGGAACCCTAAACCTGTCATGTAAATCATTTGTTGAATGCATTTCTGAGGAATATTTTTAACAGGTTGGTTGGAATGATTTTCATTGTACATTAACAATGCTTGTTCATAATAAATTGCATCTTATAGTAGGCATGTCAAAGAATGTTTTAACGAGCGGGATGAGATCGCTAACTCGATCCGATTATACAAGTAAACAATGAGAGAAACCAAACCTATTGCAAGCAAACAGTATGTTTTGTAAAGATTGATACCTAAGCAGCAGTAGCATTGATTTATAAGTTGCATATTGTCACGTCTGAGAAGAAGTGGGGTCATTACTCTCACATCGAAAAGGAAAAGGAAGGTCTTGAGATATATAAACGGTGGCGTTGTACATCTTATCAGACATTCTTTTGAGAAGAGAGTAATGACCCGTAACAAGTAATATCAGAACAACTCTTTGACTGTTTAATTTCACGTTGAGCGCTCATACTTACCCCGTGGACGATGGCCCCGTGACAATATGAATCAAATGGATGGATAATATTGTCTTTATAAATGGTGCAATGGTTTGTATTACTCAACAGTTAGTTTTTCGGCTTCGTCTCTCTAAAAGGTACAACTCTAACAATACCTTTCCTTTATACATAACTGTATTATTTATAGTTGATAAATTTTGAAAGGTTGTTGGTAAAAGTATTAATGAAGCCCCTGTATTATGTAGTGGATTACATTTTGGTCCCAGTTGAGTGTTTTGGGAGAAAAAGAATAGTTAGCAGAAATGGAAAAGCCGGCAACTGTGGCAGAGGTTGGCATTGCCCCCCTCCTATCTACCATTGCTTGTTATTCTACAAACATGGACAGTGCCAGCAACCACCATACCAAACTGTCATGCACCTCCAGACAAAACTGTGGCTCCCATCTCCTTGGAATTCACTTCCTACCCATTATCCAAGAGCCCTACCGGCTACTCGACAGCTTTGTTCATCGGATTTTATGTCTTCTCCGATAGATTTTGAAACTTAATAATGGTTTAATGTGTGATGTGCCTGATATGGGCAAATATAGTTAATTATTTTGTATTCAGCCTAGAGCTAGAACGACATAGGTGTACATTCAGGTGAGACTCCCAGTAACAATGGATCATACAATCTAGAAACTTTTTCGAAACCATTCCAGTCTCCAAATAAATAAATTTTGTATTACAGCTTGTTAAAATGGTACTCGAACTTCAATTTTACAACAGAAATACAGATTACAACATTTCTTTTCCTCCCCTGTTTCCCGGCTCTGAATGGTACACCTCAGTATAGTGCAAGGACAACATAAATCAGGGGAACAATTATAATTGAATAGGGGAAAAAGGGAAAGAAATCCAAGATTTTGAGAAGACAAGTCAGAAGTCAGAACCATGATCTATGAATCCACTTGGCGATGCCATCGACGGGTTTGCATCGTCCTAATTGATTTCATCCGACTCACTAACGGATAAAAAAACCTGTAAGATACAAAAGCAACAACAGCTATGAGTAAAAATCCTGATATTAGCTTTCCCTAATGAAGAGTCTTCCATTAAGATAAGATTTAGCTATGAGTATTCCAAATCCGTCGTTACGTTTGTGTGGCTTGAACGGTAGAACAACTTACCGAAACATACAAGTGCTGTAAATCAGGCCTTGACATAGTCCATTCCGTTGCGCTTCCTTTTGTTAGACTTGGAGAAGAAGCATATTTGAGCCCAACTCTTCTTCTGCTTCATTGGCGGTAACTTAACATCCCTTTTCTCAACCAGATCAGCCATGTACCGGACAACAGCCTAAGGAAATTAACAAGTAGCTTTAGCCATGGGATAACATTTTGTTTTATTTTAAAAGAAAAGGCATAGCAAGGGAAATATTATTACCTGTGCACCCTGTTCAGCAATGTGCCTAGGAGGCACTTCCAGGGGATTTTCTTCCACACGTAGAACTTGAAGGCGTGTTAGCATCCTAAAAGAGTCTGGGAGGACCCGGATCTGATTATTGCTAATGTCCAGCTCCTGCAGCATCTCAAGGTTCCCAATAGACCTCGGTAGGGATCGGAGATCGGCAAAGTTGTTGCCTATGTTCATCTTGATGAGTGTGGTGGCAAAACATAAACTCTCAGGCACAGACTCGAGCTCATTGAAACTGACATCTAGCTCCTTCAGGTTCGCCAGAGATGACATCGTTGTAGGCAATTGTTTGATGTTATTATAGCGCACGGATAAAACCTCTAACGTTTCTATCTTTCCAACTGCTTCAGGAAGGGCTTTGAGCCGGTTATAATCGGCACGAAGCTCTTTAAGTGAAGAGCAGTGACCAATAGAATGTGGAATTTCTTCAATGTCATTTGTCTCCACATTCAGTTTCTTTAGGCTAATGAGTGAACCGATCGTGTCTGGGAGCGAAGGAAGGTGATTCGAGCTCAAATCAAGCTCCTCAAGGCATACCAATCTCCCGAATGTAGCAGGCAGAGATGACAACTGATTGGCACTGAGATCTAGAAAGACCAAGCTGAGGAGATCTCCAATGGAATCTGGGAGTTGAGCAATCTTATTTGAATGCAAATCGAGTTTCTTCAAGGATGAAAGGCCGCCAATGGTGTCGGGCAAAGCTACAATCCGATTATCAGACAAATCAAGTGTAATTAAACTGGACAACTTTCCTATTGAGTCAGGAAGCCAATCAATTTTATCCATCAACTTGGCTTGGAGGTTGAGATCTCGACTGCCTTTCTTTGCAGAGACTTCAATTATACTAGCTAGCTTAATCAAACTCAACTTCTCACCATTTTGAACTGCACAGGCAAGTAATATGCAAGGAATATTAGAGAAAGAGAAACCAGCGGTAGTAGCAGTAGGCTGAACAAAGTATACTAAAATCTTAGTCTAAATCTTTTACTTAAAAAACAAAGAAATTAAGGTAAGTAAAGCTAACCGGAAGCAGTGGCGGCCCCAGATTTAAGAGAGGAATCCAATATGTGAGGTGTTGATGAAATAGAAATACCCAACCCCCGATCAGTGGCGTTACCATAGAAGGAAGACTTGGCCTTCTTAACGTAACTATCATCTCTGGAGAATAGCACTCGTTCTGCGGCAGGCTCCCTGGCGGTGAAGGACGACGTCGTGGCAGCGGCAAATGAGTTGTTGGAAGACGGCGGATTTGCGGCGGTGCTGGGCAAGGCGTTTGAGCGGGTGGGTTTATCGTGAGATTTCGAGGAAGAAGAAGAAGAAGATGAAAGGCAATTGGATGCTCTCTGGATATATTCATCGAACAAAGCATGGACGGCCTCGAGATCCAGCAATTTGTAGGCCTCCCGCTTCTGCTCCTTGCTCTGGAAGTAAACACAGTTCTTTTGCATCTCGAGGAAGATATGGAAGAGCTCCTCGGAGACATTAGGGCTCTTGGGCAGCCGAGCAATGGCGTCGAGCCTAGCTTGCTCTTCCTTCTCGACATTCCGAACGAGCTCATTGGCCGCTTCAACCTCGTCGAGAGCAGGACGCGGCGGCAGAGATCTGTGGATTCTCATGATCTCCTCCACCGCCTCGTCAGTGGACTGAACCGCACAGGACTCAACCATATTGTTTCCACGAAGGAAATCACCGAGTCGCTTTGGAAATCTCAATTACACTACAACTCCACCAAACTTAACGGTTAATGGAAAAGAATCAAGATTGAAACTGAAATAGATTTCGAGACCATCGTCGGCGGTGGCGGTGGCGGTGGCGTCCAGCCCTGACCAACCGGATCCAATTAAAAATAACTGAATAAACTGAATCTGGATTCTCGAAACTCGAATTTCAATTGCAGTTAGACAAGAGAGGGAGATAAAAACACACAAAGTGGGTTACTAGAGACCGAGGATGGATCACCAGTTCTATTTAAATTAAATAAAAACCTGAGTAAACGATTAAGATTTTTCCAGAAATGAGAAACAATTGTGAAACTAATTGCAGTAATAGTCGCAATCAAAAAAGAGAATAAGAACTGGCTTCACCACCAAATCAACTCACTGCTAATTTATATTTCACATGAAGACAGATAGGCATGTTCATAGTTAGATTGCTTAGCTTGGCTCTGGCTTTGCTGTACATGAAATCTGTGTGCTATTAATAATTCAAATTCGATTCGAAAAAATTAATTAATTAAATTCTTTTTAACTTTAAAGAGTTAAATTGATTTTTTTTAATTTTAAGGAATTCAGATACATACTTTAGATTAAATTATATAGATAAGTTTTTGTTAAATTAAATTCGAATTATTTTATTTTGAGTCCGAGGTAGCGAGTTTCTTTGTTTATGTTATCATTGTGTAATGGATGGTTCCATGAGAGAGAAGTGATGGGGAGGCTTATTGATAAAATCCAGAGTATGTTATGGCATCTAACGAATCCAGCTGTTTCGGTGCTCTGCTCAGAGCTTCCTTTTCTCTTTTTTGGAGGAATCGTAATTTATATTATTATTATTATTATTTTATTATTGTTAAGGAAATGCGTGCAAATGTAGTGCTTTATGAGCCGAGCCAACTATTATTTTGCAGTATTTTAATTCTTCTATGATTTCTTAATGATTAAAAATATTTTACCTCCACCAATAAGTGTTGGATGTATTGGTAATACATATTGGCCCTGTTTGGCAATTAGCGGATAGCTGATAGCTGATAGCGGATTACATTAGCTGATAGCTGATAGCTGATTGCATTAGCTGATTTGACTAGCGGATTGTATTAGCTGATTGTATAAAAGTGTTTGGTAAAATTAACTGATAGCTGATAGCTGTTTGATTATTTAAACAAGCAAAATGACATATAAGGACATGATTATATTCAATACTTTTGTGAATAATTTATCAGTTATGAATATTTTGTATCTAATAAATATTAATTAGATTTGTAAAAATTATTTTTAATATAAATTTTCTAAACATATTTGAAAGATTTATATATTAATTTATTATTTATATAATTATTAAAAAAATTATGTGCACATATAAATATGTGATAATAAAAAATAGAATTAACTTACAAATGTCACCATTTAAATTAGTAGTAACAACAAATAAGTTCAATATTTAATATGTTATTATTTATATTAAAAAATGTTATTATTTAATTTAGGTTATTTGGAGATTTTTGGTAATTGTTAAGGGTAAAAGAGTCATTACAACTCTAATGTCAAACCTCTAATCTCAAAAAGCTCATATTAGGAGCTTTTTCAAAATTAGCTTTTTCACCCCAATCCGCTCTTTCAATCCGCTATTTACCAAACATCAATATTAGCGGATTTGACTAGTCAAACCTCTAATTATACCTCAAACCTCTAATTTTTGCCCAAACCTCTGTTTACCAAACAGGGCCATTGTATTCTTAAGAAAAGAACGCGAGTTCAAACTATAGAGACGATATTGTTGGGAAAAATAATCTCGCACTCTAAACATAAATCGTAAGACAACAAAAAACACCAAAAATAATAATTAGTATAATTGTCTTTTAATTTATGAGTGAGAGGAGTTCGGATATGTTCAAAAAAGTAATTAGCATAATTGTCAAAAAAAAAAGACTAATTAGTATCAAAATAAAAAATTATACGATGATGTTAGAACTTAAAATGGATAGGAATAAATAATAAGGGTTAATTTTCTTTTAAAAATATTAATTATTTTAAAGATTGATGTTATTCATCTTAAGAAATTCGAGTTCGAGTAGTTTTGTCTGCAGGGACAGACACATGATTTTATGTTAGGGGTGAACCTATAAAATTTTAAAGGGTGCGAACTTATAAAGTTTTAGGGGCGAAAATAAAAATAGAAAATACAATAGAAACTTTTTAAATTATATATGAATTTCAAACTTTTAGGGGTACTGCCCCCTCCATCCCCTTTTGACTTTTGAGTCTATCCTTGTTTGTATGTAAAGTGTATGCCTTGTAAAAGTGTTATGAAAATGTATGAACATATATTACTTGTAATTACTTTAAGACTATTCAAAAGAAATATTAATAAAATTTATATAAAAAATAAAAAATTTAAGATGTCAAGAGACAACCATGTCACTCAGATAACTCTATCCGTATTTACAAGTGCAGAGTGCTCATTGTTAATTCTATAGATCATATAAGTCTGGTGAGTGTAATTCTTTGGACATGAAAACTATGAAGAAACTTATGTAGCCTTAGCGATAGTACTGATATTCTAGTCATCGTAATAAACATATAGTGATCGGGAGAAAGCATGTTAAAAGTTGGTGCATATGGTTCCACGTGTGTTAATTTATTTCTACGTATGTTTTTCACCGAAAGAAAACGTCTTCTGGAATCTCAAACAGGCATTGTTTAATTCTTCGGCACATCTATAATTTAGAATCAGTGACGTACGCACTACTTTAAGTTAGGGAACTTATAAATTTTTAAGGGGAGCGAGTTTATAAAAATTTAGAAATTTTTAATAAAAAATATATAATTTTTTTAACTCATATAAGAATTTTAAAATTTTAGGGGAAATAACCGTCCCGCCAATCCCCTCAGTCCATCACTGTTTAAAATCAATGGCATTTGATTCAAAAAATATAAAATAATAAAATTATTAGAATGTGAGATTATTTAACATATTGTTGAAATAATTGAACCAACAACCAAATTAATAGCGAGCAAGGTCATTTTTATACTCCTTACATATTTTTATAATAACTTTCATTTATACTATTCAAAAAAATGTAATGAAAAGAAAAATATAATGATGAAGATCCACTAATTCGCTTAGTAATCACAAATGATCATTTTCTTTATCTTCGATCTTCGACATTTATTTTTAGAATATTAAAATGTAACACACTACTTAATCAAAAACAATAATGATCAAATTTTATGGTATAACTAACAATATTCAATTTATTGTCTGATTCAGTCATTATGAGGTGATTCACTCAATTCAGTTTTTTCCATTCTCAAAGTTAAAATTCGAACTCCAAACTTCTTATGTTAATTTTAACTCAGAGAAAATATTATTTCACTTTATATATTCATCATGCATTTAATTTACACAAAAGTCTCTTATTTATACAACAAATACTGACCAACTAACAAACGAAAAACTACCATCTAACAAACGTAACTAACACTAATTGTCTAACTTCTACACTCCCCTCAAGTTGGGAATTAAAAACATTTTTAATTTCTAACTTGGAAGTTAAGTATTCATGTTGTTGATAACCTAGAGCGTTGGTCACGATGTCTGCAAGTTGTTCAAGAGTAGAAACGTCCTCAGTCTGAATCATTTTGTCTTAAATCTTTTCTCTCACGGAATGGCAGTCAATCTCGATGTGTTTCGTGCGCTCATGAAAAACAAGATTGGCTGCAATCTAAAATGCTACCTTATTGTCACAATACAGTTTCACCGGCTATAACTTCCTCACACTCAACTCTTCAAGCAGACCCTTTAACTATATTATTTCAGCTATAACAACAGCCATGGCTCTATACTCAGCCTCCTCAAGCAGACCTTTTAACCATATTATTTTAGCTATAACAACAGCCATGGCTCTATACTCAGCCTCCTTAAGCAGACCCTTTAACCATATTATTTTAGCTATAAAATCGGTGACTATTTTTTTTTGTCATTGGGTAAGAAGCACAATCAAAATCACAATCAAAAGGTGAGCTTTGTACCTTTCAACCTCATCTGAAGCTTTATATTTAACCCTATCTGATATTATGTTAATTTTGACTCAGAAAGAATATAAATTCACTTTGTATATTCATCATACATTTAATTTACACAAGAGTCTCTTATTTATACAACAAAAGCTAACCATCTAACAAAGAAAAAATTACCATTTAACAAACGTAACTAATTAACTGCCTAATTTATATATCTTAAGACTTAACATCTCATCTTAAACCAACGGGTAGTTGATGATCAATATTTTTTTTAGTAATTGATACTCCAACTTCATTTAATTGACTTTATCTATATTTAAAATTAGTAAATATTAAAAAGTAAAAAGTAAAAGGTTTTTTTTTTGCTGAATAAAACAGAGAGGATATTTGATAACGTGATACTGTAACTAAAATAAAGAGGCGTGAACTGGATTATGACTTATCCCTTATCTTCTCATATAAAACCTTTTCATTTTCCCTTCCGGCTTCCCCGATTCATTTGCAAAAGCCTTTCGCTGTCATTTGCCAAAACTACTTCTACTACTCTAACATTAACTGCAAATATATCAAAAACTTATGTATTAACTGCCAAAATACAAAATCAAATTGGTAGTTTGGTTGTTATATTTTCCTTATCATTTTTTATTTTAAAGTGTGTTAACTGATAGAGTATAATATGATAAGGTTAAAATATAATTTTAATTTTAATCTTTTATTAAATTTTTGCTTTAGTCAAAACCTTAATTACTATTACTACAAATTATATTAATCTAAAACATCTTATCCAGATTATTCAACTAATGAATTTGATATCGGTAATTATGTGAAAAAATAATTATAAGTTTTTTTTAACTTGAAAATTGAAATTTTGTGAATTTATAATTATTCAAATAATTTTTTTGTTTTTTATATAAAAAAGTCTAGTCCCATCCATCGAGATTGACAAGGCAATTGAACTACAATTTTATAGAAATAAAAAAATGTACAACATAGTGAGTCTTAAGATAAATGATTTAAGTCATTTTTTGAATTTACTATTTGAATCGCCAGGTTGTAACAAACAAATGTGCTAGTGATATATTAATATCCATACATGCATGCACTCAAGTGAGAGGGAGGTATAATAGTCCTTTTATTATTGTAAAATAATTATTTTAAAATAAAAAGGTATTTTTATTCAACGAGTTGGTTTAAATGATAAGCAATTAGTTAGAACAAAGTCCTAAAAACTAGAAGGGCAACCAAATTAAAAGTATGTTTACTCTTTTTTTTTTTTTACTTTCTATTTACTGATCATGATATGATATGGATCTAGTGGCTATCAAGGTCATATTTTTATGGGAAATCTTGTCAAGAATTTACAAGAAAAATAATGAGAAACAAACAATTGTACAATAAAAAAACGAATTTCACATTAAAAATTATTGCGGGAAAATCACACGTAGGGGAAAAATTCATTATAATTTCAAATTTATAAGGGGTTTGTGTTTGTAAGTCGACTTACACGACTTTTCGACAACTTTTTGTTCACAAAAAACTCTATAATGCATAATATGCATTATACTCTAACAAGATTTCATACTTTGAATCAAAGTAACCACATTTTCCCTAAAATTATTTCTTTATCAGAAAAGTTGCACAGTAAAACTTCTCAGACAATTGATAAAACAAAATTCAATTCACAAATTCTAACCTTCCATTTAAATAGATGATTTTTTAGGCTAAACTATAAAATAAGTGTTCAAGTTATGTCTTTTTTCATAATAGGTGCTTAAAGTATTTTTTGGTTGAAATATGTGTCTAAATTTCATTTTGGCTGAAATAGGTGCCTAAACTTTCATTTTTGGCTTATTTTAAAGTCAATTTTGGCACCTACTTGGAAACATATTTTAACCAAAAATGAAAATTTAAGCACATATTTCAGCCAAAAAATAATTTAGGCACCTACTTCAGCAAAAATAAAACTTCAAATACCTATTTCAACCAAAAAAATTCTTTAAGCACCCATTACAAAAATGCGACATAGTTTGAACACTTATTTTGTAGTTAATTTTTTTTTGACAAAATTAGAAGTTAGATTTTTATTTAAGAAAGAGAAAAGATAAAGTATCATACAAATAAAGATAATATATCTCTAAGATGAAATCTTGAGATTTAAACTAGACATTATATTAATGTAAGAATAGAGATCTAATAATTTTTTTTGAATATTCGAATATATTAATTAATAAAAGTTTCTAACAATAATAGACTATAGTAACGTAGAATACGAAGAAAGAAACCCATAATTTGATCTGAAAATATTATTGAAGGTGAAAAAGATATAATAAATAAATATTTTAATAAAAAAGAGGGAGAGGGGGGAGTGAGTTAATGCAGTGTCTGAGATGGAGGGAACACGTGTAGAGGGGTGATGTCGAGAAATGTCCACCTAACTGTCTCCAGCTGGCAAATTGGTAGGGGAGCTAGCTAGGGACGCGGCAATTTTGGGTGAAAAACTCTTTTTTAATTATTGTCTTTAATTATGGCTCCCAAAAATATTTATTTGGCAAAATGACCTCATTTCTTGCCAGGTCGGCAGACCTCGCGTTTTGTAGGACGCGAGGTACAATATCGCGTTCTGCAGAACGCGATTTCTGTCGACGTGGCGTTGCAGTTCGTTTTAACGGTTTAACAGTACCTCGCGTTCTACAGAACGCGAGGTCACCGAGAAATTGAAAAGGCGGCTGGAATATATCGCACGGACCTCGCGTTCTGTAGGACGCGAGGTCTGTGCATTTACAGCCAGAACCACAAGCAAAAACATGCGTAAGTATGCGTGTTCGAATTCAATTTCGAGCGTGTAAATGGTATATTTTTAGCGATCATCGAGTTTGGGGTTGTAGTACTGAAAATTGTCTATCGTATGATACCAACATGGTTAATTTTCGTCCATTCTACAATAGTTTAAAATGGCTTCGAAAACCCTATGCTAGCATACGTTTATTGATTGAAGTTGTATTTCAACTAATGTCGATTTTCTGTTTTTTAATCCTATTAAATTTAGTAAAAACAAAAATTAAATAAACATTATAAAGTTTAATTATAATATGCAAACAAAATTATAATTCATAAACAAAATTAGAATACGACATTATAAAATTTAAAAGTGTTTTACATAAATATTAAAAACATAAGTAGAAAACAACAAAAAAACTAATAATGCCTATGTCCACCCGTTCCGCAGTCGGGTGGATGACGGTCACGACCCGGATTCCTCCTCCGTCCATCCTGTGGTGGTCCCTGGTCCCTATCATCCTGACCATCGTGCGCGATCTGCGGATCTGTGTTGGGCCTAGGCGGGGAGTAAAACAAACTACCTATCGGCGTATTCTCCACCATCTGAAACTCATACTGAGGTGGATAATCGATAAGTAGAAGGTCAGTATGCGGCGTCTGGGGGCGATAGGCATCAGTGGAGCCGAACTGGGGTGGAGGCATCGTCTGCTCGAAAGTCGATGGACCGCTATGCAATGGTGGGGCAGAAGATGATGCCCCTGGAATGTCATATCGTGGTCTCGGACCGCGCTGCGTCGACTGCCTCTGGGTCTGCCTCTGGGTCTGGGACTGGCTCTGGGTCTGGCTCGCTCGCCCGCTCCCGCGTGGGCGGTTTTGGGGTAGCTGGGGAAGCCCTTCTTCGAGCTCGGCCGGAGTAAGGATATGTGGCATCCCATTGTCCCTATACCACTGGCCATAATTGAAAGTGACCGAAGGACCCCCTTCTATAATTGGTGCGAGAAAATGTGGGCGTCTGAGAAATCGTTGACCCCAAAGTGCTATCCAGATAGCGTGGTGCTCGGCCCAGTCAGTCTCCGTCTTCCCCTGACGCGTAAGATTGTGGAACTCGTCCATATTTTGCGGAGGGCGTGGAACATCTTGGACGTACCCGAACTGTCGGAGTACACGATCCGCAGAATGCCAGACGCAAATTTCGTAGTTCAGCAGCGGAACTACGGAAATCCAGAGGTCTCGCTCTTGCACAATATCTGGTGGAGTAATGAGGCGAATCTGCTCTGAATCGTAGGGCGTCCACACGAACTAAAAAGAATGAAAAAAGTTAGTAAAATTTTTATATGAAATATTATTGGAAAAAATAGTATGGAAAAAATCAAAATAATTGTTGAATTACCTCGTCCTCCTTCAAGGCATCGAATCTTTATCTGTATGCTTTCTGGGTGTCTGGTAGGCCGACGAGGGATAGGTTGGCGGTCCACCTTTAAATAATGAAATGCGATCGTTAAATAAAATAATTTAATAAAAAAATATAGTAGATTATGTAGTACCTCCGTATAAGCAGAAATGACAGAGGACTGGGAATCCTAAGCTGTGGTGCCAAAGTAGGGATCCGAAGCCAAAGCCAAGCCTGCAGGAATAAACAGCATCCTCTCATCGATGCTTTGGAGGCGTCAACGTTTCTGCAGAGGTCTCTGATAAGAAACGCCAAGACAGCTGACCCCCAAGATTTTCGTCCAGACTCGGCTAAATTTGTGAGATGATGAAGCCACATAACGTGCACTTTGTTGCGAGTTTTGTCGGGCATTAGAATCTCGCCAATAATGCGCAAGATGTGGGCTCGCGCATACCGCTGTGAAAATATAAATTAATAAAGGCATCCTAATTAAAAAAAATTTAAGTTCATCCTAAATAATAAAATTGTAAGTATCCTAAATATTTAATGTAGGCAACCTAAATATTTAATAAAGTATCTTAAATAATTACTGAATTCATCCTAAAAATTTATCCTACATATTTATAATTCATCCTAAATATTTATTAAAAAGATCCTAAATATTGTCCCTATTCATGATAAAAAAATTCCCTAAAAGCTAATGTGCAAATAAATAATTTTAATTTAATAATAAATGTAATAATAAAAGCATACTAAATATAATAAAAAAATACCTCAAGTGTAACATCATCCGCATCGGGGGGAGGGGTTCCAAAGTTGTCCTCCAAGTACGGTAGAGAAATTTTCCCTCCGTCCCACGCTCTATCAGGGGGCATGACGCCAATTTGTTCAGCAAATAGGAGTGGCCAATGTCCCATCGCTACACCAGTAATAACGTTGCCATTTATAGGCAACCCGAGAATGTATGCAACATCCTGCAGCGTAATTGTTGCCTCGCCGAATGGAAGATGGAATGTGTGCGTCTCGGGCCTCCACCGTTCTATCAGCGCGCTGATCAACGACGGTCTAACCTTCACCCCCCCTATATAGCGAGCTATGTGCCCAAAACCAGCCTGCTCAATCAATCGCCCAACAGCAGGAATGGGTGCGACGGTGATACGATTAACGTAACATTGTAAGTTACGTTCGTATCCCTGAAAAAAATAAAATAAAATAGTTAGTAAAAATAAAAGAATAAAATTTAATTAAATAATTTTTTTTAGATATTAATAAGGAAAAAAATAATACCTCTGGAGTGGTTCGCCAATATTCACTGCAGTGACTGGCTTGGTTGCGTAGCAAGGGCTCCATGTGATCAAACGGTATATAAAAATTGCTGACAAATTTTTATGAAACTTCTATAGAAATCGCGTTCTGTGGAGGTTTTTAGGAAAAAAACCTCCAATTTATAGAGGACCTCGCGGCGCTTGGGATGCGAGGTTAATGAACCTCGCGTTCTATAGGACGCGAGGTTCACTGAAAAGGCGCGTCAGTGATCAGACGCGTGAACTGAACGGTCAAAAAGGACCTCGCGTTCTATAGAACGCGAGGTTCTAAAGACATCGCGTTCTACAGAACGCGAGGTCGTGGGGTTTTTTAAATTTGAGTTTTTAAAAGCGGGAAACTCATTTAATATACAATAATAACAAATTTTATTTACAATAACAATAAAAATAAAATAAAAATTATAATTAAAATAATAATAATATTAATAATAATAATAACAACAATATTTAATTTTACAATTTTGATTTATAATAATAACAATAAAAAGAACAAGAAAAAATATAATAAAAATAATAATAATAATAATAATAATAATAATAATAATAATAACAACAATAATAATAAATGATATTAACAATAAAAATTATTAGTATGATAGTAATTATAATAACAATAATAATAAGAACAATAATAATAATAACAACAATGAATCATACTAAATACGCGTTATATTTTCAGTAGTAACTAAAAATAACGACATAGCGCAATATTTTGGAAGTTAAATTAAAACAAAACTTCCAAAATATGCGCTATGTTGCCATTAGTAGCTTCAAGCGAAAACTTCATACGTGAATATGATGAAAAATTTATCTCGGTGCTCCTTGCCACTCCAGTTTGCTATTTATAGAGGTGAATATGATGACGTGGCAACCTCGCGTTCTGTAGGGCGCGAGGTCACCCTTACCTCGCGTTGTACAGAACGCGAGGTCTATGTGTGTATATATATATATGCAGGGAGATGGATTTTTGTAAGCAGTTAAGTTTAGTTTAGGTCAGTTGAATATGAGTTCGTGTAATGCTGAGTTTTTTTCTGTTGCAATTTTTATGTCCGAAATATTGTTCTTTTATGATAGTTGGAGTTCATTTAAAGATTTGTGTTCATCGGGGGTACATACCTTAATATTTACCGACATAACGCAATATTTTGGAGGTTGTATGCTGCAGTAGTGGCTTCAATGGCTGCTTCTGTAGCCGCCGTCGAGAGGATCCCCGGCTACAGTTTTGAAAAGAAAGGAGTTTTAGGAAGCGGGGGCGGATTCAGATCGACATTTTCAGATGCGGCGGGTGCCGATTACATTTGTTAATGTGAATCAAAGCTGCTACCATTTAATCATTTCAGATGTGGCGTGGCAGTCAACATTTACATCTGGATTTCGCTCTCTGCTTCTTTTAGTCGGGACTTCCGATCAAATTTTCCCGCCGGAGCTACTGAATTTATTGTTTCGAATTTTATAGATAATTTATGTAGTTGTCTCAAGTTACTTATTAAAGAATACATGTTGAAAGTTTTGTTAAATGAAATTCGACTTAAATTTATTTATGTGGTGTTTTTCCTTTCCTATAAATACCCACGAATTCCACCATCATTTACTCATTCCAAATTCTCTCTAAACACCCAATCCTTGCTCACCTTATGGCAAAATTTAAGGCAACATTTTATTTTCTCGATACTTATTTTGAGTCAACAATCATCGGCAAAATGTCACTGAAAGATTTAATACAGTTGACAACAATCGAGGTTAGTAAACACACCGACAAAGAAATTGCGGCCATGGAATGTCGAATCCCATCACCGTCAGCTAATGAAACGCACTACGTTATGAAGCTTACGAACGAAACAGACGTTCGTAACATGTATGACCGGCTCAATGCCGTCGGAGCTAGAGACGTCGATTTCAATGTTAAGTTTGTCAACGTCGGCGAAGGTAGTACATCTGCACCCGTAGAACCTGCTCCGAACACTGAACACGCACCGTCTTCACCGGATGTTGATGCGGCTGTGGAGGAGCTGCAACTTTTTATGTACAGGCGTAGACAAAGAAAACAACAGATGATCAAAGAACTAAACCTAAGTTCAGACGTGTCGACTGACTACGATGATTCAGATTAACCATTAACTTATGAAATGATCTTCCAATTATGTTATATGACGTTTTATTTCATCCTTTATGAATGTTAAACGAACTTCAAGTTATGTAAAATTACTAGTACTCAATTACATTATAGGCACCAGTACTAGTATTCAATTACAATACTACAATTGTCTCAAATTCTCGAACATGTTCTCAATTACACAAACAAACAAATAATGAATAGTACGGTTATTATAACTTCTGACGGAATGTCTGAAACAAAGCGTTCAAAGTGACATCGCGCTCTATAGAACGCGACATCGTTAGAACATCGCGTTCTATAGAACGCGAGGTACTGGTATACCCTGCCTCCCATCAAATCTATCCCTTACTTGTCGAAAGTAAGGGGACTGCCTCCCAGGCACACACACACGCCATTCCTGCCTCCCATCAAATCTATCCCTTACCTGCTTATCGGTTTTAGGTAATGGACAAGCAAAGTAACGTCCCTGAACCATTATTTGCCTTACACAACCAGATTCTCCTGGATTGCAAGGGCCAATAATTTTGCCTATATATGAACCTTAACCATAAAACGAAAATATAAGTTTCAATTGGCAATCAATTCCTTCGTAGAATTTCTAAGTATAAAAATTTCAAAAGTCTTTCAAAATATTCAAATGGCCGGACGAGGCGTTACTACGAAAGTTTACTACGATGGGCAGATATTTGAGGGTACTGAACAGGGGGTCCTTTTTTACTGCGAAGATCCGGTAACGATAAAGCTTCCGAGGAGATTATCGTTCAAGAAGTTGGTCAAGGAACTGGAGGCAAAAGTTCCTCATTTCAATAATCATCGTTTGTCCGACGTGAAGTATCGGGTGCCAATATCTATAGACCCTTTACGGTACACTGTATGCCAAATTGCGGAAAATGCTGATGTGCAAATGATGATGGAAGCCCACTTCGAGTATTCAGTCGGGGGGCCCCTCGAGCTGTATGTATCGTTCTCCGAGTCTGATCCAATTGTCGAAATACCAAGCTGGGGCCGGGCGAATTTCGACTTCGATCCGAATGCCGACGTTGATAGCCCGACTGCAGGTCTACGACATGATTTTGGCCTACTCTGTCGAGACAACGAAGTTGGTGCATCGTCATCTGCTCCTCCAAGGCAGTCATGCGTAGCTAGTATCAGGTTCGACCTGAACCAACCCCCAAACGATGAATTCGATGCACCAACAAATGCATCGTACAGTCCATACGATCCATACAATCCATACAATCCTTATAGTTTTGGGGGGGACGGAACGCCGGCTCCTTACGTTACGCACGACCATGAAGCATCATATGGCCGGCACTCAATGTATGTCTCTGGCACCGACTACGGTCAACCATCTATGGGGAGACATTCTTCTTTTGGGGGTGAGGGAGCGTCGTCTTCTTACGCTATGCACGACCATGATTCATCATATGGACGACACTCAACGTATGTCCCTAGCACGGAGTACGTTCAACCATCAATGGGAATACATTCTTCTTATGGTGATCTTGATTTTGGTCTTGGAAATGAGGTTCCTGAGCGATCTCGTGAGAGGTCTCCCGCTCCTCGACCCCAATCCTCGCCTCAAAGGGTAGTGATTCCAGAAGCTCTACTATTCCAGCTCCCTGAGGATGCTCCTGACGAAGAACCGATTAGAGAACCCGGGCCAGACGGAGACGAGCTGGGGCCATTCTATCCCGAACCAGAAGACTTGACAGAGTTACCAGAAGACCCAGAAGACACTACCGTTCCACCACCAGATTTGGACGACATCCTGACTGCGACCAACTTTCCTGTAGACGCAAGACCGATTTCTATGTTCCAGCCACCATCCCACTTCACAACGATTGATATGGATGCAATGGACGTCCCTGATTTTCTCCATGACGACACAATAGATGGCCGAGTCCACCGTTCTGATGGTGAACTAAGAATTGGTATGGCGTTCGCGAACAAGAAAATTGCGGTGGCGGCAGTTAAGCAGTACAACCTTCGTCATAATGTTGAGACGCCGGTGAAGAAAACCCAAGCCAAATACTACAAGGCTCACTGCGTCCAAAAGGATCAAGGCTGTAAATGGAAAATTCGTATATCAGACTTGAAGAGGGCAGTCAACCGTTGGAAAATAACAAAACTTGAGGGGCCCCATACATGCACCGTTTCTAGCCTCAACCAGGATCATAAGAACCTGGATGCAAAGTACCTCGCGGACATCTTTTCCACACTGGTGAAAACAAATCCCACTGTGTCGGTCCCCACATGTCAGGCTGCAGCTCTAGCTGTCACCGGCTTCCGTCCAGGTTATTCGAAAGCATGGTATGCAAGGAAAAAGGCCAAAGAGGAATTGTATGGCCGATGGGAGGAATCTTACATAGAGTTGCGCCCGTGGCTTAATCTCCTGCAGAAACACATCCCCAGAATGGTTGTCAAACTTGATACGGTTCTGGGATACGAAAATGATCGTGTCGTCCGAGGTGTTTGTCAATTCCACCGGTTATTTTGGACTTTCCCCCAGTGCATCAACGCATTCAAGCACTGCAAACCGATGGTCCAAATCGACGGCACATGGTTGTACGAAAAATATACACAGATCCTACTTCTAGCTATAGCACAGGACGGCAATCGAAAATGCGTTCCTGTTGCATTCGCAATCGTCCCGAAGGAGGATATGGAGTCTTGGACGTTCTTCCTTACGAACCTACGAAAATATGTCCTTGATCCTGTAATACGAAAAAGAAGGGATGAAGGGGTGTGTGTTATTTCTGACAGAGGCACAGCGCTGCTGTGGGCGATACAAAATTTGGGTAATTATTGGAAGCCTCCATACATTCACCACCGTTTTTGCTTGCGGCACATAGCCGCAAACTACCTGCTGAAATACAAGAATCGTGATGAACGTCAAATGGTGCTCGATATGGGTACGTCATTTATGTCATTTTCATTTACTATATTACTTGTTACTCGCTTCAATTTACGACCTTTTTTCATGTGTTTTTCGACCATAACTATTCAACTGTCATCTCGTAGGCAACTCGCACTACAAACAAGAGGTGGCTGAACTGCTCGAGGAACTGAGAGCGAGAAACAAAGAGGGCGCTGAATACCTTGAAAAAATCCCAAAGGAAAAATGGCTTCGATCGTATGACGAGGGTAAACGTTATGGTCACATGACAACGAACTTGGCTGAGGCAGTGAACTCATCACTCAAGGGAGTTCGGCAGTTGCCTATCACTTCCATTGTCAAAGCGACCTATTATCGTTTAGCTACCCTTTTTGCAACCTTGGGCAAGCAAGCAACTGAGTACATGGCAGGTGGACACAAAGTCCATCCAGATTTCCGCTCAAGACTGCATATTCAAGTGGCCCAATCAAGACAGGTGCAAACAACTCTCTTCTCGCGAGAAGGACACTTGTTTCGTGTTGCGAAATTTTCCAGGCGGTTAGAAGGCATTCAGCACAACGCTTACGTTGTAGATCTGAGGAAAAAAACCTGCGAGTGCGGAATATTCCAAACTTTCAAATACCCGTGCGCACACGCCATTGCTGCTTGCACTAACCAACGAATAGAATACATGGAAATGGTTGATCCGATATACTTACTCAAAACGGTGCTTAAAGTTTACGAAAAAGAGTTTCCTCCAATCGGAAATGAGGTTGATCCAAATGCTGTTGACACTGAACCGATCATACGCCCAGATCCAGCACTACTACGAGCCAAAGGACGTCCACCTTCTACAAGAATATATTGTACCGAGGATTTGGTCGAACATCGAGAGAAAACCGGACAAAAGAAGCATTGTTCTATATGTCGAAATACTGGGCACACAGCTCCTAAGTGTCCTAATCGCTCAGCCCCTTGTATTAATTAATTATTTTTAATTTGTATATGCGAGTTCGCACATGACAATCTAATCAATAAAGTCAGTTTACTTCTATTTATACAGTACGTCATCTTATATTTTCAATCATTCAAAAAAATATGTTATGATAGTGTTTTCGAAGCAACTATAAGTCAGTGTACAATGGACGAAAATTGACCGTGTCAGTGTCATACGATAGAGAATTTCCAGTACTACAACCACATACTCGATGTTACCTAAAAATTTAAAATTTATACGTATGAAATTATGCTCAAACATGCCTATCGACATTAGTTGAAATACAACTTCAATCAAAAAAAGTATGCTAGCATAGGGTTTTCGAAGCCATTTTAAACCATTGTAGAATGGACGGAAATTAACCATGTTGGTATCATACGATAGACAATTTTCAGTACTACGACCCCAAACTCGATGATCGCTAAAAATATACCATTTACACGCTCGAAATTGGGTTCGAACAGGCCTACTTACGCATGTTTTTGCTTGTGGTTCTAGCTGTAAATGCACAGACCTCGCGTCCTACAGAACGCGAGGTCCGTGCGATATATTCCAGCCGCTTTTTCAATTTCTCGGTGACCTCGCGTTCTGTAGAACGCGAGGTACTGTTAAACCGTTAAAACGAACTGCAACGCCACGTCGACAGAAATCGCGTTCTGCAGAACGCGATATTATACCTCGCGTCCTACAAAACGCGAGGTCTGCCGACCTGGCAAGAAAGGGGGTCATTTTGTCAAATAAATATTTTTGGGAGCCATTTTTAAAGATAATAATTAAAAAAGGGTTTTTGTCCCAAAATTGCCTAGGGACGCCGACCTTTCCAGGTTTATTTTTTTAAGGGATGAAAATTAAATTATTCAGAATCGAATTTGAATATAATATTATTTTTTCAATAAATTGTAATCATTCATTTTCTTGAATAAATAATATAATAAGATTATAAAAAATAGAATAAATTAACCACGTCCTAAAAATTTTTATTCCATCTAAAAGAGATTGAAATGAGATAAAATAATAACCCAACAAGGGTGGATCCATAAATATTTTTGAGAGAGAGTACACATAAAGTCTCAAATTTTCAGGGTGGGCACAAGTCATAAAGATTTTAAAAAATTAAGGACTAATTCATAAAAGTTAAGAAAATTAAAGCCAAATATGTAAAATTTAAAATGTTCAGGGTGGGCTCGTGCCCACTCTAGAGTACATTTGCATCTGTCACTGCCAACAAGTGGTCTTAATAGAAAAAGCGGATGATATTCATCTTAAGAGATCTGAATTCAATCACATTATCTATAAAATGTGTGCATTATCAAAGGGTTAAATATATATGAACTGTGAACATATATTATCTTATAAATAAAATTATTCATCTTAAAACTTGAGTTTAAAGTATGGAGATATATTTCAACTTTTTGTTTATTTTATATAAAAAATTAGCATTACAGTAAAAAGCATATTAATTTTAAGGGTAAAGTATCCCATTATTCGCTAGACTCAAGAAGGGACGGATTTATATACAACCTGGGAGGGGCAATTCCCTCTTAAAATTTATGGGTTAATTATATTTTATGCTTTAATAATTTTAAAACTATTGCAGTTAAGTCATTTTTTCTTTCTTGCCTCTCTTAAATTTTTTATGGTTTATTATATTTTTAAGACCATGTAGTCTAAAATTAATAATATTAAACTTTGACTTCTCTTTTTTTAGTTTAATTACTTTTTAAGATCTTTCAAATTTAATATTTATAAAATCAAACATAAGCTCCCTTAATTTTTACGATTTAATTACTTTTTAAGACCCTATTATTTCAAAATTAATCGATATGCCCCTTCGTAGTTCAATCCTGACTCCATCCCTGGACTCGAGTCTTTATTTTTTTTCATTAAATTTTAAAAATTTAATTTTATTACTAAACTTTTGATATTTCTTTTTTATACAGGACCGTTAAATCATTAACAATTGGGTAATGCAACAGTTTAATATTAATAAATAAAAATAATAATTTTTATTTTATTGTATCATATTCTTCATCAAAATTAGGGTTTTTGCCATTTTTAGCCGCCATTAGAAAATGTCATTATTTGACCTTTTTTTTTGCACTCACCCTAAACACATCAACATCAAATTGCGGCATCACTTTATCGGTTTAGGTTTTTTCAAAAAAAAAATTTACAAAATTAAACAAAAAGGTTAATATTTTTTGGGGGGTTTGAGAGCTTTTCTGAATTTGAGGTGTTTAGGTTAATGTGCTTGTTCAAAAATTCGAATGGTGATAAGTATTCTTTTGAGAAGACGAACAACATACTTCAAAACTAGCTTCACCAAATAATCTTTGAAGGAGATTAAAACATTAGAATATGAAACCTTTAGATGAATTTTCATCAATTTTTGAGTGAGTTTTATGAAAAATTATTTTGACGAGAACAAAAAGAAATAAAGTGTGAATATTTTGGCACCGATTTTATCACGAAATTATCAATAACGTATGAAGACTGAACGATAACAAGAACCAAAGGAACTGACAATTTTCTACGAAAAAAATAGAGAAAAAGTAACCACATCATCACGTCGTCAATGATTTCACGATCTATTGACCAAAACAAACCAATGTAAACTTTTAGAGACAATATAAAACTTTTTAAAGTTTAGTGATAAAATTGAAGTTCGGTGATTAATGAGATAATAACTCTAATTTCAAATATGTATTATATAAGTCTTCGAGGTTTTGGTCTAATTGGCAAAGTTTGAGTATTAGATTAATGGGGTTTAAGATTCAAATTTTATCTGCATAAGTACTATATATGAGTTTTCAATCCACGTTTATTTCTAAGTTCAAATATATTAATTTTAGTTCAGACGTTTGTGCCTTATAATAATCGATAATTAATTATAGACTAATAGTCATCTAGACCAACTCTAAATTATCAAAGCAAAATACATTTAGATCACTCAAATGACTAGGCTTGATCTTGATATTACTCCTTGTTACTAAATCAAATACTATTAATATAATTTGACTTATAGCATTATGAAATGATGTTATTAAGTTAACAAAGTTTCAGTGTAGTGGTAAGTCACTCGGTTTATACTTTTTCTCTCTTCTTAGATTTATAGGTGGAGCTACGTGAAAATATTAGGGTGCAAATGACTCCACTTAAAAGTATTTACTATATAGAAATATTAGAATTGTATCACAATTTTATATAGGAAATATTAGAATTAACCTCAATTAATTTGTTAAGGTATGAAGTCAACAATACTTATTGTATTAGTATATAAAATACACCCTATTTTAACCTCATTATATAAAAATTATAGCTCCGTCACTGCTTAAATTGTGAGTTTAAAACTCATTAGAAGCATATTTTCTCTCAGTATTTCTTACGTAAAAAAATGTTAAAAAGGAAGAAAGAAAGAAATGATGTTGTTAAAGTTTGGATAAATATTTATTTTAGAGTAGGAACATGTGTATTAAATTAAAAAATAATAATAATCTGAATTTTAACAAATTCGGTTATCTTTACACAAGAAAGTAATTTTTTTGAAATTTACCAACATTCTATAAAGCTTAATATATAAGTTGTGATGCACATTAGTAATTAACATTTTTCGGAATAAATTACACTAAAATTAAAATCAAATGATGTCATTGTTCTTAAGATCTTTGCTTGTACGACAACATCAACAAATTACATTCACCCCCCTCGTACTTGTAAAATTTATATTTTGCATTTGATCCGTACATTTTCAAACACTCATCCAATTCGCATGTTATAAAGTCAAGTCCACATCAACATAGGAAACGTGTAGTCGATATGTTGTGTTAAGTTTCAAAGTTTTCTTGACATTTTCAACCACAAGTTCGATCTCAAAGTTAAACCTACCCTAGTGGTCCCTCTATTGTGGGGTTATGAGCAAATTGACCCTTACAATATAAAATTCGATAAATAAATGTTGTATAATAAATATCTGAGTAAACTACTTTTACAATCATTTAATTACGTGAAGATTCTATTTTGATCATTGATCTTTTAATTTTATTAATCAGATCAATCAACTATTTAAATTGTGTCAATTAGGTTACTAGTGGTTAAAAGTAGACAAAAATGGTGACGTGACAGTTAAACAAATTTTTATAATTATACATTGATAAAATGTGTATATAATGAGGATCAAACGTGTAGTTATACAAATTTATTCAACCACTACATCAATATTTTCGTTAACTTTTAACGGTGAATTATTTGCTTTATATAATTTAAATAGTTAAATGATCTAATTGACAAAATTATAATATCAATGTTCAAAATAGAATCTCTCCATAATGAAATAACTATAGAGGTAGTTTACCTAAATATTTAACATTGATGTCAAAAGTATTATGAATAGTTAAAACATTTATTTAATGCGAAAAACATTTATTTAAATATTTAATTCAAATAAAAGATATCTCTTATAAATTAATAAAAAATTGTAATTGATGAATTCATTAACTCAAATGCAAATTATCAATTTCATTACTGTGATGCCAATGCCATGGCCCAGGTTAGTATTACATTGGTAATTTGGTTGGTATAAACAAATATAAACTTTTTTATAAATATAAACAAATATCAACTTAAATTAACATAAAAATATAGTATAAAATAAACCGCGATTACCAATTGATAATATTATGTGAAATATTTTGTTCAAAAAATATTATACGAAATATACTTTTTAAACAATCAGTGTAAATTATTTTAAAATACACACCATATTTATGTTTTATTATTATTACAAATGAAAGTTAAATTTATAACTTGGCATACAAATAGATTCTTGAAAAGGAAATAACTTAACATTATAAATATTTAACTTGAGAAAATTACATTAGACCCTATTTAGTTTAAATAAAGAGACCGTTCTTTACCGGCTAGACGACTACCGGTTGATCTAGTGAGATGAAACATTAGATTTTATTAATATTGTCAGATTTTTAAATTTTAAGGTAAAGTATACAAATGGTCACTAAACTATCTATAAAAATATCAAACAGTCATCAAACTTTTAAATGTTACATAATGGACATTAAACTTTATTTTTTGTTACAAAATGGTCACTGAGTCGTTAACTGTCATTAATTGGGTGACGTGACAGTTATAGAAATTTGAATAATATAACATTTAATCCTTCATATTGACACATTTAATCAGTTTATTCTTAATTTAACCCTCATTATTGATGTCTAAATTAATTGAATATGTAAACATTGAGGATTAAATATGTTATTATACAAAATTTTCGTAACTGCCACGTCTCCCCGTTAACGGCCCAGTGACCATTTTTTTAATAAAAATTAAAATTTAATGACCATTATGTAATTATTAAAAGGTTGATGATCATTTTATATTTTTAAGGATAATTTAATGACATTTGTGTACTTTACCCTAAATTCTAACATTGTGCATTAAATTCTTAATTATATTTTTATGTTAACAAAATTGGAATCCCAATTAATTTATTCACCACTTTAATTAAGAAAGAAGTACCGAAACCGCCAAACTTTATCATTCCTCATAAAAATAAAAAACAGTGCAGATAAGATTTTTGGCATCCGTCATTGTTCATCCATTATGGGCCTTACGGCCTTCTCCGTCTTTACCAAACGAGTCACGGATTCAGCATGACTCAGTCACGTGCTATGTTTCTCTACTCTCACCAACTCACCGCAACATGCATTGTTTCAAACTCTCTCTTTTTTTTTATTTGCCTTTTATCTTTCTTTCTTTTTTTGGTTTTCTTCTAGGTCAATGTAAGGTGAGTATTGGATCGGGTCAAATAATTTTAAAGTTAGTCGAGTTAATGAGTTAATTTTATCATTTCAATTTAATTTACAACTAGAAGTAATTAATATAATAATTAGTTTTGGATTATATGATGATAAACCAACCGGCAAAAGACCCAATAACCCCAATCCAGATTTTCCTAAATGAATTGGCCCACATTGATACTATGACTTTATTTCAACATTGACCTTGAACCATACCCTTAATTACAAGATTGGTCCTTAACCTAAACTATCAATTTGTTTATTGGAAGACCCTTCAGTCCTGCATAAAATAAGAGAAAACTATAGTTTTAAGTCCCATTATTAACTGAAACAGAAAATTAACAACCGATTTGAAAACCAGAGGTATAGTTTAGGGGTCAATTTTCCCTTGGAAAAATACAGCATGAAACAAAACTCATTTAGAAGGGTTCTAACAATGGTTTTTCTTAAGCCAGTGCGGGTGTGAAATGACTTTTGAGTCCTGGATATTACAATCTCTAAACTCTAAAAGAGACAAATTCTACCACCAAAAATACCATGCAAGAACCAGAATAAAATGTTTTGCCACCTCTTTAATGTCTATGAACACGAAATGAGCATACCATTTTTTCTCTCTGCCGAGAAACAACGAAACCACCACCACCATCTCACGACATTGATATGTCTAAGCCTCGTTTCTTTTATTCCATTGCACCAAAAACGAAAACAAACTAATTGATATCTTCGAGTTACCTGAGTTGCTCGCTTATGTTCAACCACAAAGCTTTGGTCTCACGAGACAAGACTCCCCCGTATATTCATAAATATACGGCAATAATATCGGTAATAATCACAGTGAACAAAGAATAGAATTTAGTCTGCTGCAGCAGGCTTCTCCACCCTTTCTTCTGTTATACCAGACATCTTGCAATGTGGCTTGGATGGGAAAACGAATACATTAGATGCAGCAATGGAGGGCTGAAACCGAGCCGAGTATCTCACAGTTGTCAAAGATATTCTAGGCAATTGTTGCAAACCTGAGACAAGAGGCACTACTTTATAACAAAGGGCGTGCTCCGATCTTGGAAGGACAAACACCGTGTCGCTGTGAGACCCAGATAACACGAAACTTTGTGAATCTGCCAATGAAAACTTAACCTCCTGAAGTAACTCGGTTTGGTTGCGGATTTTAACATGGTACATGAAGGGATCTCCAAGGATGGCATAAGGAGGACATTCCGAAGTCACAACAATTGGTGACAACTCTACTTGTACATCGGGAAGTTCGTGTTTAGTTACAACCTCAGAATCATTCACAGTCGAACCAGATCTATCTTCGATTCCACAATGCCTCTTCCATTTTAGATGCACCACCCCTAGTCTAAGCTTTGAGGAATCCAGATTAGGAATAACATTGAAAACTTTCTTAAATTCTTCTCCGGGCACAAGAATTGCAGGGCCAAGATCTTCGTTCCCATGTTGGATGGAACATGACTTTTCAGTTCCACCATCAACTTTAATAGCCATAGATAGGAGCTGCAATGTGATCTCACAACAGTTCTTGGCACTAACAACAAGTACTGTTGATTCATGCAGGGGTAGTGATGAAAACTGATTGGAATCAGGGGCCGGCTTGATCTTTGAAAGCAGCAAGGAATCCCTGCGGAAGGGCAGCATAAAATGTTGGCTAATTAAAACAGCATCCTTTCCTTCAATTTGCAAGGTCTTGTGGACATTGACCTTTTGTGCATTCAACTCATAAGAAATCGGGGAGTAGCCCAATGATACAAACAGCATAATTGGTTTGGGTCGGTGCCACATGATTTCTAGTTTGCAGGACCATGATTCTCCAATCTTTAGAGACGGAACAGAAACCAATCCAAAAGATTGCTGAATTTTAATGATTTTATCAGAGAACTTTTGAGATTCATCTTCCCAATCTGGTCCAACAATGCCAAGAAGCTCAACGTGATGAGTGTCCAATGAAAGAGGCTCAGATTCCCTAGGACTAAACAGGCCACCTCCTCTCACATCGACGAGATTTATCTTCATTTCACCAGCATAGATGGCATGCCCCCTGGAGGTTATGGTAACTGGTACCAGAAATCTCTCTCCAACTAATGCAGGGCCAGAAGCATCAAGAGTGACATCCACTTGCGGGTCAGGTTCTTCAATCTGAGCAACCTTCTGACCAGAGAATGATAGAGCAGGATCTTTTGTGGGGAAAGTTTCCACACGGTTTTCAAACTTCCAAACAGGTAAATCATCCATTGAAGCAGGACTTTCAGCTCTGCAGCAGATTGTGAAATGGGGTCCCATTTTTGCAATAATAGATATGCATTCAAGCTTTCCACTTTGTTCTGAAAATTTTGAATGTTGTATTAATGAACAGTACGTGGATAAAATGAAGGAAACCATGATGCTAATCATAATAAAGAAATTACAATATAAGCGAAGGTATGCAGAAAGAAGACATCAGATCCCATATGGTTCTGGCTAAAAATAAGAACTACCAGGACCTTGCATTGAAATATGACTTTAGCCTTTGAATCTCTAGGGAAAATCAAGAATAAGCTAACCTTTTGATTGAACTTTGAAGAAAGCAAAACTAAAATCCCAGACAAGAAAGAAGTGAGGAAACAAGTTATATTGTCAATCTGATGTAACCCTTATTTGCTATCTAGGGTGCAGCATTAGTGATTTCACATGGTTTTTGGTTGATTAAATCCTAGGCTCACTTGTTGAAAGCTAAGAGGTCCCTTACTATCATTTAATAAAGTATCGATGAACTTAGGTTAGGTCAAAACGCGTGGCTGTAATGCTGTAACGAACTCATTGCAAAGTAGTCAGCGTAATATCAAACAACACCGTGTACAAAACCTCTCAGAATTACAGGAGAAACGATTCTTCTCTTATTTGCAAGTTTAAGGAATGGCTAGTTGAAAATGACTATGTTATCAATGTGGGTTAGGTCCTAGGTCTTTATTAGATGAACCTAATGTATGGTGAAAACAACAAATGCATATACAGAACTGACTTACCAGATTTGATGTCATAAGTCAGCCGCAGCCATTTGTTTGTAACAAGCGCTAAAGAAGGGGAACTCTCCATTCGATGATCATGTTGCTCACCCTGCACTGCTTCTAGTGGACGTTTTTGGGAGTTCATGATGATAAAATTGCATTGAGATTGATTGAATTGGACTTCCAACTGATCAATCTCGATGGAAACGGGTAAATGTGATAGAAGTGATATTGTAATCAAGGAGGAGACACCGGACTTAATTATCTGTTCATGAAAAGCCACTGAAGCAAGAAGTACGGATCTGAGTGGACTAACTAGATCAATCTCAAGATGAAGGGTATTATCTCCGGTTACTTTGAGATCATCAAGTCCATTAACGGATTCAGGTCTAGCTTCTCCACTTAAGAGTGCAAAAATCTCTCTGTGTATCAATTCTCTCTGTTCAAGACTTGCAGGTCCTCCTGGACCACATTTGGAGGACTGGATGCTATCGACAATAGATACTGGCAATGCAGCCATTTCAAGAGAGAACTCTACAAACTCTTTTATCGCACCCTGTTTCCTTGAGCACACTCTCAAGTAACCCAAAACCTCCCACAACAAAGTAACCCATCCTTCTTGCCTATATAGATTTGCAACATCATCAAAAAACTGTTTTGCATTGCTGAAATCACCCAAAGAAAAATATTCTCTAGCAATCTGAAAGGCACAAAGTGAAGCCATCCTCTGAACTTTACGGTTACTGTACATTTCATTACACTTTTTGAGCAAAGCAATAATTTCAAAGGAGTCTTGAAACCTTTTTCCCTCGGCAATCAAGTAACGGGTGTATTCATCATCAGTAATGCTGCGCAGTCAGATGAGAATAAAAATCCAAACATTTATTATAAGGAATATGGTCCATATCAAATAAGACTTTTAGTTAAATTTTCCAATACTTACGACTGTATAGCTGAATCATCCCCTTGCTCAAGTAACCGAGCAAACTGACCAATATAAAGTGATGGTGCCACAGATTCAGCACTTCCATCATCATTATCATTAAAAGTTTCTGAATTTGACACTGCCAACTCCAGAGCAGATCTCTTCTCCTTCATGTATTGAGCGGCTGACTGTTGCAAGATGAATTTTATGATTCGGCTAAGTTAAATAATCGAAGAGAACTCTGGATGCATGTTCAATCTCACCAAAGCAAGCAAGAAGAAAAGAGAAACGAGCATGAGAATAGTACTACCAGCTACCAAGGTACATACATATATTAGCTTATACCTATCCTTAGCCCCAAAAAACAATGTATGGGTAACCGTTGGCCTCATTGTTTCTAAGGGTTTTCTATAAAGCAAGTTAGCAAGACTTGCAAGGGAAAGCACCTAAAACAAAATGGCTAATCACTAATGAGAAGCAAGAAAAACAAATAAAAGAATTAAATGTGGACAATGATGGTACAGACCTGATAGTAATAAGCTGGATGGAATTCCCATTCGGTTAGAGTTTGGTCAGCAGTGTCTAATGGCTGAGAGGAAGCACTTGGAAGAGTAGCAGAGCTCGAGTCAAGCAACTCAGCGAAAACCAAAAACTGCCTGCTGAGCCATTCCCAGTGAAGAAAAATGATTTCTGGAGCTCCAACAAGGGTCTTGTAGGAGCCAATGTGCTGGTGGAACCATGTGATTGCTTCGTTGAGCTTTCCACCATGCAACAACAAAGTGCAAATCTTGAAATGCAAGTGTTCGGCAACAGTTTTGATCTCGGATAAGCGTTGTATGGGAGGTAATCTTGTAGCGGTAGCAACCATCTGCATAGCATAGCATAGCATATCCATAGATGGTCAAAGACTGAAGCTTAAGATTGTAAAAAAAAAAGGATAATTAGGGAAAGAACCTCTCACCTCTCGCAGAGCATGATAGGCATCCTCGTAGAACCTCAAGGCTTCAGCCCAGTCTCGTCGGAACTCTGCATATACAGCAACCTAGCCATTTTGTGAACCAATGAGCCAATACATCTGGAATTAATAATAATGAAAAAATAAAAGTAATCAAAGCTTATTCTTTAATTATTCTTATTACTTTGAAGCAGTAGCGAACTTGGAGGTCGGGAGTGGAGAAGTTCTTCTTTTCAATGCGAGCTTTAATCCTTCGACCTTCTTCTTTGTAAAAAGTAGCCCCTAGTTCGGCAAAGCTGGCGCTCAACCTGACAGACATTACGAATTATAGGTATATCGCACAATTTATATATAAATTGATTCAGTAAAAGGGGATAAAAGGAGCACCTTTGAAGGGAATTATCGAGTTGAGAAGGATCGGGGTTATAAAGGAGAAGGTACTTGGAATCAACCTCTGCTCGTTTCCGTAAAGCAAGGAGACGATCTTCACTGATGTCCTCCGATTTGCCCACCACCACGACCAGTAGCAATTTGGTGTTCCTCGGACGAATAGCGGCTTTCAGGTCATCCAGATCGGAGCAGACTTGGACCCATTGTGCAGGGTCACCGGAGACGTGATCCCAGGAGAAGAGGGCGGCCACCACGGCGGGGATCTTGGTACGGTGCTTGAGCAGCCAATCCCTTTTCAAGAATCCGGCCGGTGAAGATGAAGAGGAGGAGCGTTGAAGGAGATGGGTGAGCTTGGAGAAGTCCGGCAAGGCGAGGGTGTTGATAGGAGGCTGCTGGGAGAGGAGGTGGGTGGTTATCGCAGCGTGGTGGTCTGAGCATCCTACCAAGGCTAGCAGCGCCACTGGTGGACTCCTTAATTCTTCTGGGTACTCTTCCATTTACTTCAGGAATTCTTCCCTTTGCTCTCTGTACTTAAATTTCCTCCCTTTTTGTCTTGATAACAGAATAGAAGACGACGATGGATCGATTTCTATTATTAAGTTAGGCCTAATCTCATTATTTAATTTTGGGCTTCTCTTCCTTTGGACAAAAAAACAATTGGGCTTCTCTTCCCACTTCCCACCTCATACTGTTTAAACGAGGCGAGTCGAGTTCGAGTAGTATTAATCTCGGCTCGTTAAAAATTTGAATTGAATTTAAGTTTGAGTAATTTCTAACGAGCTTGAGAGATCTGAGCTCGACTCAGACCGTTTAGAACCCGAGTGGAGTTTGAGCTTGATTCGAGCCCAATCGAGTCAAGTGTTGACCAATCTTTGACCACATTGGACTCGAGTAATTTTTCATCTGTCAGGTCTCATTTAAAGTCATATGAAGAAAAAACTTTGATACACAAGTTATGAAACTCAAACTTGTTAATTTTAGAGTTTAGGGTGTTAGTTTAGGGTTTATAGGTTTAGGTTGTTGGGTTTAGAATTTAGAATTTAGATATTAGGGTTTAACAGTTGTTTTTAGGGTTTATATTTATGGTTTTAAGTTGAATTAGAATTTAAATTATAAAAAATTATAGTATATTATATTTTTGAGTAGCTCGTGAGCTTTTTAAGTCGGGTATCAAGTAGCTCGGCTCGGCTTGACTCGTCAGGAATTATAGTCGAGTTCGAGCTCGGCTCGGCTCGTCAAGAACTAGAATCGAGTTCGAGCTCGAGTAGCTCGCGATCTGCCTAGTCTCATTTACATCCTTAATTCCCATAATTTTTATTCGATTCAATTAATATGATTTTAATTAGACCAATTAATTTGATTTTATTTGAATAATGTTGAGGTGTAATAAATCAACCAGCCAGAACAACATAATCTGTGTGTTGAACTACTCTTGTATTTTGTATGTTCCAAGGAGGGATTCCAAATTTCTACCACAGTTTCTCATCCCAGAAAATAAATTTGTTCTCAAATTATGTCCACTGATGATAGCAGTAATAATATCAATATCAGTCCAATTTCAAGAGATGCAGATGCCTTCTCCTCCTCCACATCCACCGCCAACCCCTCGCCGTCCTCACTCCCGGAGGTTGTTCCGGTACCCCTGACTTGGCCCCCCGATGGCCAGCTCAGCCTTGAGTGGATCCAGCACGTAATCTCGGCGTTCGACTGGAGTTCGAAAAATCTGCCCCCCTCGTCCTTCCCCTCCGTGCTGCCAGTTCCCGTTTTCGATGCCCTCGTTCTTACAGCTTCTAAGATCCTCCACAAAGAACCCAATTGCGTCCGAATCGAGACCCCCGACTCTGATTCAACGGTCGTGGTGGTCGGCGATCTTCATGGGCAATTGCATGATCTTCTCTTCCTCTTCCAAGATGCTGGCTTTCCTTCCGGAAATCGGATATTTGTCTTCAATGGGGATTATGTTGACAGAGGAGCTTGGGGTCTCGAGACTTTCTTGCTCTTGCTAGCCTGGAAGGTAATTCCAATTTACAAAGAATTCACTTTTTATAACACTTGTTTTAGTATTAGTATTTGTAAGTACCATCTTTCATAAGCTGTTTGTATATGGTTTTGATGCTTCAACTTGAACATAGCTTCTTATTAGATTATGGATCTCACAATAATTTATACATTAGCATTTAGCAGCTGTGATTAGCATACTATTTTTATTCTGTTTTTGGTTAAGCAGCTAACTTCCAAACATGCTTCCCCTTAATGGCCAGAAATTAAGTTCATTTCTTTTTCCTTAAATTTCACTGGATTTTGTTGTTTGCATTGATTTATTTATTACTGAAGCTGAATTCTATCTACTATTTTGATTATCAAGTAACTTTTGACAAGATAGCATGTTCTTCTAGGTTTTCATGCCACATAGAGTGTATCTCCTTCGTGGAAATCATGAATCCAAGTACTGCACCTCTACTTATGGGTTTGAGAAGGAAGTTTTGGCTAAGTATGGGGATAAAGGTAAGCATGTGTATCGAAAATGTTTGGGATGCTTTGAAGGACTTCCTTTGGCCTCTATAATTGCTGAGCGTGTATATACTGCTCATGGGGGGCTTTTCCGCAGCATTACCGTCACCCCTTCCAAAAGGACGAGAGGGAAGAAGAATCGTAGGATGAATCTCGTCCCTGAAGCCAACACCTTATGTCTTGGTTCTTTGGAGGAGCTATCTAAAGCTCGAAGATCAGTCCTTGATCCTCCTTGGGAAGGACAGAATTTGATTCCCGGTGATGTGCTATGGTCAGATCCATCAATGAAACCAGGTCTTTCCCCTAATAAGGAGAGAGGTATTGGCCTGTTATGGGGCCCTGACTGCACAGAGGAGTTCTTACAGAAGTTCAAACTAAAGGTATTATCATAATTACGTTTTTCCTTTAAAGCTTTTGTGGTTAAATTTAACAGTTGGTTTGGTAATTGTGTAATTAAATTATTTTGTCTCCACTCTCCATCAACATTAGAAGAGACGTTTAAGCAGTCTGATATTTGGTTAGTATTTTTTAGATGGTAATTCTGTTATTTTTCTCTGTAAACATGCTATTTATGTTTCTATAAGCTCTACATTGACTAAGAGAAGGGGATGTTATCATTCCAGTTGAAGATGTTAGGTGCTTTCCATCCTTTAGCACCAGGCATTCGACCTGCAATTTTAGTCTAAATCTGGTATGAGCTGGACAATTTTGAAGGACCATCTTATACAAATTTTTGGCCTAGATTTGAGTCTAAATCTGGGACAGAGTTCATTGTCTAAATGGTAAATTAGATTTTCTGGTTGAGCATTTCAAAATCTAACTTTTACACTCTTATTTCTGGTCAAACTTTTTCGTTCTTTTTGTTCAATAAACTTGCTTGAATTGATATTATTTTTAAATTGTTTGAGTTAAATTAAGTCATATGTTATAGAGGTTCTTTTTTTTAATCGTCTATTATTCATTACAGCTATTAATTTTATGGGCTAGCTCTTCTTTGAGTTGCGAAATATTTAGAGTGTGGTTGTTTTTGGGTGCAATTGCCTCAGCTAATTATCAGATCACATGAAGGACCAGATGCAAGAGAAAAGAGGCCTGGTCTTGCAGGAATGGATGAAGGATACACCATAGATCATGATGTGGAATCGGGGAAACTTATAACCGTGTTTAGTGCTCCGGACTACCCACAATTTCAGGTATCTTTTTCATCTCCAATGGTTTACCTGTCATCCCTTGTGATTTAAAGGCCTGGTTTAAGGTTTTGATTTTCGACAGCAAATGACAAAGTATGTCCATGTCTTGGCTTAAATTTTCCACCATATCCTTTTTAACTACTTGCACAGCTCATGCAAACATCACTCACCGATCAAGGTAACAGCAAAAAATGTAACAGATTACCAAAACCTGATAAAGATCCAGGGTAAGCATATAAGTATGTCTATCTATTTTATGTCGGTGGTGTTAAACATCGAGGAAACTTTGGATACACTTTTACTGAGAACAAGAACAATATATTTGCTGTGGGAGTGCCATATTCTCAGTATGTCCTGTGTCTGCTTGTATTTGACTCGCATCTTCTTTGTATGATCCAGGCAACTGAAGAGAGATACAATAACAAGGGAGCATATATTGTACTGAAGTCCCCAGATTTTGATAACCCTGAATTCCATAGTTTTGAAGCAATTACCCCAAGACCCAAGGTATCGAACTGGATTCAATAATATATGTAGTTAAATCCGATTCTAATCCGAAAGACCTCTTAAAAAAAACAAAATTTGCTTGTATTAATGGGCATAGATTCGGTAGTTGATTCCAAGGATAACCTTAGTGGATGTTACCTTAAACATAAAGATGAATATAAGGGAATGGAAGCTAACCTCCACATGTGCAGGTGAATGCATACTATGACTTTGAGGAGGTGATGGATTCCGATGAAGACTTGGACTTGGCATCGATGGTACCCGACTTGTAACATCCCGGCTCTATACGTATGCTTTTCACGGACATTATTTTGAGAGTTGTACATGTTATTAATGGATTTTCATTAATATATTGGGGTTGATTATTATTAGTTGGCTTCCAAGAAGCATGCTGTTTTCTTTACTTTGAAGCTGTTTGTAATGGTGTAGGTTTTAAAAGAAACCTAACGTTTTGTGAATTCTTTTTTCTCATTGAAGTTATAGTGCTGAAATATGATTATGGTTAGTTAAATGGCCGAGTAAATAGGTCGACAGAGAGTGTACGTTGGCTGTTGTATCTGATTTTGACAAATGTTACTTATTTTTTTATTGCCCTTCTGATTCTCAAGATTTATCCTGATTAATTCGTACCGACATGTGTCACATCCTTGATTTTCGTAAGTGAGTCTTTCGATGAGAATTTTCTACATATATAAAGTCTAGAACTCGAGACATGCTTAAACGATATGGACTATTTTGACTTAAAATAAAACGTTAAAGGTTAAATTATTAATTTTTAAATAAAAATCAAAGTGACTATCTAATTATATCTAATTAGATATTAAAGTCATTTTTTGACATTATACCAAATTATAAGTATACTAGACCTTTAACGTTGTCAATGCACCAGCCACCAAGTCCTCGTCTGCTAGAATTGATTTTGTGTACAATTGATTTTAAAGCAATGTGATTTATATTTGGGGAATTTTTTTTCTTCTTAAAATCACAATTGTATAAAAATCAAAACGAAACACAAAGACTATTTTTACTTTTTACCATGTTTTTTTCAAAATCACGTTTGTAGTTCAAAATTACGTTTAAATTTTAAAGTTCAAATATGTTTACACCATAACCGAAACATATTTTTTCATTCAATCGAGATTTTTAAACTGCAAACATAAAACTAAACATGCACTAAATCTGCGATGGAATAAGAATATAGGCCGAATGTGTACACAAAAATCTTTCTGGGGCAGAGAAAATATTAGAAATAAAGAGGACCTAACCCCATCTGTCTTTAGCGTCGTACATCTTATATCTTGTGGTCAAAGTAAAAATCCCTCAATAAATTACGTTCAGTGGTTTCTTTATTTGCCTCCGTCTTATTTGCTGCCCCAATTCCTGTATGAAAATGTTTTTTATTTCTTGTCCCCCGACTCCACAGATGTGACGGTGACACTATTTTTAATTCAATTTCGACGTCGTATATTTAGTTTAGGATTAATATTTGATACACTGCCAGTGTAAAATTTTTTTACACAAGCATACTTATTTTCAAGCCTAAATCTGAAATCTAAAATTTTAACCTTAAAATCCTAAAAATCTAACCACAAACCCTAAGCCCTAAAACTTAAATTCTAACCATGAATCCTAAATTCTAAACCCTACAACCTAAACCCCTAACATCTAAACCCTAAATTAAAACCCTAAACCCCTAAATAACCCCGCTCGTGAAAACTTTGTTTTCCACCGCCAGTGTATAAGATATTAATCCTTAGTTTAAATGATTAAATTCAATCAAGTTTACGGTAAATATACTTTTTATATTTACAAACTCCACATTATTGTAGCAAATTGTCTCAAATATCTTTCATAGAAAGAATCGAAATCAAAATGAGTGACAATATCGACTAATAAGTTGAAATACGATTTAATATTTTTTATCTAATAAACTATAAAAAGATTAAATAATAATTATTATTATAAACTTAGATGATGTGTATAAAGAGTATGATCATGCGTCCACTTGATTCACGTTAAGTATGTACTTGATAAAAATAAATTAATGGTCGTTTTATAATAAAAGAAGGTTACTTTAAGAATAGAAATATGAGGAATTAAGGAGGCATTAGATATTTTAAGTAAGATAAAGAGTTTAAATTTTGACATTGTAAACGGAATAAATTAAATTAAGAGGGTCGTTCCTATAATAAACGTCTTCAATCTTCGATCTGGATTAGTAGTTTGGATACAATAGGTTAAAATATATATATATATATATATATATATATATATATATATATATATATATATATATATATATATATATATATATATGAATGAAGCACCGTACAATGGTGACCCGTGGTTCGGACTCGCACAGTCTTCCCTGAATGCCATGTTTCCGGCTGAAACACTGTCACCTTCTTTCTCTTTCACTTCCAAAACACAAACCCAAAATGCCAATGTTTCCGATAAAATAGAAAGCTCGAAAACAGTTTGTTTCTTCCTCTTCTTCTTCCTGTTGGTTCCGAATCCGATTCTTTTATTACTGTTTCTCACTTGTGTTTTGTCTTTCATTCTTCCAACTTCCAAGGTTTTGCACTGTTGGAACCCACTGTCGCTTCTTTTTCCATTTCTCTTGCTGCTTAGGCCTTAGGCTTTAGTTTCCATTATTTTCATTAAAACTTTTACTTTCGTTTTGATTGCTGGGTTCAAATTCTGAATGTGAAAACTGCAGATGAGGAAGCGGAGTCTTCAAATGCAAAGTAACTATTACCAGGTACGCTCTTGCCTTCAGCTTTAAACGCTCGTTGTTTGTTTCTTCTTCTTTCTAGGGTTCCGCATCATTTATTGTTGTTTTAGCAGATTTTCACAAGTTTTCAAAGAAACAGCCAACTGAGTTTTGTTCCTGCAGACATATGTTTTTGCTTTTGTTGTTTTTTGGTCGCAATATGTTTCTCTGAATTTCCCCCAAGTTCAAAGGGTTGTTAATCAACAGAAGTTGATGATAATAATAATAATAAAGAAACCTTCAATCTGAATAAACCGAACCCAATTATTTGAACTTACTAAATATAATATTTTTAAAAGATATTAATTTAATAAAAATAATACAATTTCATAACATGTGTAATGATATATATAAAAGTAATTATTTCATACACAAAATTTTGTAAAAATTTTATTTACACAAGCACCTTAGTTTAGAGTTTAGGGGTTTAAATATAATAGTTTTGAATTTAGGAGTTATTGATAAATTTTTATAGGCTTAGGGTTAAAATTTAGGGTCTATAGGTCAAAACTTAAATCCCTAACTATATTACCATAAAACATAAACCCTAAACCCCAAGTTCTAACACTAAATCATAAATTTTAACTATAAACACTAAATTCTAAACCCCTAAACTCTAAACCATAAACTAAGTCCCTAAATCTTAAAATAAATGTGCTTGTAGAAACAAAAAGTTTTCACTGACTGTGTGTGAGATAATAATCCAAAAAGGTATAATCAACCATAACATATCTTAATATTAAGATTTTAGGGGTTAACCATATGAATTTATATCAAATACACTGGCGGTGGAAACTTTTAGTTTTCACAAGCGTCTTTGTTTTAGAGTTTAGGAACTTAGTTCAGGGTGTAGAGTTTAGGGGTTTAGGTGTAGGGTTTAGAATATAAGGATAATAGTTAGAATTTAGGGGTTAGAGTTAAGATTTAGGGTTTAAAGATTAGGTTTAGGTTTTAGGGTATGTTGAGGTTTTGGGCTTTGAACCTATAAACCCTAAATTTTAACCCTAAACACTAAATTCTATTCACAATCTTTAAATTCTAAACCTCTAAACTCTACACCTTAAGCTAAGTCCCTAAACCTTAAAACAAAGACACTTATGAAAATTAAAAATTTCTACCGCCATTGTATCAAATAATTATCAAAACTATATTATGTGTGTGGTCAGGGGGGTATTTGGTTGAGAATGAAATACAGAGACAATGCGTTGAGGGGGGTATATTTGGTTCAGAATGAAATACAGATACGATGTGTTGAAACACGTTATAGGTATATGTGATTTAATTTGTATGTTTTGAACATATAAATATTTTCTTAAAAAATATAAACATATACTAATGAATATTTTCAAAAAATTTAAAAACTTAAGAAGCACATTTTATTCCGTTGATCAAGCGGCTTATTTTTGTTCACTCAATTTTTTAAGTTATGAATTCTGTACCAACTAAAAACACCTTTTTTCTCTTAAAATTTCACTTCTCTTCCCCACTAAGTATGGTTAGGATTAATAAAAAAAATTCTAAAAACTCGATGAAAATGTAAACTTGAAACAACCTAAATATGAAGTAACACAAAATAAAATGACAGATATAAAATGTCATGAATTCAAAATAATAAAAAATAGATGTTAAAATTCAAATTAATTTAATACAAAGTATTCCTACCCAAAACCAACTTTTAATGTTTATTATTGAAGTTCTTTATTGTCTGATTTGGGCTTCTAACAATATAACCTAGTTAATCTTCAAGCTTTTATGATGGGCCCAGTCTTACAAATACACTTTTTTAATTTTGGGCCTAAGAACACAACAATTATAATTTGTTTATATAAATTTTTAAACATCCATTTCTCTCTCTATATATATATTAATATTACAAATTAAACTTTATTCATCCAAGAAAATCATCCAAAAAATACAACCGAACAACAAACGTTATCTCTTTATATTATTTCTGCAATGTTTTAATATTTTTTTTCATGTTGCATAACCAACCTTATACAATTAATTCATTTACTTGTGATAATTTTTTAATGTAATTATCGACAACACACTGATCGAATAATGCAAATTGAGTATTATAAAAATTTATCATGAAAAATCATCTCAATATATTCTATTAAAGTATTATGATTTGAATTTTAGAACTTATTTAAAAATTTAATAATCATCCTATTAAAACCAACTAATATTTTCTCAAAAATATTAAATTACCTTAATCTTTCGTATGTGGTATTTTGGTTTAATCAACCCATCATTTGAACGTATACATTTTTTATTCCATGATTTCGTAACGATAAGAAATATATATTTTTTCAAGAAAAGAATGAAATTTGAATAACCTAGCTATTATTTTTCCTAATACCTAGAGTAATCATTCCTTTTTTCCCCTCTCCTTTGAAGGTAAGGTAATCATATCTAGGCATGGGTAGGTAGGGGGTATTATTATTATTATTATTATTATTATTATTATTATTATTATTATTATTATTATTATTATTATTATTATTATTATTATTATTATTATTATTATTATTATTATTATTATTATTATTATTATTATTATTATTATTATTATTATTATTATTATTATTATTATTATTATTATTATTATTATTATTATTATTATTATTATTATTATTATTATTATTATTATTATTATTATTATTATTATTATTATTATTATTATTATTATTATTATTATTATTATTATTATTATTATTATTATTATTATTATTATTATTATTATTATTATTATTATTATTATTATTATTATTATTATTATTATTATTATTATTATTATTATTATTATTATTATTATTATTATTATTATTATTATTATTATTATTATTATTATTATTATTATTATTATTATTATTATTATTATTATTATTATTATTATTATTATTATTATTATTATTATTATTATTATTATTATTATTATTATTATTATTATTATTATTATTATTATTATTATTATTATTATTATTATTATTATTATTATTATTATTATTATTATTATTATTATTATTATTATTATTATTATTATTATTATTATTATTATTATTATTATTATTATTATTATTATTATTATTATTATTATTATTATTATTATTATTATTATTATTATTATTATTATTATTATTATTATTATTATTATTATTATTATTATTATTATTATTATTATTATTATTATTATTATTATTATTATTATTATTATTATTATTATTATTATTATTATTATTATTATTATTATTATTATTATTATTATTATTATTATTATTATTATTATTATTATTATTATTATTATTATTATTATTATTATTATTATTAAATATTGAATGAAATTATTTTTTAGAAAATCTAATAATTTTATTATTATTTTAATTATGCACCATTTAAGAAAGTCAAAATTTTCATAAACCATTTCATATAAAAAGTTTAGAAAGGATAAATTGATTTTAGAAATGAGCTTTTTTATACTGAAGGAGAAAAGGAAATATAAAAGTTGATAATTATTAATTTTTGCAGTAACATTTTAAATGGGATAATTTAGAAACTTAAAAATAATAAAAAAATATTATGGCGAAAGAAATAGATGGAAATTCTCTGCTTTTTTTCGGTGCCCTTATTTATACTTCACGCTCAAAATTAAATTTAGAGTTTAGGGTTTATAATTAGGGCTTAGAGAATTTAAGGTATGGTGTATTTTTTTAGGGTATAAGGTGTATGTTTTAAGATTCAGAATTTATAGTTATGGCTTGTAATTTAATTTTGTAATGTTTTTTAATGATGTAGTATAAGTAGGGGCACCGAAAAGAGAGAAAAAAATTTTATCCCGAAGAAATATATCTTATCACAACGTGTAATCCATTCTTTATTGAATTTTGACACATTATTGTACTGTTTAGTACTCTGGTATGAATTGAAGAATGTCATCAAAGGGAGAGTATATTATTTTCCATGCATGCATGCATGCAGTAGGAGACTCTTATACATCATGTACATTGTGCGAACCCTCTACTCTGTAAGTATGCCCCTCTTTATGTCCCACGTTAAAAAATATTAAAAATTAAATTCTAAACCCTAACTTTAGATTTCATATTCTAAACTCTAAACTCTACACACTAAAAATGCACAATACCCCTAAATTCCTAGACTATAACCATAAACTCTAACTCTAAATCCTAAAACCTAAACTCACTTTTTAAAAATGAAACACCAAAAAAGGCATAGTTAAGGGCAGATGATTTCATTCATGTGTGCATAATTTAAGGTAACTTGCACTCTACCAAATCTCATTCCGGAGATCATTGAACAATGATCTGTTATTATATTTACTTAAAACATTCTGTTTCCTGTGATTTTATTTGTTAGAATTGGAACTTATAACATGATTAAGCCTCGGGTGTGTGAATGGTGATGATAGATCATTTTAAATGACAATGGCACATTACAGAAACCATTTCAAAATAGAACTGAAACATCCGAAGACAACAACACTGTTCCTATAACCAGACACAACAGTACGTAACCTATAAAACACCCGAAAGACAAAAGACACACACAAGGAAAGGAAAAAGAATACTTCCAAAACTGTGAACCCCAGCCTAAACAATGATTGCTATCATCATTTGGCATTGTTTTTCCCTTTCCATGTGCATACATTTCAATAATACTTTAGTGAAAGGTGTAGCAATTCTTCCTAACTGAGAATAGCATGCAATCCAACTTAACCTAGCAACAAGAACAAATAAAAAACAAAAGCACATGCACCAGTAAATGGGAAAAACTGGCTAGAGAAAAGGGTAAGCATCAATCAATATAATATACATGAAGAGGTATCTATTGACAGAATTAATGCAGTGCCAATCCATATGGTCTTTGCTCATCAATCCTCAAAATCAAATGGAAATTTCTTCACCTATGCAAGAAGAACCCCATTTTTAGCCTAGAAAAATTCCCTTTATATATATATACTTTTATAATTTCACATGTGAAATTAAAAAAATTCTATGCTAATATATTTCATAATCTAATATAAATTAGGTTTTCTTTTTGAAGCCTAGTTTCATAATATTCCTATGCATTTTGATAAGCATACACAATGTAGAGGGATTGAGAAAACGTTACGTTTCACTTGCATCATCAAAGCAACAATCTAAATGAGCAGTTTATATTAGTTTTGTTGAATTTTCAGATTGCATTAGGTGGCTATTTGATCCAATCTTGCTTAGGGTTTCTTACCAACAAACACAATTTGGACAACTTCAAGGATCTCCTATGTTGTTGCATGCTCATATGTATATGTGTGTGTAAGTTCTCATGTAGCTAAATTATTTAAGAAATACACTATACTTTATAAGGGTGTGAAGGGTGCTAAGATCAGACCTCAAAGCATTTGCCTAAGACATGAATCATGAATTTGTAAGTTTCATATGTATATGTTTGTAACTTTCATACTCTAGAGCAACAAACTACCTGATGTTATTCCTAACCTAGCTGAATTAAAACCACCTTTTCTCATATTTTTCTACTTTTAAATATAGATCAGTTTCAAGTCTTCGGTCGACATCAGTTTCGCGTTCGATCCTTGAACAAACCCTTAACTTGTAAACACAACAAACATTCTCAATCTCATATATCAGTTCATTAACCATTTGGACTAAGAATCAAGCAATGTCAAGTGTCAGTCTGCCAAAATTAGAGGTATAGAACAATAGGTAGCATCCATTGAATTCTGTACTTGAATCAAATTTAAGGCCAACTTTACATCCTGTCTGCTCATCAATTGGCGAAGAATTGTTGGAATTAAGAAAAGATTGTAAACAAGACAGAAATATATAGAGCAAAGAACATAGTTCTAAACAAGAGATCACCAATTGAGTTGAGGGACTCAAAAGAAAATGTGAGCATTCAAAGAGTTTTTATTTGCTCTAACCAAACCTTAATCCAGAAATTAAAACTATATAGCTTACATCTTTGATGCTCATGCACTGCACAAGTACTTTAGCCCTTCATTACAAGCAAAGCAAGCCCTCCTCTCAGGGTTTTCCATACAGTTGAACTCCTGAAAATTAAGACCGAAACCAATTAACTATAAATGAAGTTCGATAATCAAATGTACATATATTTGGATAGTACCTGTACCTGCTGAGAGATTAACATTAGTTATAGCACAGAGGGTAGAATGAGCCATTGCACCATTAATATCCCAATTCTGAGACAAATTGGGAAAGCCGTTAGCATCCTTTGAAGTTGCAACGTTTTGCTGATAACCCAAAATTGCAGACGGCTTCAGCATCCTTCTGATTACTATAGATTGGTCGATAACATTGTCTCTCGGTGCTGCACTAGGTTGTTCAACTTGATGAGGCACAACTTTAAAGGAAGACGTAGACGACGGCATGCCGGTGTCGTTGTTGTGGACATAAGCTAAATGATCTGGTTTCTTGGATGGTTCAAGTTCGGTGAAAGACCTAAACGGATGAGGCATTGAATCTGGACATATTTTCCACTCATGAGTTCTAGTAGTAGTAATACCAGTGTTCATCTTTTCTCTAGTCCTTTCCCTTGCTCTTGCCCTTGCCTTTGCTCTTGAGGCTTTGAGAGGGATTGCATTTGCTGCTGATTTCTCTATCTTCTTCATCCTTTTCTCTTTTGAAACAACGCCCTCTAGCTCCACCGAGTTGCTTTCACCGGAGACCGGCGACAAACTCGTTTGACCAGCACCGGCACAACCAACATTCCCATACTGCTTCACCTTCACCAGCTCTCTAATGGCGTTCCTCGACTTGCTAAGCAGCCACTCCACTGTCTTGCTCGCTTTGTCAAACCCTAGCATGTCTTGAAGATCAAAGAAATCACGGGAGATCTCTATGGACAGCCTCACCCTCCTATCCCTCACCCCTTGCGCGGTGCAAATCTTGCTGTGCCGATCTTTTTTCAGACCCTTCTTGACGGGGAAACCAAACCCCGGAGGAGGAGGACCACCGCCAAAACCAACTACTCCATGGTCCCCGTCCTTGTTCAAAACCGCCATGTTGAGTAAAGCCTCGTTTGCAGCGGCGGGAAACAACGAAGAAGCCGACACCAGATCATGGTGGTAGTGATTAAAGACAACATTATCATTAAATTCGTGATTTAAAAGGGGAAGATGGTAAGATGAAGAAGAAGGAAGGTGAGAAAAAGAGTTGATATTATAGTTGTTAGTTGAACTTGGAAAGAACATTTTTGCTTAGCTTAGTTTAAGACAGTTTGTTTTCGTTAAGGTGGAGTTTGCCTTAACAAAATTAGAAGAAGAAAAAAATGTGGGGATTGGATCAAGGGAAGAAAATTTTAAGCAGCTAAAGGGAAGTGAAGACAGGGGATCGAGTTGTTTGCCTCGTGTTTCAGAACCACATACAAACAAGCTGCTACAGTGAGGGAGACTATTTCACTTTTGGCCAAAAAAATTCCTGAAAATGAAAGGCCATGGGAAGTCTATTACAGATATTTTAATTATGTATGCATTTTCTTCTTAGTATTGTTTTTTTTGTTGTTGTACAGTTAATATTCGGATTAGGGATTTTTCTTTCTAACAATGTTGTCTATAAAATTTGAGTTTAACTTTTTTTTTCTTGATCTGTCCCTTTTCGGTGTCCCTACATATGCCCAACACTAAAAAATGCTACAAAATTAAATTCTAAGTCCTAAATTCTAAATTCTAAATCCTAAACTCTATACTATATACCCTAAAAAATACATCATACTCTAAATTTCATAAATCCTAACCACAACCCCTAACCTAAAACCATAAACCCTAAACCCTAAAGTTATTTTTGAACGTGAGGCATATATAAGGGCACCGAAAAGTGATAGAAGATTTTCATCCGTTCTCTATCATTATTTTATTTTAATTCATATTTAAGAGGATGAAAGTATGTAAATAAGTATTTATATTCAATATATTATTTGTATATAAATTTATATACCAATGACTAATTAAAAATTTAATTGTTTATATTTATTTTCAAAAGATCTATCATCATCATCTTAAAAATTAATAAGTGGATTTTGATATGTTTCTACAAGTTCTATGATTAATATTTTGACAAATCAACCATCAAATTTTATGTGCTAACTGTAAGTAGATGTTTTTATATTAGTTATATACAAATATTAACAGTAAATATACTCTCATCTAAAATTAAGTCAAAATAATTTTAAAAATAATTAAATAATTAATCGATTTATTTACAATATATAGGTAAAGTAATATATGGGTAATGTGGATGAATATTCTCTTTTGGAAATTTATCGGAAAAATACCCCTTCTAGATAACATTTGAAAAATATCCCATACAGGCTATGTAGGGCGAAGTCGACGTTTTGTAAAACGTGATTTTTAAAGTGCGTTTTACAAAACGCGACTTCGCCCTACATGACTTGAATGAAGGTATTTTTTTAAATATTATTTAGAGAGATATTTTTCCTAATAAATTTCTAAAAGAGAATATTCAACCAAATTACCCATAATATATCGCGAATGAATAAAAATATTAACTCTAATAAAATATAGGGATTTACATAGAGAGACAAGACAACATGTTGAATACAAAATGGAGAATAAATCACCCACTAAAGGTCGGGAGTGGGGGGACTATAGCAGTCATTTCACACTTTTAAACCCGTTAATTCAGATTTCAGACCAATCTCTTCCGCTTTTTCAAGTCCTTTCAATGAAATTGACATGAACCCACAATTAAAAAAATAATCTGATTGTGAAATTCACCCTTAACGATTCTATTTTTTTTAATTTGGTCATTACTCTTCTTTTACAATTACACCCTTAACATTTAAATTTTTCATAAAATATAACCATATGGATGGAAAACATTAAACAATTAACTCCATCTTATTTGATCATCAAATCCAGTAGCTTATTAAACATTAAAATATACTCTACTTTGATCTTATTATATGAATATGCTAACTCTGCCACTGGATTTGATGATAGTCGTGTATGTTGGTTTAATGCTGCTTTATAGTGCTTGTTTTATTGAAAGAGATTGATTTTATGTGGATTTCAGACCTTAATTTTAGTTAACAGTCAATTCAGTTTAAAATTATTTAATTGATTGAATTAACCGAAATTTTAATATATGATTAATATATTTTTAATTTTAAGTTTGATCTCATCATGTCCATAATTAATTGTTTAATGTTTTCCATGTTGACTTTGACTATAATTAGCTACTGGATTTGATGATCAAATTATAGTCAAAGTTGAATTAACCGAAATCTTATCTAGTCAATTTTTTCAACTTTGACTATAATTTATTTAAAAATTTTAATTAATTAAAATTTATAAAAAATATATATAAAAACTACTTGATTCAAGGTTTCTAAAATATATTTTTTAATATTTTTATCAATAATAAATTTTAAATTACAAGATGTCAAAGTTAAAAAAGTTTGACCCAAAAATTGTCAACATGTGACAGTTTTAGTGGGACAAAGGGAGTAATATTTAGAGAGATAAGAATAATGTCTAAAATAAAAAAATGTCTAATACAAAACTCATTTTCAATTTATTACTACTTATATTATTATTTTGAATAAAATTTAAAAATATTAAACAAAATTAGTTAATTCGTAAATTTATCAATGCTCAAATGGAAAAATATATTCAATTTGATTTCGATTTTAAGTAGTTCGATTTGATTTATAATTAAATCGGCCGTTTAAACACTTTAAAGACAAGAGATAAATTTAAAAACATATATATTTTATGGATTAATATTCTATACACATGCGGTGGAAACTGAAAGTTTCCACAAGCGCCTTAGTTTTAGGGTATATGGAGTTAGTTTAAGGTTTATGTGTAGGGATTTAAAATTTAGGGATAGTTGTTTCAATTTAAGGTTTAGGGTTATAATTTAGGGTTTATAGGTTAGAGTTTAGTTTTTAGAGTAAGATGGTGAGGATTTAGGTTTTAACCTATAAACCCTAAATTATAACCCTAAACCTTAAATTGAAACAACCATCCCTAAATTCTAAACCCCTACACCTAAACTCTAAACCCTAAACTAACTTCATATACCCTAAAATTAAGGCGCTTGTGGAAACTTTCAATTTCTACCGCTTGTGAATAGAATATTTATCCATATTTTATTATATAGTTAAAATGTGATTTTTTTAAATATATATTTAATACATTTTATTAGCTTATTTTGACATAAATATATGATTTATCTTGCAATCTTTTGATGATATATATTTTATTTACATTCCATCCCATTCCCAACAGATACAATGACGAAAGCCTGTGCTGCTACTTTTCTCATTCTTGTTGTTTTGCTATAAATAAATATTGTCCAACGTTTTCTGTTTTCCTTTTCTTTATCAATTTTCTCTTCCTTCACTTACCATCTTTTCTTCTCCTTTTTAATTTACGAGTTTTTTAAATTAATTTATATACATGAATAGATTAAATTGAATTGAGGAGTTTATTTTTAAAATGAATTTATATAATATATTATTTCGATTTCACTTCTAATTAATCAAATATTAATAATTGTAGAAAACACAATAAAACTTTTATTATGTTCATTCTTTTTTAAAAATGCTAGCACGACACGATAAAAACTTCTTTTTAAAAAACTCTAAAATTTTAAATTTACAACGACCGTCAAAGGCCAAAATTCCTATGAATCTGTTAATCTTAACAGTGGGAAAGATCTGTTTGACCAAAAGATGAATATAGTTTGATTTCAAGCTGATCAGATAGTTACCAATGATAAATGAAAAGGTTCTGATTTTTAGTTTCAATTGAGATTTTTAGTTTTGATTAATCATTGTTAATCGTTGGATCAACTTCAAACTAAACTATATTAATATTATAGTAAAATTGATTTTTTCACTGCTGGGATTGACTGACAATCTTTTCATTCATCATAATTTTAACCTTGGTGACGCTGTACATTTGAAAATTTGTGCTTTTTGAGAAGAAAACTTTAACATGTTACACCAACTTTTTTAATGGGAGCTAAAGGCAATGACCTCTATTTGTAATATTTTTCGTTTAATATAATAAAATTTAAATTTTTTAAAAGAATTTAAAACTAAAAAGTGTAATTGTGTTCGTTTATTTAAAATTATATGTATATACTTTATCTATTTAATATTCACGAGCATTAAACAATTATTTTCACAAGTTTTAAACAAAAACATAATTTATTAATCAATCTATAATTGAACATTTTTTTAATATGCATGTCCGTCTTACGGTTTATGTTCGGGGTGCGAGGTTGTCTCTCCCAACAATGTCGTCTCCAAAGTTTGAACTTGTGTCTTATCTTGAGAGTGTAATGTGCCTTACTAATGCACCCAACACTTATTGGTTATAATTGAACGTATTAGTAAACAATTAAAACTTTTTTCAAGGATATGAAACAGAAACTGTAAATAAATATATTTATTTTATAAATATGAGAGAATTAACCTTAATTATTAATAATTATATTATGAGTAAAATAAACATCACACAGTAATAATGTTACTAATTGTATAATAATCAAATAGCAAACTAGATTCAAATGATTTATTAAACAAATTTAAACAAAAACGAGTCAATGATAAGTTAGAAACATATATCTATTCGTTTTATCTAATTTGATAAATAAATATAAATAAAATGAAATTGTTGTACTTATTTAAGGACAAAATATTCTATACATTAGTAGTGGCAATTCTTTTTACAAGTATCTAGCTTTTAGGTTTTAGAGTTAAGATTTTTTATGATAAAAAATTGAGTTAGGATTTTAGTGTTTGTGGTAAGATTTTAAAGTTTGAGTATAAATTTTATGCTTTAAATATTAGCGTTTATAGTTTAAAATTTAAGAACTCTAAAAGAACACGTGACAACACAATATTAAAGTTTTGTTGGGTATAAAGAATGAAAATGTAAAATAATAAAAACCCTAAACAAAACTGAAAATAATTACTTTCTTATTTTAAATTTAAACCATTTGATTAAAATATATTTTTTAAAAAGTTAAAACGACTACAACTAGTAATTATTCTGAATATACTCTCAACCATTTAACAATGCATGCTCAATCACCTTGTTGTAATTGTTGGTGCTCAAACCCATAACATCTAAGAACAATAATCGTCCCCATAACTACTGAGACAAATTGGTTCATGCTAATTAATAATTTTTTATCTCTTACATTTCTTATCTTTCGTATCAAACAAAACTGAAAATACTGTAACGGTGCATCAAATAATTCATTTCTATTTAAAACCCTAAACACAACAACTCTGCTGCCGCTACACATTGCACATAGCCTTATAGCTCCTGCTTTAAGTTTATCTTACTATTTATTTTCCTGACATTTTTATGTTTTATTATTCAAATATCTATAAATCTGATTTCTGAACACTTCACTGCTTTTTTTCTTTACTTTCTCTTATCCTCCACACAATTAAAATAATAATTAGATAAATAATGATAGAAAATAAATTTTATACAATTTTATATATTTAAATTTTAAACACCAGATATAATAGATAACCTCTAAATAAATATAATTGCATAAAATACTTTTTAAACAACAAATGTACTAAATATTTTTCGTAATAATTATTTAGTTTATTCTTCTTCTAATTCTAGCCGCCAAAAACAATTAACACTATTTTTTTAAATTAGTTTTCTATAGGGAAGACAGACGGGTACAATTTCGTGGATTTCGCACCGCACCCGCCCCAGTTGGGGGTGGGGATGGGTATGAGTTTGGTGGGTAATGGGCGGGTGTGGATGTAAAAAGTCATACCCGCCGCGGGTAGTGGGTAGGTAGTGGATTTAAGACCTTACCCGCCCCGCACCCGCCCGCCCCGTATGCTACCCGCCATATTATGTGGCTTTGAAGATATCTGATTCAATATAAAATTTATTTTCTTTATTCAAATTTCAAGTTCATTGCTTTAGTTCTTTGGACTGTCTTACCCTCAGATTTCTTACATAATAACTAACTTACACCGGTGTAAATTAGTCATAGTTAGTTAGCTATAGTTCAGTAGAACTTACACCGGTGTAAGTTAGTTACACCACATCACAAGTTAATAGTGTTAGGGTCGGGGGCGTTTTAAATGACGAAAGAAAACTTCAGGGGCACATTAAACGCATCCAAAGTTCAGGCTCCACATTGAACTTTCCGTCAAAGTACAAGGGGCATTGATGCCATTATCCCTTCATGTTTTATGTGATATGGTTGCTGCCAGGCGGGCGGGTAGGCGGGTACAGGTGGGTATAGGCAGGTACAAGCGGGTACGAAATAGGTAATGGGTATTCAATTGGGTGGTGGGTGTGGGGAAGAATTTAAGAATATACCCACGTGGGCGGGTGTGAATTTAAAAATTATACTCGCCATAAGTGGTAGGTAAGTAGTGGATATGACAATTTTAGGTGGGTATGGGGATTGGGGAGGGGGTATCCGCACCCGCCCGCCCATTTGCCATTCCTAGTTTTCTACTAGATAGTATGGATGGTAAGACATGAATCCACAAATAATATATATATATATATATTAGGTCTATTTATATTGTGTAAAATTAATTACTTTTATACTTTTTTAGACAGTTGGATGATGATAATAAAATACTAAGATTATTTTTTTATTTATTTTTTTAAGTGATAATCTTCACATTTTTTTACTGTTAATCTCATTCATCCATTTCACCCATCTAATAGTCATAAATTATTGTTAAATTAAATGAATTTAACACCAAGTAAATAGATCTCATCCCTCTATATAAGGCAAATAATAAAGTTGGATATCCAAATTTCTCGTCTATTTACTTATTTAATTTATTTAATAAATTCAAATACTTGATACATAAAGAATATAAAACTATCTCTAGTAAAAAGATAATCAAAATATAACACCAATTAACACATTATTAAACATTTTATTTTAGAAATAAGTCGATATATCTTTAACTTACAAATTAATAAACTTCAAAGAAATTTTAGGAATGTTATATTTTATTCTTCTCGGTTCAAGCTTGTCTAACTTGAACCAAGAAGAATAAAAAAAACAAAACAACCTGAATAAAAACTACCCAATCCAATAGGAGCATGTTTTTTATTAAAAAAATTGAGTTTGGGGCTGGTCAAATTAGGTTATAAAAAAAACTAAAGCCAGAGCGAGGCAGATTTAAGTTTAGGGTGAAAATTTTGACCCAACCCAATATATTTATTATATATTATATTTAATATTTTTTTATTAATTTTTACCAAACAGGTTGGGTTTAATCGGATTTTTTAATAAAATATCAAGGTCAGGACAAATGATTTAAATTTCGGGTCAAGGTCGGTGAATCCAAAAACTCACCCCGTTCCCATCCATATTCAAAATCTTACTAACAAAAAATTATTAGATAGACCCAACTCACACCACATCATCCGTAGTCTCAACTAATAAAGTACATCTACCTCAAAATAACTACCCACTCTTTATTAATAGAAAAGAAATGATAATTCACCTTGAAAAAAATAAGATGGACGAGCCCATCTAATATTTTTTCCGAACGAACTCAGATTAACCAATCTGAGTTTACCCAACCCACCTAATTTACGGTTCTACCCAACAGTACCTGTCCTACTTATCCTGCAAAAGGAGTACGTGCAGAACAGGGGAAACCAAACACTTTCAGGCTTCAAAAAACATTCAAAATCATGAACTGATGTACGGAACTTAAAACAGGACTGAAATAACATTCAATAACTCGATTCTAGAATTACAACAACCAAACAAAACCAAATCTTGTCCAATAACAATTCAACTCCAAGTGCAGGTGAATGTATAAAAAAGAACCTTCTTCTAGAACAGCCCACATTGCATCTATGTAAAAGTAAAACCTGCAACATAAATTCAGAATACAGAGTACATATCATTTGAGAACCTTGCTCGTCACTGCTGTCCCTCGCCTGACTCGGGTTTGGAAGCTTCTTTGATCTCGTCTCCAGCTTCGTCCTATATCAAAGAAGTCACACATCAATAATAGAACACCACATTCAAGCAAAATGCAAGTCAACTTGCAATGTGCAACTTTTATCAAAGGTTATGGCATGAAAGTAATCAACATCACAAGTTTTGCCCAAAAACACTTTGGAATAAATGGAATCTGTTTTGGCTTGTTGACTTTCGACACAACATTTTTAATACAGTAAATAAAGCAGAAAGATTTAAAAGGCCATGGTAGAAAACTAATGAAAGAGAAAGAGAGACCGTGATGTCAGATGTCCAAAGGGTCAGATTGTCCCGAAGAAGTTGCATGATCAATGTACTATCCTTGTAGGACTCCTCACCCAATGTATCCAACTCAGAAATAGCCTCATCAAATGCCTGCCAAATGAAAAACATGTCATTTTATGATGGGAGACAAACCATCTTTAGACATTCAATTCATCTCCATGAAAATATTTCGAGATCTTCACATAAGAACAATCTAAAACCAATGCCTTACATATATATATAGGTAAAATTAATAAACCTCAATAAAATGCATAACGTTTTATAAAATACAGAAAGCAATCACTAACAAGTTATTATGTGGACTCACTCCATGCCATAAAGCAACACATTATATGAGAATGAAGTGTGGAGATATAGTCAGCCCTTCGAACTTCTATTAAGCTCAGTGTCCATAGCATCACATGTATCAATCAGATTCGCAAAATATATTCAGTAGTTAAAAGGTTCTCAGACCAGCAACTCTCATAGATATATTCAGAGTTGTATCAAAAGCATTTCAAGTAGGGGCATGATTACATTACAACAATTTACTATAGCATCCTAAACAGATGGGGTTATAGCAAGATAAGTCTAATAAACAGCCAACTAAAACAACATAATCTGGTTCATTACCTGTTACAAGTCGATAAAGACAAAATTAAACAAGAAACCAACATAAATTAGAAGAAAATAAACACCTGTTTTGCAAGATTGCAAGCACGATCAGGTGAGTTTAGGATTTCGTAGTAGAAAACAGAGAAGTTAAGAGCAAGTCCCAGCCTAATTGGGTGAGTCGGTGCTAGGTCACCAAGAGCAATATCCTGCCATCATAAACAAAATAAGAAGCAACTATGAACTCATATCTGAGGATGCTCAAGAAATTGTAGAGAAAACAACAAATTGACATGATGGCATTACCAATTTCACCCACCTGAGCAGACTTGTAAGCCAACAAAGTGTTCTCAGCAGCTTCCTTCCTCTCAGCACCAGTCTTAAACTCAGCAAGATACCTGTGATAATCACCCTTCATTTTAAGGTAAAACACCTTGGACTCGGCAGATGAAGCCGAAGGAACGAGGTGAGAATCGAGAAGGCTCAAAATCCCATCACATATCTTGCTGAGCTCGGCTTCAATCTTGGCCCGATACTCCTTGATGGTTGCAACATGATCCTCATTTCCTCTGCTCTCTTCCTTCTGCTCAATAGAAGAGATGATCCTCCACGAAGCCCTCCTAGCCCCGATCACATTTTTGTAAGCCACGGAGAGAAGGTTCCTTTCCTCGACAGTCAGCTCCACGTCTACAGTTTTTGCAACTTTTTCCATGAACTCAACCATTTCCTCATAGCGCTCGGCCTGCTCAGCCAACTTGGCCATGTAAACATTTTCCTCTCGAGATGACTCAGTTGACATCTTTATTATTTCAATCTAAGACTTGATCCTGCAACACCAAAGATTCACTTTTATCAAACAAACATTTCGAACAGATCTCCTTCTTTCTAAACAAGTGCATTAAAATTGTGAGCAACCATCGGAAAAATTCTCATTCCTCTTCCAAATTTTCGAATTTCAGATAAACTAAAAACAGGTACAACCTGGAATGCAATTATTAACCAAAAAAAGATCCAAGCTCTGAGGAAGATAAACCATTACCACTTGCTCCTGTCCTTTTCTTTTCAACAGTTTCTCAGTAGCCAAACAGATCGGATCCATACCATCTTTGGTTGGTAAAATTTTTCTACTTTAAGTATGACCAGTTACCAGTAAAACCACTCAGTCAGAACAAAAACTTTCTCAGTAACCAAACTTCCCCTGATTTCTAGGAAATCCACGGATCAAATCAAGAAATAGGACACTGAATAGTTAAATCAAGCAATGAAAAACTCAAACCTCAAACAGATCCAAAGAAAACCACTAAAAATTAAATCTAATGAAAACTAAAAATCACACAATTCATCAATCAAAACAAATATATATCCATGGAAAACAATTAAAAGAGATAATAGATCCGAAATAACGTACCTCGTTCTTTTATTTCGATAGCGTTAAAGGATATGAGAAAGGAAAAGAAAATATATAATAGAGGGGAGTGCGGAGCGGAGGGCAAGGGCAAGGGCTAGGGCTAGGGCTTCCCTATTTAAATCTACTTTATTTAAAAGATTTGGAGTGTCAATTGGGTGAAGAAAAAAAATTGGGTGGCCCAATGAGAAGGTGAAAATGGCCGTTAGTTTTTAGGGATTATAATGGAGTATATGTTCATAAATATTTAGGGGTGAATCTTAAAAATCAAGGTTGAGGCCTAATAGGGCCTATTTAAAATTTTAAAAATTTAGACGTTAAATTTAAATTTTTCAAAAATTTGAGATTTAATTGGAAGTTCTAAAAATTTTAGGATAAGACTTAATTGGAAATTTTCAATTTTTTTAAAATATAATAATATATTTAAAATTTTTGAAGGGGCTAAAGTAAAAACTTTAAAATTTTCAAAGGGCTAAAAATTGGTTTACTAAATTTTAGGGGGAGCCATGTCTCCCATAGACTCTACAAATGGTTCTGTCCCTGTATATATTCTTACCACGTTTACAATGCACATACGCCTTGTAAACAAATTGATTAAACCCGTGTTTCTTATGATGAAACATCATCCATTTTTTAAGATGAACATCATTCGTTTTTTCACAATGTACATACACCTTGTAAACAAGGGAATTTAAACTCGTATTTTTTAAGATAAACATCATTTATTTTTTCACTGAGATATTTGTTGGGTTTAAATAAATCTTATTAAAACTTTTAATAATGTACAAATGACATAAAAGCAGTAGGACTAGTTGTGTGCGTGTGAGAGAGAGCTAAGCTCATAGAAAAACTATAAAGGACAACTCCTGAAATAAATAACACCAATAGCATCTCCTAGAAGTAGCCTGATCGTGAAATAATCTTTTATTAAGTAGTGCTAGACGAGATGAATAATGAAAAAAAAAGTCTTCCGACTGATCTATTCTAAAACGAGATCCAAAAAAATTTAAGACAGGAATATAAATTCTTATATTTAATAAAATTATAAGAGAATTTAAGAATTTTAAAAATCCGAAACTAAATCGTTAATATAAATATAAAAATATATTTAAACTGAATGTTAGGAATGCGACTATCTCCTACTATCTAGGAGTAGACATTCGTTCGAGTTAAGTTGAGTAAAAAAAATTTAAGTTAGTTAAGTTGAATTATTCGAACTTCTGTTCAAATTTAATTATAAACATTTTATAATATTACACTAATTAATTCCAATTGCAAACATTTTATATTGTTATGCTACTAATTAATTTCGACCATGTTTGGTAAATAATAGTTTGAGCTAAAATTAGAGGTTTGAGCTAATATTAAAGGTTTAACAGGTCAAATCTGCTAATTTGGATATTTGGTAAATAGCGAATTCGAATAGCAGATTGGGGTGAAACCTCTAATTTTGAAAAAATTACTAATAGAAGCCTTTTAAAATTAGAGGTTTGTTATAAAAACCGTTTTACACTTAACAATTATTAAAAATCTCCGAATAACATAAATTTAACATGTTTCTATTTTAATTTTTCACCCCATATATTTAAATTGTGACATTTGTAAAAATTAATATTCTTTTTATTCTCACACATTTATATTTGTACTTAAATTTAATAATTAATTCAATTGTATTAAAAATAATTATATAAATAATAAATCAATATATAGATCCTTTGAATATGCTTAATAATGTTATATTAAAAAATTATTTTTCATAATCTAATTAATATACAAAATATTAACAACCAATAGACTTTTTAAACAATTATCGAATATAGTCATATTCTTATATGTCATTTTACTTGTTTAAATAATCAAACAGCTATCAGTTAATTTTACCAAACAGTTTTATATAATCAATTAATACATTACGTTAATCAAATCAGCTAATGTAATCCGTTATCAGCTAATATAATTCGCTATTAGCTGTCCACTAATTGCTTTGAAATGTGGTCATTTCCCCACCAAAATGTAAGCATTATATTTACAAATTATACTCAACTCAGCCTCCTCAAGTAATTTCTACAAATATTTACATAATTAAGTTGGTGAAGAGCGGGCAGTTAGACATCGCGCGGAATGCGTTCGATGAAATGCCTAGAAGAACCGTTGTGTCATGGAACACCATGATTTCGGGTTACTCAAAGTGGTGGAAATTCAGTGACGCTCTTGCTTTACTTTCAGCCATGCATCGGAGTGATGTAAAGTTTAATGAGTCCACTTTTTCCACTGCATCGGGTTACTCAAAGATTATTTGAAGAGATGTCTGAAAGAACAATAGTTTCTGCTAACACCATGATTTTTGTATATTCCAGGAGTGGGGAAATTGATATAGCTTTAAAGCTGTTTGAAGAAACACGAGGGGAAAGAAACTCTGTGACGTGGAACTCAATAATGTCTGGTTATATTCAAAATGAGCAATGCAAAGAGGCTCTAATGTTGTACCTGAATATGTGCAGATTACAAATAGCGCGTACAAGGTCGACATTCTCGATTCTCTTTCATGCATGTTCATGCCTGAGATCTCTTCAACAAGGACAATCACTTCATGCACACTTGATCAAAACACCATTCTAATCTAACGTTTATGTTGGAACAACCCTCGTAGATATGTACACGAAATGTGGCAGCACCGTTGATGCTCACAAATCATTTTCCAGCATCTCTTCACTTAATGTGGCAGCATGGACAGCTATTATTAATGGGTATGCACACCATGGGCTTGGCTCTCAAGCTATCTCACTCTTTGATCATATGTTGGAGAAAGGTGTGGTCCCTAATGGTGCTAGTTTTGTTGGAATTCTGTCTGCCTGTTCTCATGCTGGTCTAGTAAGTGAAGGAATGGAATTGTTCAGGTTGATGGAAAAATGCTACGGTGTGGTCCCAACTATAGAACACTATGCATGTGTGTTTGATCTTCTTGGTCGAGAAGTTCTTCTGCAAGAAGCCGATGAGTTCATTAAAAAGATGCCAGTTGAAGCCGATGAGGTTGTTTGGGGAGCTTTACTCCATTCTTGTTGGTACTGGATGGACATGGAAGTCGGTGAGAGGGTAGCAGAAAAGCTGTTCAGTATGAATCCAAATACTATATCTGTATATGTGATTCTATCAAACATATATGCAGTACTTGGGAAATGAGGTGAAAAGTTGGAGGTGAGGCAGAAGTTGAGGGACGTGGAAGTGGAAAAGGATCCAGGCTGCAGTTGAATTGAACTAGACAATAGACTCTTCGTGTTTTCTATAAAGGATAGGAGCCATCCATGTTGCAACATAATTTATGCCACCTTACAGCACCTGGCAACAAATTTAAACTCTTTCCGTTTCGCTTCGTTTTGGTTGTGAGAGATTTTGCTATTTACTATGCTAAAAGGGGATCCTGGCTGTCCTCATGCAGGACACAACAATTCATCAATCAAGGTCTTTTAGTTTGCAGATTCATCATCGGTGTTTCCTAAATTATGATCCAAATGAGCAATAAGCCATAAGGTATAACTTTATCTTTCTTCTTGGAGATATTTTCAATTATTCTTACTGCTATTGATATTGAATATTGCAGGCTTGCAGCATTTTCTGTTATGCTAGAGCCTAGAGGTACATTATAGATTCGATGTTTTCATGTTCGATGAACAAAGTATATTTTTTTCCTTGCCATGGGTATCATGTTGTAAGTAGTAACCTAAACCACTCATAATACGCATTACTATCAAAACATTAACTTGATTGTTAAGATTTTTCAAGTGACCAAACTTAGACATACACAATCGATTGGTCTGCCAAGTTTTCAAGTTTGGATTGTTCAAGTTTTCAAGTTTGGATTGGTCTGTGCAAGTTTAGATAGTGATTTCATATAATACTTATATTTTGTGGTAATTCTTCTTCATTCCTTTTGCTATTCTTGAAACACTATACTAATTACTATCCTAATTATTAGTGTTGCCACATTGGTCCTTGTCTTCACATTGCCCATAATGAGTGAAAATTTACCCAATTAATACTCTTCACTCCATGTAAGTATCATTTCAATCTGAACTTCATCTGCTGTGCTCCACCTTTCTTGGCCTTCAAGTCAAAATACTCTTTTCCTGAAATTATTACAGAAAAATGCAGGAATATGTCGATGCGTTTGAGAAAATTTCTCCAATAATAATCCATTCAGCATCATCTGATATTATTAAGAATTCAATTCCATTGAATACTCCTTGATCTTCTTGTTATAATTCTATCCTTATATTGTGCTAAATATTTTCCCTATACTTCAACTCCACAGTTTTAATCTACATGGCTACATGCGGATGGTTTCTTTCCTCCATTCAAGCTTCGATATTGTCCTGTTGTTTCATACTTCATCTGCTAAAGATAAGTTTTGCTGCAGCTTTTGAAAGGACTCATAGAGGAGGCATTGGTGTTTTCATAAGAGACATCGAGGGGTTTGTGGTTGGGGCAGCTGCCATACCACTGTCCAATATCCTGGACGCAGATCTAGCTGCCGCACTTGCTGCACGGGATTGGGAAGGTATTGTATCTGCTAAAAAGATGAGTGTACATGCAGTTATCCCGGAATGGGACTCATTTTCTTTTCTTATAGTATGCCGGACCACGTTCACTCAATGAGTACTTATCGCAGTTATCCTGAAATGAAACGGTTGAAGCAAACATTGAGTGAATGTGGTCCGGCATACCGGAAGAAAAGAGAACGAGGTTGTGAATGCTCTTGCAAATTCAGCTTGTAAAGTGCTTACTGAAACCGTATGGTTGGAGAAATACCCTGCGGAAATCCACCAACTAGTGATGAATGATGCTATCAATATTGAAGCTTAATAATACCAGAATCTCTCAAAGGGAAAACAAATAATAAACAATGGAAAATATTTTGATACATAGATAAAGTTGCGTAAATTTTAGTTTATACAAGCCTGTTAATTTTAAAGTTTAGTTTAGAATTTATTGTTTAGAGTTTACAATTTAACCTGTTAATCAAAATACGCAATAACCTTATATTTTCTGAAGAGATGAAAAACACTAAAAATATTGTTAAGTCCTTTTCCTTTGGAATTTTATTTATCCATGTAATAGAAAAAAGGAAATGTATCATGCTGGAGTTGTCGTTATGAGAATTAAAAGGAAATTTCATATTCAATGAATGTTTGTGAAAGTGGAAAAAGAATGAAATGGAGTTTGGCAATTCATTTGGACTACTTGAAACATTAGCTTTGGACCGATGCATAAGCCATTAAAAATCTCAATATGTCAAAACTAATTTGTGGGGGGACTTCACTCCTAGCCACCAGAATTTGCAACATATCTTACATGTTTTGTTGGTATCACATGTCTTAACAAAATCTTCTTCCATCAATTTCTTGGTGAGGACTGAGGGGTAACATTGCCTACAATAATTAATATCTATTAATTGATATAACGCTTTTTGGACACGATAGATTTATTACTCATATTATGTTGATCATATTTTTTAGTAGTACTTTTAAGGGTAAACTATTTAAATGGCCACCTTACTTTGTAAAAAGTAGTGATACAACCACATTATTTTTTTCGAAGTAATTAAACCATTAATTTATTTAAATGGTATAAATTTTACCACTAGTCGTTAGAGACTAACGGCAGAGTGACGTGACCAATTAAAAAATGGGTATAATTGTATATTTAATCCTGCTATTTATACATTCTTTCCATTTAGTCATACTTTTAAATTAATAAAATAAATAAATTATTTATTAAGTGGTGACACGTGTCAACACCTTATTGGATGACTTAATTATTTATATTTGATTTTATTAATTAAAGTCATCCAATAAGATGTTGACACGTATCACCATTTAATTAAATAATTTATTTATTTTATTAATTTAAAATTAAGACTAAATTGAAAGAATGTATAAATAACATGGATTAAATATGCAATTATACTCTTTTTTAACTGGCCACGTCACCCTACCGTTAGTCTCTAATGGTTAGTGGTCAAATTGATACCATTTAAATAGTTTGGTAACTTAATTGCTTAGAAAAAAAAGTAATGTGGTTATATTGCTACTTTTTGTAAAGTAAGGTGGCTATTTAAGTAGTTTGCCCTACTTTTAATTTGATAATATCTGTTTTGTTTTTAATCCTTAATAAAATTCATATACATGAAAAATTGTTTAAACGTGCTTTAAAAATAATTGTCCCTTTTCTATTGTAATCATCATTCATTGGGTTCATTATGTCAATCGTATCATATTTTTATATTTACAAAAATATATCATAATTTTATATCCAGTTTAAAATTTATAAAATTTAAATTTCATATTTTATGTTATTCTTGTAAGCACTCCAAAATTTCGCTATAGTAGTAGATTTGAAGAATAATGAAGAAGATTTTATGAGAAAATTTAAATTTGTTATTTATGTTTGCATACTCTTTATTTTTCTACATTTATTTTTATATTTTAGGGTATGCTTACATATATGTATTTCCTCTTATTATTTTAATAAAATTTAGCGTTTGATTTTAAAAAATAAATCTCATATCTTATAATTAATCGTTCACGCATAATACACTATTCAAGATATTAACTCAAGCTTGTGAGATCTTTTGGCCAAAGTTAGACATATATGTCAATTGATCTGTCAGGTTCCCAAAATTTTCATATGATTTGACATGCTTTTTATTAATCAATTGCGAGTCAATTTTTGATCGAATAATAAAATTCGAGCATTTTTTTTTTCGGTTAAGTTTAGAAAAAAATTTAACGAGGTATTCTTAAGAAAAAACAATTTATTATAAACGAACTAAATTCAGACAAATAAAATGTTTGTTAATACAAGGCTTAAATTTAATCCGACTTGAATTTTTGTGTCAGCTCTTTGACTTCAATTATAGATACTCGGTATACCAATTTTCAAGATTATTTTTTTTAAAAATGAATGTTTCTACTAATCAAGATTAATTCTAGATACGAATCTCTTAATCCGAAAAATCCCAAGTTAGTACATTGAACGTACGTCTTTAAGACCGTTCTCGGCAAATCTAAATCTTCGACGAAACCAAGACAAAGATACGATAATCCAATCTTAGGGCACAAAAACATGTATTAACCCAAAACTTAATCAAATTACAGTAAAAAAAACATAAAAAAAAGTCAATGAAGTCTCCCCAAATAAAAATATCTTGGCTGTCTTCTATGAGCAAGGCAAAGACAACGTCTCACACGGGATTATCACCTGCGGACCGGTCCTCTTTGTACATGACATATTTGTAATATTTTATTACTAGGAGCAAGCAACAACTGGAAAAAGAAAACATGGCCCCATGGTTTGGGCAATGGTTTCATATATATATATATATATATATATATATATATATATATATATATATATATATATATATATATATATATATATATATATATATATATACCATTTTAGGACAACTTGGATGTTCTGTTTGGTGGATATTTCTGATAATTGGGTATAAATTGACCCTATTAAACCTAGATTTTAAAACATCGTAATCAAATGGTGTTTTGTGTTATAGTCCGTGTGGAGACCTACAAAAAACTTCATGGTGATAGAACTAGAGTCTCGACACGTGACATTAATTATTCTTCAAATATCAATAACTGTTCTGAACCGACACAATGTGAACGATTGTAAGGTCCCAAAATAGATTAAGTTTAATATTTACAAGAAAAAAAAATATCTCTTTTAGATCATAAATTAAATATCACATTTTTACATAATCCTTTTGATCTTTGAGCTGTCCCTATCAAATATGATTAAGATTTTTTTATGTCAATATGTTTTTATTCGATTATTTTTCTATTAATTATTTATTTTATCTGTATTTTTCATGGACCAAATGCTTTGAGAGAGTTTAAGTATCATGTACAGAATAATCTGAACTTTCCCTGTGACTTGAATTATTTTCTTTTCGTGTCTTTTTCCTTTTTTTATAAGAATTTTGATGATTTAGAATATTTTTAAAAATATCATATTTATCGAAACAAAACAAATGCTCCAGAAAATTGCTAAGATCATGGGTTATTATCTGCTCCTGTTCATGCCGCCTTTTATGTCCCACATTAAAAAATCACTTAAAAATAAAATTCTAAACCTTAACCCTAATTTCTCCATCCTAAACCTTACACCAAAAAATACACTATACCCTTTATTCTTAAACTCTAATCACAACCCTAACCTTAAACCCTAAACTTTAAATTCTAAACTTACTATTTTAAAGTAGGAGCATAGAATGAGACATGATAAAGGGGCAGACGTTTTTCATCCATTATGGGTTAATATAGACCTACCAATTCATCCAGAAAGTCAGTTTTAGGTTGGGTAAATTTAGGGTTTAAATTTTTTGGTATTGTTCAAGATTATTTTAAATCGAATCATTTTAAGTTCTAGTTAATAAAGACCGGGTATACTAATTGACAATTTAGTATTATGATATAAATAGCTAGTAGCACTAAAAAGGGGCGAAGTTTTTTATTCCGACAGATTAGTCTAAAATTGAAATATAAAGTAATATACAAATATCTAGCTAGCTGTAAACAACATTAATTTAAAGGGACCAAGAGTTGCCGGAATTTAGGCAGATGTTTGGTCGATTCTGAGCATTTTCAGAACTGAACTGAAGCTCTAAAGCTGAAGGATAATAGAGTAACCCCCTTTAGTATGGAATGAGCGAAACCATTGAAGCAGCTTCGGTGATATGGGTGCGGAGCACGAGACAAAACATGTAGGATTAGCATGCTGTGTTTTTAGTTTATTTCCTTACATTCATATATATTTCCTAGTTCCAAGCTTGAACTTGTCACTCAGATTCCTTTGCAATGTCTCGAGTTTTGAGCCTTCATTTATTTTTATATATAAACATAGAAATTCTGCAAAGATTTGTATACATTAGTGTTGATATGTTTCACATTGAGAAGCTTGGTAATTAACAAAAACAATGGGAATACGTGGTTGAAATCTTGAAGACGATATTGTTGAAATAACTGCGAATCTTATATAGAAGTTGTAAAACGAAAACAAAAGATATTAAGAAAATAATGAAATCAAAATGAACAAAAAACCGAAAACATGCATGCCCTCTCCCATACTTCAAAGTTCCAAGTTTTCTCATCAATGGCCGACCAATTGTCTTAGGTTAGTAATTCCCACACAAAAAATATTTTTTCTCTGCATATGATAACGTGTCATATTCATAGATAGACAAAAGGATTATTTTTTATTTTATTTTATTTTTTTGTTTTTGGGAAGGTGAGGTGCAAGAATCTGGACCACACCCTCCCTCTATAAAAACCCTACCATTTGCTCTCATTTCAAACAATCTTACAACAACAACATTTCCAGCCTTTTTTTCTATTTCCAAAAGATCAAAGAGAGATTAAACAAAGGAGAAACTGTATATCAACAGCATGAAGATAAGCTTAAGCAGTGGTAGTACTAGTAGTAGCAGTGCAGGAGCAGCAGCAGCAGCAGCCATGGGAGAGTCGAAGAAGAAGGTTTCATGCAGAAAGCTTGGAGGGTATCTCCGACAGCAAAAAGGAAGGCTCTACATTATCCGAACATGTGTTGTTATGCTCCTTTGCTGGCATGACTAAATTAACAACTATTTGCTGCTAATTTTGGCTTTCTTTCTTCTTGTTTTCCAATTGTAAATAGCAAAAGAGGTAATCATATAGGTTAGGGCTTTAGAGAGCTTTCTCCTACCTTTTATCTGCCTTTTCAGACTAAAAATATCAACATGTTATAATATTAGCCTTATTTACAATGTTATATATGATTTCCTTATATTTCTCTTGATTCTGCACGAGTTTAAATGTTTAATCACTTGCGTTTAATTTGAAAGAATCTCAGGATCAGTTTGATCATTGAAAATGAAGCTTTTATAGTCACTCAAATAATGATTGGAAAAGCAAAGAAAATAGAAAGTTTATGTCCATTTTTGGTGATGATCGGTGAAAATTAATTCTGTGTTTAGTGTTGTTACTGAACTGCAAGTTTTAGGGTTTACTGCAAATACATATCGTTTCATTAAATAACTCAATGATTTGTTGGGATATTTCCTAAAGCAAAACAATTAGCTTGCAAAGGAAATTATATAGGGTTATAACGGAAAGAACTTCATGCATCAAACTCAGGCACCAGAGACGGACGCAGGACTTTAAGCTAAGAGGGTCGAATCTATAAGTTTCTAGGGGTGAACTTATAAAAATTTAGGGAGCAAAAATAGATGTTTAATAGAAAATACATAGAAAAAATCTAAAAAAATTCTAACTCGTATAGAAATTTTAAAATTTTAAGGGGGCGACCGCCCCGCGAGACCCCCTAGGTCCTTTCCTGTCAAGTGTCAGGCACCAAAGAGGAAATCAGATGAGTCTTCAAATAGAGTTTGGTTATCTGGCTGACTTGGACTAAGGTAATTAATCCATATACCATGGACAAGATATTTTGACAAATTGTGGAAAAACACTAAAATCATAGTAACTAAATCAACAAAAATTTATCTTCATTTCAATAGTGTTTCGCAGAGAAAAAAAAACAGACCCAAAAAAGGTTCTTAATATTTTCAAATCCGATCTGTACTGAAAATTGCCACACACACAAAAAAAAAAACTGTGATTTTGTAACGTTTTAGAGGGTGATCTTGATTGTTGGGCTTTACAGGTTGGACTATGTGTTGGGCTGCTTGTCTGGCGGGGCCGGGTTATGAGTTTCCTTGTGTTCTATATGTCTTTGTTGCCTATTATTCTTAGGGATGACAACGGGACACGGGGAGAGGTGGGTCGAGTTTTTGGCCAACCGGAATTCAGCTCAAAAATTTAAAATTTTGACTCGAATTTCATATATCTTTACTCTCGACCCAACCTAACCCAATATAATAAAAGTATAAACGGACTCCGACTCGGTCTTGAAATCTTAATAAAAAATCCGACCTGACCCGAAAAAAATTAATAAAAATATTAAATATAATATATAAATATAAATATATATTTATAAATAAACCGGGTCGAGACGGGTTAGGGAATTTCCGCCCCAAACTCGAATCCGACCCGACTCAAACTTCTTAAAAATTCGACCAAATTCGACCCGAAAACTAAAAAAAAATCAACCTTACCCAATCGAGTCAGAACCCGCCTGTTTATGTTTTTTCGCCATCCCTAATTGTTCTTGGATTATGTTTTTCATTGTACTATAATTGTGTTGAATGAATGCTGATCTCCAGGTTCACGTTCGAAAAAAATATCTATGTTTGTGTTGCATTTATAATCTTGTTCTTAAAAAGTTATATTTATTTAAATTTTATTTTTATGTAAATTTGACACACTCGTATGTTTATGATATATTCCTAATATTTTCCGTATTGTGTCAATATATTTGTATCATTTTTATATTATATTTTATTCATGTCGTATTTATACTTATTTTATGTAATTTATTACAATAATTTAATCTTAATTCTAAATTATTTTACTTAAAATTGTCTATAATATTAAAATAAAGTTGATAGATCCGAACACAATCCAAACATATATGGTAAGACGGATATACATATTACTAAAAAAAACTGCTAGATCCGAACACAACCCGAATGAGAATGGAATTCCTCTAAACTCCATTGAATTCTATCCCTCTCTAAAGGGTTCAGCGCGAATCGAAGGAAAAATCCCTGAAAATGGCGAGAGACAGGAAAAGATCACATTCGCAGCGCTCCCCATCGCCCCCCAAACCGCCGATTTTCCCTTCCTACCAAACCGCCCCTAACCTCAACCCCAAAGTCAAACTCCTCTGCGAAATCATCTCCACCACGCCCTCCGCCACCGTCGAGAACCTTCTCGAAAATACCGGCCTCCGCATCACCCAGCACGACGTCGAAAACGTCCTCACCCTCTCCTACTCTTTCCCTTCCCAAGCCGTCAAGTTCTTCCGTTGGTCGGGCCACCGACTCCAACACCAACATTCCCCTTACTCCTGGAACCTCGTCGTCGACTTGTTGGGCAAAAACGGCCTCTTTGATGCTATGTGGGACGCCGTCAAGTCCATGAAAAACGCAGGGTTAGTTTCTTTGGCTACTTTTGCTTCTGTGTTTAGTAGTTATGTTAGGTTTGATAAAGTTAAGGAAGCTGTTCTGACTTTCGAAGTTATGGATCAGTACGGTTGTGTTAGGGATATTGTTGCTTTGAATACTTTGATTAGTGCTATATGTAGGGAGGGTAAAACCATTGATGGCTTGGAGTTTCTAAGAGTGGCTAAAACTCGGATCAAGCCGGATTCGGATAGTTACGCCATCTTGCTAGAAGGGTGGGAGAAAGAAGGGAATGTTAGTTTAGCAAAAACGACTTTTGATGAGATGATTGCGGAAGTAGGGTGGGATCCCGGGAATGTACCGGCTTATGAATCGTTTTTGAGTACTTTGATTAAAGGGAAGGATGGGATTAGTGAGGCTTTGAGGCATGTCAATTTACTGCTCGAGAAGAAGTGTTATCCGGGGATGAAGTTTTTTAGGGATGCGCTTGAGGATTTTCAGAAAGTTGGTAATGTTAGGGGTGCTGAGTTGATTTGGAAGGCAATGGTGGAGAAAGTTGGGATTATGCCTGATACAGAGATGTATAATTCGATGATCGCTTTGTATTGCTCCAAGAATTATACCGATGTGGCGAAGAAGATGTTGGATGAGATGGTTTTCACTGGGGCATTTCCAGATGTGCATTCGTATAATGTGTTGTTTCATTTCATGATCAAGAATAGGAAGTTGAAAGATGCTTCGGTGTTGTTCAACGAAATGGTTAAAAACGAGTTTTTCCCTAGTAAAGCAGATTGCATTGCGGCGGTTAAGATTTTTCTCGACATTGGGGACCCTTATATGGCTATAAAAGTTTGGAAATTCATGATAGAAAATTATGATTCTGATTTGGAGGAGACTGGAAATCTGTTGATTAATGGGCTTCGAGATGCAAACATGCTTCCTGAGGCAGTTAAGTATGCTGAGGGTATGATAGAGAAACGAATCAAGATCACATCGGCCACATTGTCTAGACTGAAACACAGCCTTAGCCGAGAGAAAAAGGATGGGGTATACGAAGAACTTTTAAGAAAATGGAAATCCTGTTAGTCTTATCGGAAAAGCTTGAATTCTACATTAGCTCAAATGAGACCTGGAGACCTGTATCTTGTTTCTCGTCACAGCTGTTGTTCCAATGGCCAGGTATTTTGAAAATCATAGTTGTTTCGTTGCGAACTAGACCACTAAATGCTTACATACTTGTAGAATCATTTTATGACTATAAGTGATTATACTCGGTTTAATGGTTTTGCTTTCGATTATGATATCCAATCCGATAAGAATTTTCGGATAATACTACAGAAACTATCTTGTTTACATGCCTATTTTGTAGTGTTTTTAGACACAGGTTGAAGATAGAGATACACATTATATTTTGTAGTCTTTCTTGTTCAGAATCTTGCTATGGCACAATAATTCATGTACTATATAGAAGAAATGAAGAACAATATATGCCTTTCCATATGATCCAACCTTGAAAATTACAAAGGCTCCCATTAACAAAGACTACCCTACAAAAACTAGTAGAAAAGCAGAAAGATACAGTTACAGTTACAATTTTGGGATTGGCTTTTTAATTTGGGTGCATTTTGTCGCATTAATTCGTTCAGATTGCATATAACTCGGTTAAAACATCGCCATTCTCTTCAATTTCTTGAGTCAGCTCACAGTCCTCATTCGGTGGTGGCGAGTTGCCAAGCCGAGGTGGCGATAAGCGGCCTTGTATGCCACCCAAGCATTAAACACCCATCATTCTCCTCCACTCTGTACCCATCACCGCCTGCATACAGAGCCAACAGCATGCTTGCTTGCTTGTAAGCATTTGAGCCCAAGTGAACTGGGTTGAATCCGGATGTTTCCATCCGGGACCTCCACTGAGCCAGTGTTTCATGTCGTTCAACTCGGTCTACCCCTTCACAAGCAACCACATTACAAATCTGTCTTCCCAAATACAACTCGGACATAACCAGGTCCTGACTTGGTGGCGCCACCCCCGAGCCTTCTAACGAGTCAAAAAGGCTAGAATAGTAATGCAGAGCTTCGGTGAAGCGGTCTACGAAAACAGGACTGTTGTGATTCGCTTCTTCTTCCACAATCGTGAGAATTTTGGGCTTTGTGGTTTTGATCAACGAAAGAACCTTTTCGATGCCACCAGGTCGAGCAAGAAGACGGTGAAGTTCAAAAACAGAATTTACCGCCAGCGTCTCGACCTCGGGAGGTCGGATATCGAGCACTTTAGGCTCAAGATCTGCCAAACTATTGGCCATGAATCCCCTGAACTCAAACTTGACGCCAATAGTTTCAGCTAACTGCGCTAACTTACATCCCACTTGATGCAAAACATCAGTATTATCCGGCTGAGGCGGGCCAATACCCGTCAATCGGAAAGCCGGCGGTCCACCTGGCCTTAATGCAAGAGCCTGCATTAAAGCCGGCCATTGCATCCCCTGTTTTAACCCGAAATCGATAACATGAACTCTGTTTGACGTTGCAAAAGCTTCCAGTATAGCTTGATTGGCTGTAAAATGAGCGAATTTCAAGTAAGGGCAAGTTTCATAAAAGTGCATCTGCAGCATATCGGTGCAGGAAGGGTGAAGCGAGTCTTGTGGGTAAACGCCGTAAATTCGACGAGCTAAGGCTTCAGCAAAATAGGTAGCCACTTTCCTCATTGAACCAACTTGAGACGCCGCGAGTAAGCCTATATGTTTGACCAAAGCATCAGCCAGCTTGAGATTCTCTTGTTGGACAGCTTCGGCACAAGCCATCAAAGTGTGAACCAGTCGAACCCCAGCTTCCTGTGAGTCAACCAAGACGACAGGCCGAGTTGATGACTCAATTGGTGAAGAAGATGACTCATTTCCCGCGGATGGAATCAAAGTTTTGATCCGTTTTGGTTGTGGGTAAGCAGCAACACCGGGAATTGCCCTCAGATCGTACTCAGAATCATCATTATAAACCTGGGAATGATTGCTGCTAGCAATTTGTTGATGTTTGGAATCCGAATTGGGGAAAACAGGATCAAGATCTGGTGTTGGTGGATTGTTCAACCCAGTCAGCATGCTTCGAACCCAGCTCGAAAGATCGGAAGGATTGTAATGAACAGTGTCAGAAGCAATATGTGAAATCCCATCTTCTTGAGCAGTTCCCATAACCATGTCCAACTGTTCCATTTTTTGAGCCACATCCTCCATGTCTGAAGACCGAACTTTATAACCCAAAACGGCCAATAGCTCGTCCATGTCGCCGGCATCTTGATCTTCTTCCCATAATTTCCCTTTGTTAGTGCTTGAGCTCTCAACCTTTGAGCCACTGCTACTGCCATAACTGCCGCCGCCGCCGGCTCCACAGATTTCCTGATGTTCTCTCTTCATTTTTTGGTTTTTGGAGAGTATAGAACGAAAATCCTAGGCTACAATTTGATCATGTTAAGGAATTGAAATTCGGGTTACGATTTTTCTTGGATTTCAGCTTTTTTTCCTGGATTTAAAGAAAGAAAGAAAAATGGAAGAAAACTGAAAGAGAAAAGGAAATAAATGGGTGGGAAGGGAGGCGTAAAGGAGGAAATAGGGAAGAAGAGATAAGGAACAACGGAGGCCATAATAATAATGGCATTTTTCTTCTTTTTCTTTATATGTTTTAAAAGATAATGTTTAAATTATGGTACAAATTTTTCCATTAATTTGTATCGGATATAAATTTATAATATTATAATTTGCTTTCCTGATATGTTTAATATTTTTTATATAATTATCAGTATTTAATTTATTAGTAAAAAATTGATTTAATTTGTTTCATATCTAATTGTTTCTTGTAACCCATTAAAACACTTCATAGTTTTATTTAATATTGAATTTCTGTTATAATTGATATTCAATACAATGAGTGTAAACAATAATTCTACAAATGATTTTATGATAATAGCAAATTTAGTAATTTACTTTAAGTATTTAAAAAAAAAATAAACACTTACAATTATATTAATGTTACTTAGGAAATTATTTTTTATCAATAATGTATAAAGAATAATCATCGATTTAATTTTCAGATCGTGTGACAGTCTTGTCAATGTATAAAAAAACTTAATATTTGTAATAATATTTACACTGTTTATAAAAAATAAAAATATTATCGATGTATCTAATGCTCTGATTCAATAATATAATTGTATTTTTAATATTATTTATTCGTGAAATAAACTTATTCTTCCATTTTAAAACACTACATAAACCTAAAAGAGGAGTCGTAGCAGCTCCGCAATTCTAAAAAAAATGAAAAATAAAAGAAAATGAGGGGGGTTTATAGCGTACTGCTGGGTGCATAGTAAATATTACCAATAAACTAACTCCCTCCCGTCTCCACACATTTGATCGAGAATCAGCTGGCCGTACGATTCTATCATTTACTTTTAATGTTTGGGTTTTGCAGACTGTGGGCTCTACCTTCTTTATTCCCGTTTCCTTTTCCAATCTTTCGTGGCCCTCGTGTTCTTCACGCTCCTATCTCCAAATATAAATATCTTTTATTTTGATAACTATATTCTAGTTTGTAAAATCATGCCATGCTTAAAATTGAAGTACAATGATAGAATTTAACATTGAACTAAAATACAACGACAATTTTATTATATTGGTAAATTTGATCTTAATTTCAAATTTTACCATATTTTTTGATTATTATGAGATATAATGGTGATAAAAATTCAACAAACAAAAGTAATACTCCATCCGTCCCACTAAAACTGTCACATGTTGACATTTTTCTGGTCAAAATTTTTTAATTTTGACTATAATTTATTTAAATATTTTAATTAATTAAAAATTATAAAAAATATATTTAAAAACTAGTTGATTCAAAGTTTTTAAAATATATTTTTTCATATTTTTATCAATAATAAATTTTAAATTATAAGAGGTCAAAGTTGAAAAAGTTTGACCCAAAAAAAGTCAACATATGACAATTTTAGTGGGACAGAGTGAGTATAGTAAATTATTATTACAAACACAATTGTACTAATAATCAAAATATATTCAGATAAGTTTTATATTTAAACTATAATAAAATCTAGAGTAAAAATTCACATATAATATTTGTATGTCTCAATCTTACCCTTAAACTAAAATTTTATTGGCCTAAATGAATTTTTAAATAACCAACAAACGTTTGGTATACGTGTCTTGATAAAATATGTTTCTAAAAAAATAGTACATAATTTAATTTTAGAGACAATATCATTAAAAGAGGTAGTCACAAATCTCAAATAAGAACTATAAAACAGACATAAAAATTAAAAAAATAATATTCTTTTTAAAAAAAATACAAGTTGCCGCATATTCCAATTATCGCTTTATGCAAGAGAGAAATAGAAGTTTTATAGTCCACAATAAATAAACTCAAAGTGCGGATAAGTGATTAACACGCTCCCTTCATTCGAGTGAGCGCGTCATTTTCACTTCCAACATGGCCACATGGTCGAAATGTAGTCAAACTTTTATCTCAGAAAATCATCAACCGCGACTGTAACCACTCCCCAAACCACAAAGAGCGTAGTGTCCTTAAAGGCCATGTGGCGGGTAAACCAAGCGCGTGTGTTGCACATATATTTCTCGAACCTGGTGATTCTTTAGTGGGACCCATTGCAAATGTAAAGATTAGAATGGAGAGATGGATTCAGACGTCAACATCGATTTTGGGACCAATGTCCCATGGGGGTTCACATGACACATTGCCGTTATTTGATATCAGTTTGGAGAAAAAAATTATCGTTTGAGTATAATTCTATTGATGTTGTCATAAAATATAATATAAAAATATAAAATTAATATGTTTAAGGATGAATCTACCACGTTCGACGAACATTGATGAACACCATTAATGCTGAACATCATTAAATTAAGGATTTTAGGTTTGTAATGGAATCTAGTAGAATGTAATTAAATACATTCTTAAAAAAATGTGTTTAATTAATTTTAGGTTGTTTAATGTAATTAATACTCACTTAAAATGATTTATTGTTTAGGGTATAGTGTTTGGAGTTTGGGGATTGTGGTTGAGGTTTTAGGGTTTAATATTCAGAGGTTTAGGGTTTAAGGTCTGTGTTTGGAATTTGGGTTTAAGATTTAAGGTTTGATATTTAAATTTAGGGTTTGTGGTTTAAGATTTGGAGTTTTATTATTAATTAAACTAAAAATTTAAATTAATGTAACACAACTTTTTAAGAATGTAATTAATTACATTCTACTATATTTCTTTAAAAAGTAAAAGAAATATTAATTATAAAAACTTATAGTGTTGTTAGCATAACCCTTAAATTAATTAATAAAGATTAAAAATTTAAATGACTCAATATATAATTATAAATTATTCAAAATAAAATCTCAATTAAACTATTTTTCATATATATTATATTATTATTTTTCTTGAAATAATTGTATTAAATATCAATATTAGTCAATTTTAAAAAATAAAAGCCTAAATCCTCACCTCAAAACCTTAAAAATTATCGTGCTTTGAATGCAACATGGAAGTTGGCTCAACCTCGCCGCTTCCAAGATTCCTAGGGTTTTTAAATTGAAACCGGTTTCAATTTTTCGATGGAAATGACGGCGTAGTTAGAGCGGGATTTATTGAGTTTTGGAGAGAGAAAGACAACTAAAGAGAGATGGAAGAAGATATGGAGGTGGAGATAGAGCCAACATTCGAAGTGAGTGAAATCGATCTTGATTACGAGTTTGACGCGGCTCCGGTAGAGGATCGAGAAGCTGAACTTTGGTTTGAATTTAGGGTACAACGTTTTTAATTTCTAGTTTAAGATTTGAGGTTTTGGGTTATTTTTTAAATTGACTAATATTAGTATTTGATCTACTTATTTTTTAAAAAAGATTTAAAAAAATATTATATATATAGACTATAATTTAATTAAAATTTTATTTAAAATAAAATTTATAATTATATGTTAAGTCTTCGAAAGTTTTATTTAAAATAAAATTTATAATTATATGTTGAGTCCTCGAAAATTTATTTCTTTATTAATCAATTTAACCATGTTTAGTGGTGGGATGAGTCTACCACGTGCGACGAACATCGATGAACATCACTGATGATGAACACCGATGAACACCATTAAATTAATTAATAAAGATTTAAAATTTTAAGGACTTATCATACAATTAATAATTATTTTAAAAAAGTTCAATTAAATTATTTTATATATATATTAAAATTTTATTTTTTTAATAAGGATAAACTATATATTTAGTACCTCACTTATTTCCGTATTTCTATTGAACCCTCATTATTTAAATATTATTTTAATTTAATTCTATTCTTTATAAAAAAATAATTTAACCCTCAACCTAAAACCCTAAACTATTAAACCTTAAACCCTTAAACTCTTAAACATATACCCTAAACCATATACCTTTAAAAATAATTTCACATCATCGACAGAATAGTTATCGTTTACCGCTCGTTTTGATAGCGCTCAATGTGTTGTGAAAATTAGTGATCGGTTTTTTTTTTTTTTGTAAATGAGACAAATTAAACTAAGAATCACCCCATAGTGAGCCTCTACAATATACAATACTCGATACAGATTAATTAACAAAACGAAAAAGAATGGTTATTGCCTCTATACTTGACTCACGTAGCCTGGAGATAAAAAATGTAGTTATTGGAGCTGTGTTGTTTCACAAGTGCTTCACTCTCAAGTCTCAACACTACAGCCAAGGTCCTTGCAAAATTAACAAAATTAGAAAAGGCCTCTTACAGGCACACCAACCAATTTGAGGTCTATCTCATGTAGCTGATAGCCGGCTCGAATTCTGTTTACCGGAGATGATATCTTCCTTTAACTTGAGGTATCAATATCTCCACCGTTTGCAGGATTCGTTCTAACCTCAAACATCAACGAAATTTACCAGCAAATACTGAAATTGTCAAGAGACACCAAATTCAAGTCATGGAAACTAAAAACCTCAGTTATGTTCATAGCATTCAACAAAATAATAGTTATTCCAATATATCATCAACCGTCCATTTACAACACAAAATCAGTCCTCGCACCTTCTTGTTCGATTCCGTAAAAGACACTTCACATCTTCTGGTTCCCGATTTCTATGCCACCACTCTCTCTTCCCAATCGTCTCTATAACCTCTTGTTCTGCTTCTTCTTGACTCTTCACCAATATTTCCACTCCTAGGTCCCTTGGAACACCTCTAAGGTCCCTTTCATTCTCAACCCTTCTGCCACATGAATTTATTCGCATCAAAACCTTATCGACAGAGAAGAGGCCGCCGTCTAGGCCTCGAGGAACAAGGGAGATATCGGCGCTGGTTTTGAGGTAATGAAAGAGGTGAAGTTTGGTGAAATCTGGATCGTCAAACAAGGAGCACCATGCCTTTGAAACGCTCTTGAAGCGTAGAAGATTAGTGATCGTTGTTAACACTATATTAGGAACCCTGTAATGTTTGAGATGTATTGTATTCTGTTGAATATGTGTTTGATCGTAAATTAATTAAACTCGAATCTCCTAGAATTAAACTCGAGTCTTCTAGAATTAATTTTGATATATATAAAAAATAATTTAATTAAATTTTTTAGGAGAATTCAACGATTCATTGAATTGAATTGAATCGATGATGGTGAAATTATTTTTAATGGTATATGGTTTAGGGTATATGTTTACGAGTTTAAGGGTTTAAGGTTTAATAATTTAGGGTTTTAGGTTGAGGGTTAAATTATTTTTTTATAAAGAATATGGTCAAATGGAAATAATATTTAAATAATGAGGGTTTAATAGAAATCCGGAAATAAGTGAGGTACTAAATATATAGTTTACCCTTATTAAAAAAATAAAATTTTAATATATATAAAAATAATTTAATTGAATTTTTAAAATAATTATTAATTGTATGATGGGTCCTTGAAATTTTAAATCTTAATTAATTAATTTAATGGTGTTCATCGGTGTTCATCATTAGTGATGTTCATCAATGTTCGTCGCACGTTGTAGAATTTTCCTTAGTGTTGTTTAACATTAATGGTGTTCAACGGTGTTTGACAAACATTGTAGAATTTTCCTATGTTTAAATAATCAATATCCTCCTATATATAAGAAATCAATAAGTGGTGTTAATAGAAAAGCAGATGATATTAATCTTAAAAGACTCGAGTTTCAATCGCTTTGTTTGCGATGTATATATTGTCAAATAATTAAGAACATGTTATCTTTGAAAAAAAATCTAAGATTAAAATTTATTTATTTTTTCTTTCAAAATTTCGAAAAGCAGAAAATGTTATGAGATCTTAAAATTTAATATTTTACTTACGCGTATCTAATCCGACTCAAAACAATAAACTTAATTTAAATCGTTCATATTTACTTTATTACAACTTAATAAAAAATTGCACTCTCATTTGTATGGAATTTGTAAGTGAACTAGTCTGTAATGAACCAAATACTCAAGCTAGCTTTCTGTTAACAAATAATAGAATTACAGAAGAAAAGAGATATAAGAAAGGGAAAGGTGTCTGCAAAAAACATTGAACCTAGAGAGAAAATAGCCGCAGCCAAATATTTAACAATTTTCATACCATCCTTTTAGCCTCCTAATTTATTTATACTAATAATATTTTAATATAATTAATATAAAACCTAAGTAATTCATGTGGTCCCCCTTCAACTATTTCAACACCAATATAATTAATATAAAACCTTTGCCAAACACAATTCCCATCTAAACTTCTAACGAGATGGGTCATAAGCTTCCTCATTAACTACAACCTAAATCGATTAGGGTCATCGAACTTAACAAGCACCTTTACACGTGTAAACACCAATGAATAAATTTTTTTTCGATTTGGAGCGTCTCGTTGTTTTGCTTCATCATTTTTGTATTCGTTTCATATGGTTCGATGATGGTATTTAATTGTAAATATTAAATTAAAAATACTTGAATAAAAAATATTAAAATTATTTTTATCACACTATCTAAATTATGTAATAATTTTATATCTAAGATATTATTAATATAATTAGTATCTTACCAACAACTAGTTGGTCTAACAAAATGAGATGCTAAGTTCCTTAAGTAAAGAGTCGTTAAGATTTTCATTTTCAAAACTAGGAATCAATGATATCTTTTTAACATTCAGTGTACAATATTTACACTACTCAAGCCACTTCTCACATCTAGATTGAATGACATTAAACGCTTAAATATACTCAATCACACGTCCTCATGTATATTATACTAACAACAATGTTAATCAAACTATACATAATGAATTCAGACATGGGCGGTTCCACACTCTCCAAATTTTTAAAAAAATTGAAAAAATTTAAGTTAGGATAATAGTAAAATTGAATTTCAGTCCCTTAAAATATATAATTTATATTTCTATCCCTTCTAATTTTAAACATTTTTAAGTAATTCCTTTAATATATAACTTTGAGTTCCGCCATTTAATTTTAACTTTCTTGTTTGGAAAGGGTTGAGAAAGCATCTTATTCATCATCTTAGAGCTTTGATTTCTCTTGGAATCTAAACTCGACTCCACGAAAGGAAAGCAAATTGAGTCTCGAACTATGAACTTTGGGAAGGAAATTGCTTTTCTAGACGTAGGAGAGACATGATTTTATAGATAATTGCATACAGAGAATAAGCCAGAATTTAGGGTTAGAAGAAAAAAATATAAATATTTAAAAATGGAGACAAATTTATAAATAATCTATTTTTTAAAAGAAATTATATAAAAAGATTAAGGTAGAAAAAAATGGGGTAGGGGAAAATTGCCCCTCCCCACCCTTTAATAGCTTTGTCATTGATTGCATACAAGGATATTGGGGGGCGAAAATAGATTTTCAATATAAAATTTTTAAAAAATTTCAAAATCATATATATATAGATATATTCTAAGTTTTCAAGGACGGCTGCCTCGTCAACCCTTGGTCCATCCTTGATTGCATACCAAATGCATATGATGCTGATGTATTTTTAAAGAATTCTGAATTCGTACGTATTTAATTAATTATATAAATTAAATTGGTTCTAATCAAATCGTATTAGTTAGGCATGTATTTCAAATGAGGTTTATATACGTTAAAGAAACATACATGTATAATTTATAACAATGATTATCTCATATTTCTGGAAAACACTTAATTCATTTTGTGTATTCATTCTATGTTCTTACTATTAGTTTGTATTATAATCATATTTATAGTATTATATTAATATAAAAATTTAATTTTTTAAACGGGTTTAATCAGAATAATTAATTTGACTTACTAATGACATTATAAAAATAGAGAAATCAAATTAAACCAAATTAAAGTAAAAGAGCTAAATTTCAAATTTAAACATATTATGGGAATAAAATCATAATTTAACATGTAAATAAATCTATAACCATGTGTCACACACGCATCAACCACCCTGATGATAGTGACGCTGAAATCATATTATTCAACTAAATACACGCACCAATTAAATTTCTTAAAAGTTAGTATTGATTTTGCTCTGCTTCTAACTTTTTGAAACAGATCACGCACACAATGTTTTCTAACTTATTATAAACGAGCGAACAAAAACCCTCCACTCTTTTTCGATGCTTTTATATGTAATTTAACGCTAAAATATCAAATTCTAAATTTAAATTTTAAGTTTAAAGTATTATTTAAAAAAATAAACCATGTACTCTATACTTTACGCACTAACTCCAAACTCTAATGTCAATAATTATTTCTAAACCTTCAAGTTAATTTTTTAGTATTGAAGCATAAATTAAATACAGACACCAAAAAAGATAGTGAGCGTTGATAAATTTATTTTTGATTTTTTTAACAATTTCTAAGGAGAGGAAAGAGGAAATTTGCTCCTAATAGGTTTCGAACCCACAACCTAAGGGAGAGAGAAGAGTGTAAATTGAGAATTTTAACCATTTACTCTAAAAATTGTTAATTAAATTCATTACTAATTGAATGTTAAATTTAGCACCTGCAATTTTTTAAACTCATACTTTTGTTTAGTGTTATGTTTTTTTATTATACCATATAAATTGTGTAGGTGATGTTGTTTGCTGGAACTGATGCATCAGCAATCACTTTAGAATGGGCAAAGCCCAATTTACTTAACAACCCACATGTGTTGATCATAGCTAGAGCCGAAATTAGATTCTGAAATTGGGCAACAAATTTTGATGGGCGAAGCCCATGTTCCCAAGCTTCCATGCCTTAAAAGCATCATACACGAGACCATTGGGTTGCACACAACATGTCCACTTCTACTTCAGTACTGCCACACTTGGCAATTGGCATCGTCTAATTGAAAGATATGCGGTTGCGACGTGCCACGATTGTGATTATCAATGCATGGCCCATTCTTAGGGACCCTGAGTAGGGGTGTAAAGGAGCCGAGTCAAGTACAAGCATTATTAAATTCGACTTAGCTCGTTAAAAATTCGAGTTCGGTAGTTTTTAACGAGTCTGAATAATATGAACTCGACTCGGCTCGTTAAGAATTCTAGTCGAGTGTTAATCGAGTTTTGATCGAGTCGAACTCGAGTAGCTCATGATTTGTCTCGTCTCATTTAAAGCCCTATTAAGAAAAAAAACTTTGATACACAAGTTGTGTAAACTTTAGGGTTTAGAGTTTAGGATTTAGGATTTAGATTTTAAGTTATTAGTTTAGGGTTTAGAGGTTTAGGTTGTTGGGTGTAGAATTTATGGTTTAGATTTTAAAGTTTTGGACTTATGTTTAGGGTTTTAGGTTTAGGAATTTAGATTTTAAATTAAAAAAATTAAAAAATAGTATATTATATTTTCGAGTAGCTCACGAGCTTTTCGAGTCAGGTATCGAGTAGCTCGACTCGGCTCGTTAAGAACTCAAGCCGGGTTCGAGCTCGAGTTGAGCCTAATCAAATCTAGTGTTGACCGAGTCAAAATCAAGTTGCTCGTGATCTATCTCGTCTTATTTACAACCCTAACCATGAGTTATGGGATGATCCGATGTTTAGGTCGGAGATGGGGATGTTCGAGAATGGCGAAGGGGAATCGAACAAGATGGTGCCATTTGGTTTGGAAAGAAGGGCATGTCCCCGAGCTGGGTTGGCTCATCGAATTATGGGGTTAAGTTTGGGATCGTTGATCCAATGTTTTGAATTGGAAACGGTTAGTGAGGAAGAAATTGGTATGGCACAAGGAGGTGCCATTAGAAGCAATGTGCAAAGCTCGTTCCATTGCTATTTAGAGGTGACAAACGGGTCGTTCGGATTGGATTCGGGTTGGACTGATTTTCAGTTTGAGTTGTTTTCGATTTAGGTCCGATTCAGGTTGGACCAGATCTGAATCAGATTTAGTTCGAGTCCATGTTATTTCGGATCAGGTCGGGTTAATATCGTATCAGTTGATTTTTCGGGTCGGATCAGTATCAGATTGGTTACCTTTTCGAGTCGGGTCTATATCGGATCGGTTGATTTTTCGGGTTGGGTCAATATCAGATCAGTCAGCTTTCAATTAGAGTCAACGTATGAATATGATCTTTTAAAGGAGAAAAAAATGATATTAAACTATTACTAAAGGTAGTTGTTAATTAATAATATAACACAAAATGAGAATAAAACATACACATTTGAGGAAATTAAATTCGGGTTGATTTCGGTTTGGGCTGTTTTTGGTTCGGTTGATTTTTGGTTCGGGTTAATTTTCGATTCGAGTGGTTTCGGTTTCGGTTAATTTCGATTTGGGTCAAATTTAGACCATCATGTTCGAGTTTATATCGAGTCTCGGGTCGAGTAAATCAGTTCGAATCTCGAATTCCGGGTCAAGTTTGCCACGTCTAATAGCTAATAAAGTACTCATGGAATAGGTCAAATTTCCGCAATTTGAGAATTTAATCTTTTGGCCAGTTAACTGCACTACACGTCTCTAAACTCTGGCCCTTGTTCTAAATTAGTCTAGAAATTTGTGAATGTTTTAATTTCATCTCCAAACTATAAGTTTCATATTAGATTGGTCTCAAACTTTTGAATGTTCTAATTTTATCCTCAAATTATTATTTATGTCGCACCATTTTATCACATAACACACATTAGAGTTTACACGAAGATCAATAACTTTTATAACAATTCTATTAACATGGAACATGATTAGCATGTATTGATAGTTTGGAGACGAAATTAGAATGATATGGGGATCAAATTAGCATTAGAATCATAGGTTGGGGATGAAATCAAAACATTTAAAAGTTTAGGAGTCAATTTAGAATGAGGGTCATAATTTGAGACTGAAATTGAAATATTCAAAAGTTAAAAATCAAATTAAAATGAGAGTAATAGTTTGAGGACGTATGATGTAATTAACCCATAATATTTTAACCAAATCAAATATTTTTAGTTTTTAAAGAAAGAATTGTTATCATATGCCTCATTAAAACTCTTAAAATTAACTGGATGTTTTTTTTTAATTTTCTTTTACAGCTCGAAACTTTAGTCCATTGAGGTACTTATAACTTAATATGTCGCTCTTCAAATTATTTCCAATAATTATTTATTTTGAATTGTTTGCAATAATATGGAAATAATAATCATATTTTTGTTTTATTACTGCAAAGTAAATGTGGTTTTCAATATTTACAAGGCAAAAGTATCTCAGAAGTAATAGAACATCAAATTTGTTTTCTTTAAACAATAAATATTGCGGCGCATTCAAACTACAATGGCATATGGAAGAGAGAGAAATCTAATTTAATTGATATTGAATTAAATATTATGATATTTAAAATTTGGATTAATATCCTATACACTGGCAGTGGAAATTGAAAGTTTCTACAAGCGCCTTAGTTTTAGGGTATAGGGAGTTAGTTTAGGGTATAGGGTTTAGGAGTTTAGGTGTAGGGGTTTAGAATTTAGGGATAGTTGTTTCAATTTAAGGTTTATAGTTATAATTTAAGGTTAATAGGTTAGGGTTTAGTTTTTAGGGTAATATGGTGATGATTTAGGTTTTAACTTATAAACCCTAAATTATAATCCTAAACCTTAAATTGAAACAACTATCCTTAAATTCTAACCCCCTACACCTAAACCCCTAAACCCTATATCCTAAACTAACTCCATATACCCTAAAACTAAGGTGCTTGTGGAAACTTTCAGTTTCCACTGCCTGTGTATAGAATATTTATCCTTAAAGTTTTATTATTGTGAAACAAATATTTTAATTTTGATATAACTAAAAACCTAAGGACTAAATCGAAAAAGTCAAAACGAATTTTAAGTCCTTAAAATATCCCCATATAATTTTAGTATTATGCCCAAGTTAAAAACATACATTTTCAAATACTTTTTCTAAGTGTTTCAAGCCAAAGCAGTGTTTTTCAAGCACCCGTTTCGAAACGGCCCTAAGGCGTTTCGAAACATTTTCACCACTGTCGACCACCGTTCCGAAACGTGTATCGAAACACTTGAAACCGTTTCGAAACGGCACAACACGTTTCGAAATTGTTCTTCATGTTGGATTTAAAAAGGGCTAAATTATTTCAAATATTTCAGACTTTAAATACAAAAGGTGTGTTTCGAAACGGATCAATCCCGTTCCGAAACGACCCTTTGACAGTAGCCATTTCGTTTCGAAACGGATCAATCCCGTTCCGAAACAAGGGCTAGGTTTCATTTTGAAAATATGACCGTTGTATGTTTTAACTGATTTTCTGAAAACCGTTAAGGCATTTCGAAACGGGCTAGTACCGTTCCGAAACGACCCTTTTACAGTGGCAAAACCGTTCCGAAACGGCCCTAAGGCGTTTCGAAACGGGCTCTTAAATGCACCCCAACGGCTCTTTCTATTTTAGTCCGTTCCGAAACAGGTTTCCCGTGTTCCGAAACGGGTTGGTGCAGACTGCATTTATGGTGGCAAGAGAGGGTTCCAACGGCTCCATTTATGTTCCCAACCACCCAAACGGCTAGAAATCAATGAGAAGGTATAAAAGGGACATCCAAAAGCATCAGCAACAACTATTTGAACTTCAAGCAAACATCCAAACATCAAATTCAAGCATTAGAGCAAAAATCCCAACTTGTGTAAAATCCCAATTTGTATTCTTCATTCTTACTTTGTAAAGTTGGGTTGAGTGCTTGTATTGGGGCTATCATTTGTATTGAGAGATACCTAATTAGCCTTCAAATTTCTTTGTTCTATTGAGTGAGGGTTGGGTTGATTTTTGGGTAGAAAAATCAACCGATATTGTAAAGGGTTGCCTCCTTGTCCTAGAAAAAGGGAAGATCAATTTAGTGAAATTGTTGCAAATCCTTAGTGAGACTAAGGTAGTGGATGTAGAGTTCATTTGAAACTTGAACCACTCTAAATTCCTTGTCCTTCAATTTTAATTTGCCAATTTTCACTACAATCCTTTAAATTTCCAATTCACCCCCCCTCTTGGTAAATATCGATCTTTCGATCCACTCAACAATTATGTTTTTTTTATCAAATATGAGAACTCGCTACATTCTCATGCCTCATTAAAAAACCTCCCTAAGCCTAAATGGAAGAAAAAGAGTGCACTCGAATGTAGCTATATGTGACAAACACAATAATCAACGCCACAAACGGCGATACAAAACAGCACCCCACATGTACCCCAACCCCTCCGGACTACACAACCACCATACTGTGCCTGCAATCTTGGTCCAACTAAAAGTCCCATCCAACACTCTAGAACCAAACATATAGAAATAAGGCATCATTTCATTAGAGATCATGTCCTTAAGGAAGATGTGGTTATAGAGTATGTAGACACCTTGAATCAATTAGCGGACATTTTTACAAAACCCTTAGACAAAGAGCGTTTTTGGTCCCTTAGGAGAGAGTTAGGTCTAGCTAGCCTATCTTGACCTTTTAGGACCTCTTCTGTGCTTAAATATGCTTGATTTTGTGAAATGCCATGTTGATGTGTTTAAACTCCTAATTTCATCCATGCTTATAGTTAGGGGGAGTATGTTTATGCTTAAATATGTTTTGCCTGCTCATTCATGACATTTATGCATGTTAGGCCTCTTAAAAGATCATTTTTCTGCATTTTTAGAGCCTCATCTGCCTTCCAGGCCCAGGTGTATCGAAACGGGTGAACCTGTTTCGATACGGATACCTTAAATCCAGTTCTGAGAAGAGGGCGTTTCGAAACGCCTAAAAGCGTTCCGAAACGTTTTTGATTCTGCCAAGGGGTGTATCGGAACGCGTTCCGATACGGGTCAAAGGGAGTTTCGATACAGTCAACACCGTATCGAAACGTTCTGTTTATGGTTTTAAAATGGTCAAAACCCTAGCCGCCCGTTCCGAAACGGTCTTGACCGTTCCGAAACGGCATCGCGGACTGCTTTAAATTAGGGCTTTTAATGATACAAACTCACTTTATATCAAACTCTAAAACCCTAAACCGCCTCCCTCTCTATAAATACCCTCTAAAACTCTTTGATTTTCACAAAATTGTGAGGGGTTTTACTCTACAACTCAAGTCTAAGCAAGTTTCATCAATCTTGTGCAAGGATTTTTCTCAAATCATCCAAAATCCCAAACTAAGGTAATTTTTCTATTTTTTTTCTTTTCTTTCAATTCATGTTCGAATCTTAGGTTAGAAAATTTTTATTTTTGTATAAATTATATGTTTTTGTTGTGGGTTTTCAAAATCTTGTGAAAATTTTTTCAAATCTCAAATTTTTTGATTCGAATATAAAATTTTTCAATCGTATTTTTTTAAAACTGTTTTTTATTTTAATTTTGTTTTCAAAAACCTAAGTGGGATTTATTATTGGATTGATTATAATTATCAATGCATACACTCAATTTTAAAACACTTGCTTAATGTTTTTAGATGGCGGATCAATCGAACAAAAAGCGCAAGGCCGTTCAATCCGGTGAATCGAGCATTCGTCCGAATATCACGATGCTTTTTCAGAAATCTTTCAAGACTTCGGAGGCACGTGCTCGGTTCTCTTTTGTCAAGGAATTCGTGGTTCGTAAAGAACGTGTCATTGATCTTGAGTTCCTCAATTCCGAACGATTCCTTTTTCGTTATCTTCCTCGTTTGGATGAGTGGAATCTCATGGATTTCTTGAGCCTTCCGGATGTTTGCTACAAAAATATGGTACTCATCTTTTACTCTAATGCTCATTTTCTTTATGATGAGTCCAAAACCGAGATCATAGGGATTGAGTCATCCTTACTAGGCAAAAAGGTTGTCATAAATGTTAAACTTTTAGAGTCTGCTCTTAAACTTAAAAATGAGGGTCTTGAAGATGAACGCCACTTTGGCTCTTTCACCAGTAAGGCACTTTATTTGGATGTGCACGATCGAGTTCTTCACTTGATGGTGTCTTGGTTTATTCGTCCTTCCGGAGGCAAATACTCTCATATTCGTCACACTGATCACTTTTGGCTAGAGTGTTTCCGTAGGGGTGAGCGCCCAAATGTCCCTAAGATAATTTTTGCCGAGATTGTCAATAATATCAAGCTTATTGACACGAATGAGTTAAAGTCTTTTACTTATGGCATTGTCTTGAGCGTCCTATTTCATCATCTTGAAATTGATTGTACCTACGACTCTCCGATCCCTCGCAAGACCAAGATTGGTGAATCATCCCTTCGAAAGTCCGGGTTCCAATATGTGAATGGTGTTTGGGAAAGAGTTGATAGAGAAGCGGATCCTGCTCCCGTTGCTCCTCCACCGCAAGTTCCAGTTGCAAACAATGAAGCCCTCACAACTTTTCTCACCGAGCGGTTCAATGCTTTGGACACTCGGATGAATGCTTTGGACACTAGCATTGCTTCGGGCTTTGAAACAATGGGAAATCGTTTGAAGAATGTCGAGGACCGCCTTCTTTCTCTTGAGACTTCTCATTCCAACTTGGATCTTTCCTTCTCCACTCTTTATGGGCAATGGACGAAGTTTCACCGTTCTCAAGCCAAGGATGATGATGGTGATGATGAGGATGATGATGACGAGGCTTAGGATCTTCATATCATATCATATTATTTATGCTTTTTAGGATTAAGATTGCATCTTTTGTTTTCTCATGTTTTTAGGAACCTATGCTTATGACTTTTTATTTGGGATTTTATTGTTTGAATTATGTTTGAATTATGTTTTGGATATTTTTATTATGAATTAATTCTATGGTTGCTTATTATTGCTTATTGTACTAATCTTTTATCTTCTCTATGAGCTTATGTTGTTCTTTTTGATCTAACAAAAAGGGGGAGAAGAAATTTAAGAGCCACAACACTAAAATTCCTTTTTAAATTTTAAAAGGTTTTTAAACTTAAACTTCAAATCAAATTTTTTTTAAAACCTATCTTAAATTAAGGGGGAGTTAGAATATTTTTCAAAACTTTCAAAATTCCAAAAATTCTAACTTTGGTTTTGTTATATCAAAAAGGGGGAGATTGTGAAACAAATATTTTAATTTTGATATAACTAAAAACCTAAGGACTAAATCGAAAAAGTCAAAACGAATTTTAAGTCCTTAAAATATCCCCATATAATTTTAGTATTATGCCCAAGTTAAAAACATACATTTTCAAATACTTTTTCTAAGTGTTTCAAGCCAAAGCAGTGTTTTTCAAGCACCCGTTTCGAAACGGCCCTAAGGCGTTTCGAAACATTTTCACCACTGTCGACCACCGTTCCGGAACGTGTATCGAAACACTTGAAACCGTTTCGAAACGGCACAACACGTTTCGAAACTGTTCTTCATGTTGGATTTAAAAAGGGCTAAATTATTTCAAATATTTCAGACTTTAAATACAAAAGGGGTGTTTCGAAACGGATCAATCCCGTTCCGAAACGACCCTTTGACAATAGCCATTTCGTTTCAAAACGGATCAATCCCGTTCCGAAACAAGGGCTAGGTTTCATTTTGAAAATATGACCGTTGTATGTTTTAACTGATTTTCTGAAAACCGTTAAGGCGTTTCGAAACGGGCTAGTACCGTTCCGAAATGACCCTTTTACAGTGGCAAAACCGTTCCGAAACGGCCCTAAGGCGTTTCGAAACGGGCTCTTAAATGCACCCCAACGACTCTTTCTATTTTAGTCCGTTCCGAAACAGGTTTCACGTGTTCCGAAACGGGTTGGTGCAGACTGCATTTATGGTGGCAAGAGAGGGTTCCAACGGCTCCATTTATGTTCCCAACCACCCAAACGGCTAGAAATCAATGAGAAGGTATAAAAGGGACATCCAAAAGCATCAGCAACAACTATTTGAACTTCAAGCAAACATCCAAACATCAAATTCAAGCATTAGAGCAAAAATCCCAACTTGTGTAAAATCCCAATTTGTATTCTTCATTCTTACTTTGTAAAATTGGGTTGAGTGCTTGTATTGGGGCTATCATTTGTATTGAGAGATACCTAATTAGCCTTCAAATTTCTTTGTTCTATTGAGTGAGGGTTGGGTTGATTTTTGGGTAGAAAAATCAACCGATATTGTAAAGGGTTGCCTCCTTGTCCTAGAAAAAGGGAAGATCAATTTAGTGAAATTGTTGCAAATCCTTAGTGAGACTAAGGTAGTGGATGTAGAGTTCATTTGAAACTTGAACCACTCTAAATTCCTTGTCCTTCAATTTTAATTTGCCAATTTCCACTACAATCCTTTAAATTTCCAATTCACCCCCCCTCTTGGTAAATATCGATCTTTCGATCCACTCAACAATTATGTTTTTTTTTATTAAATATGAGAACTCGCTACATTCTCATGCCTCATTAAAAAACCTCCCTAAGCCTAAATGGAAGAAAAAGAGTGCACTCGAATGTAGCTATATGTGACAAACACAATAATCAACGCCACAAACGGCGATACAAAACAGCACCCCACATGTACCCCAACCCCTCCGGACTACACAACCACCATACTGTGCCTGCAATCTTGGTCCAACCATCGCCGCAAATCCGCCGGTTCAACAGTTAACAACTCCTTAGCAAAGACGCCGTCCATCGATTTCGCCGCAATCCTATCGGCCACAGTGTTTGCCGAACGGTCAATGTGTCTCAACACAACATCCCAATCCCCCTTAAACTCTCTTTGATATCCAAAAGCAGCGCATTCTCCATATTAGAGAACACCCTACCTTGCACCATCCGAACTGCCTCGGCACAATCCGACTCAATGACAACCTTATCGAACCCAAAATTCCGAGCATAACTAATTCCTTCTTTAATCGCCCATAATTCAGCCGTGACAATGTCACACCGCTCTAAAAACTAAGAAAACTCAAATATACCACTTAAATCAAATTTTTTTATTATGTTTTAAATCAAATTTTCTATCCCACTTAATTCTCATTAGTTTTTTTTTTAATTCCAATTACTTTTTTTATTTTTTAATTAACAACTAAGAAAACTCAAATATACCAAACCCTAACTCTACCCTTAAATCCAAGAATCAACTTTTCAAACAAAACAATTGAATAAAAAAAAGGCTTAAAGGTATCGGCAATCGAATCAATTAGATCATTAGTTTTTGATTTAATCTGACCCATTAAATCACTAGTTAAATAATAATTTAAAAAATTATAAAAGAAAAATAGAAAACCGATTGAATCATTGGCTTTTATCTCGGTTAATGATATTTTAACTATTCGAATAAAATTTTATTTTATACTGTTACTTCAATCAAATAAATCATCGATTTTTAATTTAACCGGTATAACAAACGGATTCGAAAACAATTTTAAGATTTTGACAGGCAAGGAGGGGAGAAAGCAAAAGAGTGGGGGACCAGGACACCAACCACAATTTGGGCAGGAAAATGTAGAAAATAGAAAAGAAAGGGGCTCTCAAATCACCATCAAAGTCCCCCTAATTTGTTCCACTTTTGATTTTCTTTTGTTCTTAGGGTTCCCATAATGTCTGTCCCGGTTTTACACATTTGTTCCATCATCATTCCCTTCACTTTCACTTTAATTATAAAACCAAATGGAATCCCAAGTTTTCCTTTATAATACAACCAATCCCTTGCACTCTTTTCTTTTTTCAAGTGGCAATGCTAAACTTTTCTTTTTCTAAATCCTATCATATTTCCTAGTGGCAGATGTACGTGGAAGGGTGGATGAGTTCGTGTCCACCTTAAACTTTTAAAAGTTCACACATTTTGTTTTGATTTTTTAAATCCTCAAAAATATTTCTGAATCCGGTGTTACAAGATAGCATATGTTCATAATTATTCTTAATCTATTGACAAAACACACACTTTACAGACTTTGTGATTGAACCCAAATCTCTTAGATGAATATCATCTATTTTTTTCACTTAGACTACTTGTTTGATTCACACTAACTTTTTTCTCTTTAAAAAATTAGAAAGAAAAGAAACGAGAAATTAAATTCTAAATATTGGACAGCGCCTGTCTGTCTGTCTAATGGAGAAAAAGTAGTGTCGTGGACCAACACTAAATAATACATCCACCTTACTCACATGCGGAGAGTGGTGGGCCAATCTTTTGCGCATGATGCTGCCTAAATCAAATGTAAGTGGGCCCTCACCCTCACTTTGCTTTTATCATCCTACTCTTCCCTCTTTACAGTTCACATAACCGATATTAACTCGATTAATATTGTTATTATTCGAACATATATAAGAAAACATTTTAAAAAAATTAATCTAAAATTTATATTTAATGCATCAATAATTATGTTTCTTAGGTTTCTTTTGTCGTAAAGCACAAAAGACTGGAACCCCTTAGCAAACACTTTTATGTCTTCTTCTTCTTCTTCTTTTCATTTGATTTTGTGTTTCTGTTAACAGCAAGAAGACAATAGCAACCGTCCCATGGCTGGTGGCAACAAGTTCGCAAGTTTTTTGCATAAACACACCAGCAAAATCACTGTCATTTTAGTCTACGCATTACTTGAATGGATCCTCATCTTCCTCCTTTTACTCAACTCTTTGTTCACCTACTTGATTACAAAGTTTGCCAATTATTTTGGCCTTAAACCTCCATGTCCATGGTGTTCTAGAGTGGATCATGTCCTGGAACCCGACAACAACTCGGACTCTTACAGGGATCTTGTCTGTGACAAACATGGTTCCGAGATTTCGAAATTGAGTTACTGTTCGAGTCATGGGAAACTAGCGGAAACACATCTCATGTGCGAGGAATGCTTGGCTTCTAGGCCAAGTCCTAGTGATGGTAAAGTAATGACGAGGGGGATTGCTTTCATTTCGTGGGTGAGTAGCGATCATAAGGTCGACGATGTCGATAAGGTTGTCCCTTGTTCTTGTTGCAATGGCAGCAAGCTCCATTCTCCTTATTTCTTGTTCAAGCCTAGCTGGGGTGCTTTGGATTATGCAGACAAAGGGAGTTTGATTATAGAAGCGATCGAAGATGATGGTGATGGCAGTGAAAGTGATGATCCGTGCAAAGATGGTGACGATATGATCGAGATTAAACTCGAACATGATGATGATGATGACCGGAACGATCGAAGGGATACGATCGAACATCGGGTGCTTTCTGATGTCCATGAAGATGACAAATCAGACACCATGAACGTTGCAGAGATGCATCTTGGTAGTGTCGCAAGTGGAACATTTGTACCTTGTTTTGATGGAGATTATATGTTGGAGTTCATTGATCTGCACCATCAGAAATGTGTTTCGGATCGTTTAGTTCCTGTTGAATTAGTTGATTTATCAACATCTGCAAACAATTTATCTGAAAATCAGCAATATAATGACACTGAAACTTGTGATTCTTCAATTGAAGATACACAATTACATGGTGCCGATGAGAGTGCAGAGAATACTAGTCCCGGCGAACCCGAAAATCTGGAGCTAGGTATGGAAATTCTATACTGTTTGTTTGCTTAACCATGATTTATTATACTTACAAGCTGCAAGTATTTTCCCCCACTAAATGTGTTCAATTATAGCAGCTAATCAACTAGACAAGGATGATCTTAATCTAACGGCTGAGCAACCGAAACCCGAGATGACATTGTTAAGGATTCAAGACTCTGATCTGCCTCAAGTTCAAGGGTCAGATCCTGAATCAAGCAAGACTCATAATGTTGGTAAGCCTTTACTTATTATCTTAATTACTATGGTCAAGCATTTGATCTTGTGAATGGCAAATATTTATGTACATAACATATGTTCTACAGCCATTCTTGGTGTGACACTAGGTTTCAATGAGGAGAATAGCACAACGGATGAGGATCGAGAGAGGATACATGCTCCTTTATCGATTCGAACGGATCGCAACAACGAAGCAGAGGAGGAAAAGTTTCCCGAGACTCCAACTTCATCACATGAAGTTATGCATTACTTGCATAAGAAACTGCTATTCTTCGAGAAAAGAGATTCGGGTGTCGAGGAGTCTTTAGACGGGAGTGTACTAAGTGAGATGGAAAGTGGTGATATGATTCAAACCATTGAAAAGCTGAAAACTTCCTTGAAAGCTGAAAGAAAGGCAATGAGTGCTTTATATGCAGAGCTTGAAGAAGAGAGGAGTGCCTCTGCGGTTGCTGCGAATCAGACAATGGCTATGATAACAAGGCTTCAAGAGGAGAAGGCGGTTATGCAGATGGAAGCATTGCAATACCAGAGGATGATGGAGGAACAATCGGAATACGACCAAGAGGCCCTTCAATTACTAAATGAGCTTATGATCAAAAGAGAGAAAGAGAAGGAAGAACTCGAGAAAGAATTGGAAGTGTATCGTAAGAAGGTTTTCGATTATGAGGCCAACGAAAGGATGAGGCCAATGATGATAAGCAAAGATGGAAACTTGGACAGTAAGAAAACTTCGGCAGCCTGCAGCTATGTGGAGGATAGCGATGAGCTATCGTTGGACCTGAACCGGGAAGCCAAGTATGAGGACAGCAGCAGTGATGCAGTTGGTAACTTGGAAGAACTGGCACTGGATTGTGTAAACCATATAAGTGCACTCGATGACTCATTGACCGAATTCGAGGAAGAGAGATTGTCCATCCTGGATCAGCTCAAAGACTTGGAAGACAAGTTACTAACCATGGGGGATGATCAATTCATGGAGGATGTGAAATCAATTAAGAATTCCTTTAATGGTTTTGATGACAGTAATGATCTGAGCAGCAAAGAAGCTAATGGAAAAACAATGTCTGCCATGGCAAAGAGCCTCCTTCCTTTCCTGGATGCAGAGGATCATAATGGTACTGAACCGGTTGAAATGCAGGCATATGCAGGAGCAGAACCGAAGTTAGACCCCAAACATGTAGCAATTGAAGAAGAGGTGGACCGTGTTTATGAGAGGCTACAAGCTCTTGAAGAAGACAGGGAATTCCTCAAGAACTGCATGAGCTCCGTAAACAAAGGCGACAAAGGGATGGATCTACTCCAAGAAATCTTGCAACATCTGCGAGACCTGAAGGCGGTCGAAATCCGATCAAAGAACTTGAGTGGTGGCCTGCAAGGCTGATCTTAGGCTTTCCATAAACTATAAAAAGGATTCACCTGGTAATTCCATATCTCATTTCCAAGCTTCAGCAACACTATTCTCCATGTTAACTGGTCTGTGAACTTCATTTCACATTGAACCTATTGGTCCAGAAGCTCCTGGTATCCATTTTTTTAAACGGGGAGATTCCTTATCTGCCTTTCTTTTGGGGTTAAGAATGAAGCAAATTCCCAAGTTTTGAAGGTTTAAAAAAAAGGGGGTGGAAAAGGAAGGAAAACAAACTATTACCTGGTTTGTTCATGTAGTGTAAGCCAGTTGAGAACCCTTGTAACTTGTTTTTTCTTGTTTGTTTTGCTCCTAAAAACCAGTTTTCATGTACCCTTTTCTCCACAAGGGTTGGAGGAAGGATTTGAAAGGGAAGAAGAAGGGTTTATCCTTTACTCTCCTTGTCTTTGCATCAGAGGATCCTATAGATGTCATGAATTTTGGGAATTCAAACACGTGTGTTATTGACTTTCTTAGTTTTGTATGAAAAGTTTTTTTTTTTTTTGGGTTCTCACTTGTGGCTTGATTCTCTTTTGATGCAATTGTGCAAATTGCTTGTAAATGTGCGGGGAGGTGGTTGTTATAGGTCGAATGTAATTGTCAGATACGAGTATTTCATGACTGTTAAATAATTTTTTCACTTTCATTCGAAGTTTTTAGTTACTTCGACAGGTTGAATCTTACCCAGTGGCGAATGCAAAGTTTACCTTGGGTAGGCCCGTGCCCACCCTGAAATTTTTAAAGTTCACATATTTGCTTTTAATTTTTTTAAAGTTTTATGAATTAATCTTTAATTTTTATGACTTGTGCTCATACTAAAATTTTAAATTTTTTATTATTGTGTCCACCCTAAAAAAAATTAGTTTGCGCCCACCTTAAAAAATATTTCTGGATCCGCCACTGATCTTAGCGATAGAATAATATAATTAATTCAAAATTAATTGGATAAACATGTTATCAACCCAAAAGCTCCTCGTGATATTTTTAGTGCTACCACCAGCCAGAATGGGAAAGCAAAGTGAAATACAATCTGTAAATAAAATTAAAGTGTTCAATAGAGTGAGGGTGGTCTAAAGGAAAACTAAAGAAAAAGTTGAAGATTCTCATCTTCCGTCACTTTTTTCCCTTCCAATAGAGATAGAAAAGTAAAATGTAAAGCAAATAAATTCTAAATATATTTAATAAGAAAAAAAATAGAAAAAAATGAGATGTATGATTTACCACTTAAAATAAATCACTTAAAACTAAATAATAAGAACATGGAAGATGTAAGTTAATTCAAAGTATGTACTTTTAAAGTTTATTTTTTTTTATTTCGTTTCCGATGTTTTTTTTAGGGGTGATAACGAGTTGAGTTGAGCCTGAGCCTGGCTAAGTTCGGCTCAGAAACAATGTTATTAGGTTCGGTTCGGGCTCGAGGCTTGTCGAGCTCAAAATTTTAGGCTCGAGTTCGGCTCGGAAACAATACTATTGAACTCGACTCGAAATGAATAATTTTGCTATAGTTTTTTTTATATAAAAGATGGACCCTCGTTAAAAGCCCCTTTCATAACCTGCACTAAAACAAAATTTAATGTCCGAAAGGGAAAATAGTGCCCAAATTTTATATTAATCCAAATAACCAAGAAATATTCTTAAAATACAAACACATAATCAAAGAAAATACAAAATCAAACAACAACCAATGAAAATTCTCAATTTATTTTATTGTTTTTCTTTTGCTAAACAGATTAATTTTTGTGCATATGTAGCATATATATAATTATTCCGAGCTTGTTCACGAGCTTTTCGAGCCGAGCTTGGGTTAGTTCGGCTTGGCTTGTAAAGATCTCGGCCGAACTCAAGCCTAAACCGAACTTACTCGAACCGAGCTTTGACCGAGTCGAATCTGAGTAGCTCATGAGCCAGTCAAACTCATTGTCACCATAGTTTCTTTCACATACCCTAATCGATATTATTGAGAGTGACCATAACAACTAGAATTTATAACTCCCAACTTATAATTTTCTGTATTTTTTGTGTTCTTTTTGTATTCAATACTACAAAATTAAATTTTAACCATTAATTTTAAATTTTAAATCTTATTTTAGTACTCTAAACCCTATCCTTATATAATAATTTAAAATTTTCAACTTAATATTTTTAATGATAAGATATAAGTAAGGACATTAAAAATACAGAAATTTCTACTCCCTCTAGTGATTTTCTTTATGAACAAAAAGTTAATTAAATAGTTTAATGATTTATATATATAAAAATTAAAATATCAGTCAATTACGATGGAATAAATGGATAACATTCCCTATAAAAAAAAATTAGTTAAACTACACGGGTGATCACCTAACTATCATCTTTTTTTTGCTTTAGTCACCTAATTAATTTTTTTATTAAAACTGTCTCTAACATTTTGTTTTGTTATCATTTTGGTCACTGACCGTTAAAAAATTAGCGGAAATAGTGACTTGTCATGGGATAATAACACTTTTAGTCCTAAAAGTTAGATATTCTATTAATTAAGTAATAATTCAAAATAACTCGTCAAATATATAGATCAATCTCTAATTTTTCCATTTTCTTTCTTCCTCCTCTGCAACTACACTTTTCCCTGTTTTCTTCTTTCCCATTTTTGTTAACGGCGAAACACTGTTACTCTCACTGATTTTGCTTTAACATAGATGACAAGTTGCATTAATTTTCATCAACTTATCTATGCACACCACATGGAATACATATTTTGATGGCCACATTAATCCAAAAATACAAGTAATTTATCACACAAAAACAATAATTTGGAGGGTATACTGGAATCTGTTGCTAACCAAAAAAATTATTTTTCAGGTAATCACACCAAGTTGCAATCCTTGCTACTTTTTTTTTAATTTTTATCATATACAAAATGCAAAATTAAAGTTCAAATGTAAAAAAAATTATTTTCCAGGTAACCACACCAAAACATACAATTCTTGTTAACTTGAGTGTGCTAGAAACGAAACGTTAACAAAAATGGGAAATAAGAAAAGAAAGGGAAGTGTTGTTGCAGAGGAAGAAAAAAGAAAAATAAAAAATTTGGGGTTTGACTCATATTTGATGAGTTATTTTAAATTGGAACTTAATTAATAGAATGTGCACGTTTTAAGACTAAAAGTGTTATTATCACATGAAAAATCACCGTCTTAATTTTTTAACGCATGATGACAAAAATAATAATGGAACGAAACGTCAGTGACAGTTTTGATGAAAAAAACAGTTGAATGACCAAAACAGAAAAAATATGATAGTTGGGTGACCATCTATGTAATTTAACCTAATTCTTTTTAGAAAATAAACACAACCTAAAACCTTTTACCGCCACGATACCGGTCCGAGTGAACCCCTTTTGTAAGCGTCAGATCATGTCCGTCAACCGAATCTTATCCGTTCATTTTTATAAAAAAACATATTTTTGCAACTGGTCATCAAACCGTATCTAAAGCTGTTTCGGCTTTGGGCTTTAGTTTCTGAGGAAAATTTTGAAGACCAAAGAGAAAGAAAAGAAGAAAAAAAAGGAGTTTTTTTTTTGTGGGGACTGCACTTTAAAGTTCAAAGCTTGGTTGAAGGAATTTAATCTTTCATTTTCGCTAATTTATTTTGTTGGGTGTACAAAATTTAATGGCTACTGAAGAAGTCAATAAGCCTCCTCCACTTCCTTCTTACCCACAGGTACATACAAAATTTGATCTTTTACTCTCTCTTTTTTTGTAATTTGAAAGTAATTTTGATGGAATATAAAAGAAACCCATTTTCACTCAACCCTCAAATTTCACGAATTTTGATGTAATTTAATTTTTCCTGATATATTATAATAATTTTCTAAAAATTTTCTCTGGCTGCAGTTTTGATGTTCATCAAAGAAGTTTCTGTTAGCTTAAAACTGGTTGAAAATCGAAAGAAATGATGAATTATTTTATGATGCAGCTAATTATTGATGTGATTGAAGCATTGAACGACAAGAATGGTTCGAACAAGACAACAATATCGAAATACATAGAGTCCAAGTACGGAGATTTGCCTGCTGGACATTCCACTCTCCTTACCCACCACCTTAACAAAATGAAAGAAACAGGGGAGCTTGTGTTTTGGAAAAACAATTACATGAAAGCTGATCCCAATGCCCCACCAAGGCGTGGCCGTGGTAGGCCTCCAAAACCCAAGGTTTCATTACCAACTGGTATGGTTTTAGGCCGCCCTCCTAAGGACCCCAATGCTCCCCCTAGGTCCCCCAAGCCCAAACTTCCTTCTGGGAGTGGGAGACCACGTGGGAGGCCGAGGAAGATGGCTCGGCCCGAAGGGGGAATAGGTGGGAGCTCCACTGCGATGACGTCGACCTCGGTGAGGCCGAGGGGACGTCCTCCTAAGGTCAAGGCTCCGGCATTGACTGAAGTCAGTGTTGCACATTGAGAGTCACTTTTAGTGGCTTCTAACTTGTAGTGGTGCATACTATTTTACTTTTGTGTCTTGTGTTTGTTTGTTTGTTTATGAGAATTGTGTGCGTTTTGAGTGTTGTTGTAGAAAATCTAATGTAGTTTTACTTTAGGCTTTGAATTGGAAGTTATTGTAGAGGGTGATTAATGCTAATGATGATGATCTATGTTGTGAGTTTGCTTCATTTCTTAACATAATGCTTGCTTACACTCATGATGTCCGAACTCTTCATTTTTTTCGGACATTCGAAACATTTCTTGCCTAAATATTTGGTATAGCAGATGTGTTTGGGAATTATGATTCCACTTTCCCCAGATAAATCTCATAATTGTTTTGTTGGTGTGAGATGTTACACTAGTTGCTGATCATGAAGATTGGGGAAAATGATCTTTCATGTTTGGGCAGATTGTATACTTGTACATATTAGATTTTAATTTTAGTTCGGTTTACCTAAGCAATTAAAACGGAGTTTTGAATCAAATATTGCTGCAGATTTTTTATTTATTTCAAATCTATGGCACAACCGACATGTAAAGTTTGATTCAGCTGAATCCGACATGTAAAGTTGGATTCATCTGAATCCGACATGTAAAGTTGGATTCAGCTGAATCTGACTTTGAACAGTAAATTCAAAAAATACTCCTAAAACGAGTATAAGAGAATTCTATTTCAAGCAATTTTTTAGAATTTTTTTGGGGAAAATACCGTTCATAGTCAGATTCAATTGAATCCGACTTTATATGTATCGTAGAAAGTGCAATATTGTAAGAATTAAAGTCAGTTGTGCTATAGATTTGAAATAAAAAATCTGCTGCAATATTTGAGTCAAAACTCCAATTAAAACGGTCAAAGTTAAAATGTTATCAAAATTTATAATATTTTAAGTTGGTGAGAGTAATATTTTATGTTTTGATTGCATTTCCGGTTATAACTCGTGCCTGCCCATTAGATGGTGATGCATGCTATCAGGCTCGAAGTTTCAATCTTTGCTTTTAACACATGCCAACATAGATGTAAAATCATATTTAATTAATATATGGTTTTTAAATAACAAAATGTGCTTCTAAATATTAAATTTTAATTATTTTTCAAATTAAATAGATATATCATAATTTATAATAACATTCAATTAATATTACTAGTGTTTAGAACCGAGTTGGGAGTTGTTGAGTTTAATGACACTAAGAGTACACTTAATATTACTGTTGGTCATTTAAAATTCACTTTGCGATAGTGAAAACAATGTTAAATAAATGACATTTATTATCCAAATAGAATTAATTACATCATACATCCTCAAACTATGTCTCATTTTAAATTGGTCTCTAGACTTTTAAACGTTTTCATTTCATTCTTAAATTATGACTTTTATTCTAAATTGGCCCCAAAGTTTTAATTGTTTCACTTTCATCACCATACTATAATCCTAATTTTAAATTGGTCTTCACACTTTTGAACATCCTAATTACATCGTCAAATATCAGTGTATGCTAATCATCATATATTAATAAAACAATTATAAAGTTTGTTAATTGTCATATAAACTTTGATATATATATATATATAGGGATGAGATCAAGTTACACAATGTAAAACTCATTTAGTTTTACACTAATCCATAGCCATTGGATAAGTGAAATGAATGGAGGAGATTAAAAGTAAGATATGGAAAGATTATCACTTGGGAAAAAAAGTAAGGAGTTAATCTCATTCATTGATTTAACCAATCTAACGGCCATAAATTAGTGTAAAACTAGTTGAGTTTTACATTGTGTAACTTGATCCTAACCCATATATATATATATTATGTAATAATGTGTTGTGACATACACTATAATTTGAGTATGAAATTAAAACGCTCAAAGTTCAAGAATTGAATCAATTTAGAATGAGGTCATAATTTTAGGATGAAATTAGAATATTTAAAAGTTCAGGAATCAATTTAGAATAAAAGTTATAATTTAAGATGAAATTAAAATATTTAAAATTTTAAAGACCAATTTAAAATGAAGGTCCAAATTTAAAAACTTATGGTGCAATTAACTCTGTAAAATATTATTAGAAATGCTTTTAGTCAATTATCCTATTTAATACATAAAATTCACTAAAATACCACCTACTTTTTAAAAAAAACAACTTACTTTACCTTTTGAAAATTTAAACTTATTTTCCTTCTAAAATATATTTTATAACACAAATAACATTTTAGTTTTATAGATTCAAGGTATTTTTGTACTCTTTATACTTTAATTTTACAACATTAAATCATTGTACTAATTTTTTATTTGAAATTCTTAATCCTTCATTAAATTTTGTTCAATTTTATCACTAACCATCTACATGTGGGAGCTGTAACAAAAGTTAGAATAACTTTTTGAGTTTTATATATTTATAGTTTTATCAATTTAACCTTTAATCTTTAAAAATATCATCAAATGAATAATGCATTTTTAATTCTATACGATTTTTAAGGTTCAAACTGATAAAATTATAAATGTAGAGGATTAAAATTTTATTTTGCCTTTTTTTATAACTGCCATGTTAACAATTAAGGATAAAATTGATCAAAAGTTGAAGAATGTACTAAGATTTTCAAATTAAAATAATACAGAAACGTAATGTTTCGAGATTAAAGTATAAAAACTAAATTTTAAAATTTTAAATAGGGTAATTGTTTTATACACAAGCGCTTGTGGAAATTTTATTACACAAGCGTCTTAGTTTTAGGGGTTAGGGACTTCGTTTAGGGTTTAAAGTTTAGGGGTATAAGTGTAGCAGTTTTGAATTTAGGGATTGTTGATAGAATTTTGGGTTTGGGGTTAAAATTTAGGGTTTATAGGTTAAAACCTAAATCCCTACCCATATTACCCTAAAACTAAACCCTAACCCTAAACCCTAAATTCTAACCATAAATCCTAAATTCTAAACACGGACCCTAAATTCTAAACCTTTACACTAAAACCCCTAAACTCTAAATCCTAAACTCTAACCCTAAACCCTATAATTGAGGCGCTTGTGGAAACAAAAAATTTCCACCGCCAGTGTATATGATATTAATCCTTTTAAATAATACGTAAACCTTTAATATATTCAGTTTAATTGAATATGAATGGTTGTTTAAATATTAAATTTGATTTTATTAATATATTATAAATAATGAAAATTGGATATGATTAATTTTTTTAACATTTTAATATGATCCCTTGATTTTTCTGTTTTATTTTCAATTTTTAATAAAAACTCGTACTTAAATCCTTGTGGCTGTGGAACTTAGAATTCTGATACCAAGAATATCCGTGTTTTTCTTCTAAAGCACAAAAGAATATCCGTCTTCATATTATTTGGTCAATTTTTTACTATTATTTATGTTTATATTATTTGCTTAAATTATTTGAAAATGAAAAACATCTATTTTCTTTTTAAATTGGTAAATAGACATTTTGGCACCCAAATTTAATTCTAAGATTTGATTTTATTGCCTATTTTTTTTATCTAATTAAATATCTGAAGTTTGTTTTGTACAATTAAAAACTTTAACTTTATGTAAATGAAAATGATACTTATTACAAGGACAATTTCATGTAGCAATTTAAATCGATGAGCCAAATTCAAGTATTTAATTGGATAAAATTAAAATTAGATGCCAAATTCAGGTACCTAATTGGAAGAAAAAAACACTTAGACACCAAATTAAACTTTCAAACTAAATTCAAGTATCATGCATATATTAACCCTTTTTAAAACCATTTATTTATTCTCTTTTCGCTGTTCTCGTTTGACCCGCTTTTTTAAAAACTCTCTCATTTTCTGAATCCATCGTTCAAATTCAAAACCGGAGGCCATTAACGAAAGGTAAGATCCGCCTTTTCTTATCGTTGTAATTGCTTTTGTTATTTGATTCGGAAATTCTGCTTTTTATTTGATTCTAGATTTGTAATTCGTTTTCGTTCTGTTCATATCAAAATCGGGATTCGGTTTAATTGGGTCTCCAAATTTTAGGCTGGTTTGGATCTGACTCGGCTTGTTTTTAGAAAAGAGGATTAAGGCTAAATCTTCCCACTGTATTTCAATTTATTGAATGTTATGGTTAATACTTACAGTTTTGTTTGCTTCTGGATAAAATAAAATAAAACAGCTAAAATTTTCAATTACTTTAACTAAATATTCCTTGAAATATTCTAATTTGGTGATTTTCATGTAAAAAATCAATGAAATTGAAATTATAGTTGCAAATTCATTAAAAGTGATACGCGGTGATTTTCATGAAATATTATAATTAAAATCAAGGGAACAAGTTGAAATTCTGGGAAAAAAAAGCTTTTGAAGCTTGTTAATTTAGAACTGATAAGCATAAGGATCTCGGCAATGTGCACTTCATGTACTATATCTTGATATGTATCATTTTTAATGAATTTGCAACTATAATTTTAATTTTCATGTTTAAATCTTCAATAATGAGATGAGAGATTGATGTCTATGCTGAGATCAGTCGGATGTGTGTGCTTATAAATGAAGAACAGTTGAAAGAAAGATTGTGTTTTTATTAGTTCACGGTTTTATTCGGCTAGTTGAGCGTAACTTGCATGGAAATTTTTATCCTGCTTGCATCCGTAAGTGTTTCAATCTGATTGTATGCGTCCCTTAATTGATTGTTTGCATGCATTGTTACTGCAATAATTTCTACATTATAGTTTCCATGTATAAATCCTACGTATCTTTGTCTTCAGGACCTCTTAGTTTGGCATCTGTGACGCTAAGGTTCAACAACCTGTCCGAATATACTCATCATGAAGTTCTTAGAATACACTCCTCTTGACCGGTAATTTTCAAACATTGAAAATACCAAATTGCATAATATTTGCTATTTTCTTATCCCTTCTTAGATTCATGAGCATTGCCATTTTCTTTCTTATCTGAATTCTGACATAAGTCGCATGTCAATTTTCTAGAATAAGTGATTTCTTGAGAGAAATAGACCTCGGTGAACGTACTATCGAATCAAGCCTTGAAGCATATTCTTGTAAGTGTAGGTACATGATTTGTCCTGAAGAATTTGGAGAAATTTGATTCAAACAAAGTTTCTTTCTTCCTTATAGGCAAACACACAGGAACAGATAAAAGACTGTCTCTCAGTCTGGAGAATGAGGTACATTCGAGAACAATCAACATATCATATGATAGATTCCTTTTTGCTCTAGAAGGTTATTATTGGAGGGGTGAGGGTTTTCTGATGCTTGTTTAATATCAGATCCTAGACTATCTTGGGAAATCTTCGGATACAGACTCCTCACCGGTTGAATTCCTGTTGAGCCGATCAAGGTTGTAAATATTACATTCAGTTTTGGGAAGTTTAGTTTATCTTTCATATTTCTTTAACTAGCGTTTCGTCACGTGCATTTCAGCCGGAAGACATTGATCTACTTGGTGCTTACCCTCTATCACATGTATCCAGATTATGACTTAAGGTATCTCTGTATCTTATATTGCATCAGCACATTCTTCTTCTTGAAAGAGAGCTTAAGAGGAGGATTATGGGTAATGCCACCGTCAGCTTATTGGGCGACTTGGCAACCCGCTATTAATTCTCCTTTTCTCTACATTGGGAGTGTTGTCAAAAGGCTTTGACAGACGGTTCAGCCAACTGTTGCTCTTGGAGGAGCTGAGAGTTCAAATCTCTCCATTTCCCATTTCTAATTCTTCTGGTCATGTGGGTTCATTTGTGTCTATTTCGAGTCGTTGTGCCATTGAGTGCTTATACTGATATTCATGCGTGTTTTGATATGGCATGTGCATCTATGGTTTCCAGTGCAGTTAAAGCACACCAGTTCTTCACAGAGGAAAGCTGGGATACTTTTAAGCAGATATTTGAAACCTACATGCTTGAAGCATCAAAGGTATTAGCATAATTATCTTCATTTATTCAGTCTGGCATTGGATTTCGTTGAATAATTTACCCGAGTTACTATAGTTGCAATCCTTACTTATCACCTGCCCTTGTGGCCTGTGGGTACTTATGATGGTCATCGGTTTAGCTAGGTGTCGTCCCCAGTTATATGACCCTGTGGGTTTCTCTGTTTGTCATGGGGTTTATTATGGGAGACAAGGGATTGGTAGCATTTGTTTGATCATGATATCATATGTGTTGCCTTAAATAAGTCGATTCGTCTTGTGCTTAAGCTTCCTGCTTTATATCATCGGCAGGAATGGCTCGAGACATATGGGGGTAGTTCACTCCTGGAAACTTTGTACAAGGCTCTAGACGAGGTTGTGAATCTCTCGGAGTGTGAAATTTACAGTTATAATCCAGATTCTGGTGCTGATCCCTTACTGGAGAAAGGGGCAATGTAAGACCCTTTTCCCCCCTTAAAAAACATTAATCTCAAGTGGTTTGTCACTCTGCCATAATTAACAGTTGGGGGGCTTGATATTTCAGATGGTCCTTCAGTTTCTTCTTCTACAATAGAAAATTGAAGCGTGTGGTGAGTTTCAGCTTTTGCTGCTTAAGGTGGGTATATTTTCCAAGATATTTACCTTCCATTCCATGATCGCCTGTCTTTAGGCCTCATTCCCAAATATTGTTTCTGGCAGTAATTTAGTGGGTGATGGATTTCTTGCTGACGGTGAAATATTCGATAACATGGACATGTGATGTAACCACGAACATGTACATACTCGCACAATGTCCGTAGAAACCCTTCGACATTGGCGTGCTGCGAGCTCGCAGCGCACTGGCAGAGTAGATTAGTTTTTTTCTATTTCGCCGTGTACATGTAGTCTGTAGCTGTGGTGAATGTAATTGGAGAATGAATAATGATGTCTATAAGAAAGTGTCAAGTTTGAGTTTCGGTTGACGTTGAAGACTAAACTCTAAACTAAACCCTGACAGACCAAATTTACACGACTTGTGTATCAATATGTATGAATTTTTATGTTTAAAGATGCTCCTGTAAAAGAAATTTATAAAGATTATTATTATTATTTTGTTGCTTGAAAAAAATGGCAAGCAGTTAACAAGCATTTCATGTCATGTCATGTCATTTTCCAGTATACCATTAAATCAAGCTATTGATAGAGCAAATACTTCAAAGACATTGCCTCTGTAAGACCACCACTTTCTTGATGAAGTACGCATTCAACTACAAACTACAGCTTACCAAAAAAAATAAAATCAAAATTACAGTAAATGGTGAACATTAGGGATAACCGAATGGTAATGCTCGTTCTCATTCTGAAAACAAAACTCGGAAACTAGGAAGGAGCGACCCAGAATTTATGCTCGGTTTTGGTTTTGATACTCCGGATCCAATCACCTCAGCCAGCTGAAATAAAATAGCACATGCTACATAACCAGAAACTACAATGAACTTACCAACTTCAAGGTGAACCAGACACTCCCGGGAAGAGTTCGGATATTTTGTTGAATACATCCATAACCTGAAGTGCAAAAAAATTGTAGTCGGTCATATCAAATTATCAACAATAAAAAGGTATCGAGAAATCAACTTTAAAGACGATATCTGCTATCAAGGGCCGGAAAATGGCAGCCAAGTATATGTGGTTCAGATCTTAGTACATATGAAAAGCTCATTGAAAAAACAAAGTCACAGCCATATACATACATTTGCAAGTAGACAATGGACATGTAGGTCTATGCATGTATGTAAGATGAAACTTTTCTTGATTTTTGAAGAAAAACGTAGCCATTTTCTATTTCGGATATATAAATGTAGACATCATACAGTCATCGAGGGAAAAACTGTTTAAAAGGGCAGAACTCCAAGTGATGGCCATTAATCATTTAGATTGAATAGAAAGAAGGAAAAAAGATTACCTCCTTGTCATTTTGATATTTTGCAATACTCAGTGGATTCTGGGAACACTGCAAAAGCAGCACATAGTCATGAACACGAATGCGAAAGATTTACAATGTATGAATGCATCTAAACACATATTCGAGGGTTCATCGTATAAACCAGATAGAACATACCTCCATGATAGCCGCTTGAACCCTAGGGTTTTGGAATGCCATAGCAACTTCAGGATTGGCCATTATTTTGGAGATTACTTCTTCAGGTGTCAGCCCAATCTGATCTGCAAATGGGAAAGGGGAGAAATTAAAGAAACTTCTTCAGTTGCCAGACCATATTAAAGTGGCAAAGAATTTGACAATCTGGTAACGAAAATATCACATATATCTGATATAAACCAGTTTGTATCTTATCCAAAGCTTCAGACTTACCGAATTGTTGCTTGACCTCAGGACTGTTGAGATCAAAGTTCTTCAAGGATTCCATCATCGTATTTTCCCATTCAGTATTTCCACCCATATTATTTCTGAAAAGAATTTCAGAGACAAGATTAGCATGTAGATTTTCTGGAAACCAGTGTTTAAAAAGGCGCATCTGAGGAGCGCCTAGGCGGCGAGGCGAGGGTAAATCGCCTAATTGGGTCTAGGCGAGGCGATTTCAATGAAGCGCAGCAAGGCGCGCCTAAGGCGCACCGGGTGCTGAGGCGCAGAAAGGCGCCTCCTGTTCAATTTTTTTGATCTTTTTGTCCTTTTTTAATTTTTAATTATGTTTTACATACTAACTTGGGCCAAAAGTGGGGACCACACAGAAATAACATTAATCAAATGAAAATTAAATTAACCTAGTCGAGTTAATGTGCAATTTGAACTTAAAGCATAACACACGATATATACTAACATTAATTAAATAGGATTCAATTTAAATTCAAATTAATTTGGTTGAGTTTTAAAACTTGAACTAAATTTAATTGTTTTAAGGTCTAGGGTGTAAGGTTTAGGGTTTTAGGTTTATAGTTTAGAATATAGTCATTGTGAATAGAATTTTGGGTTTAGGGTTAGAATTTAGTGTTTATAGGTTAAAACCTAAATCTTTAACATATTATTCTAAAACCTAAACCCTAACCTTTTAACCCTAAATCCTAACTCCAACCCCTAAATTCTAACCATTACTCCTAAATTCTAAACCCCTACACCAAAACCCCTAAACTGACTCCCTAAAACTAAGGCGTTTGTTTTAGTTTCCACCTCTAGTGTATTGGATATAAATCTTTAATTTAAATCATATTATCATATATCCTTTTGAAATTATTATATAACTAGCTTTGTCTATTTACAGTATAAAAAATTTCATATTGCATGATAAAATGCAAGATCATATGCTTTTTGATTGGAAAGTTAAAGGTAAATGAAATGAAGAGCTTTTGTTGGACTTATAATCCTTTTTAAAGTACTATTTTTTTCTTGTTTAGTATTCTGCTTCATGTGCATTTATACATTTTCCTTTGATTGGTTCATGTTGAAGTTGAACGTTCAAAGAATCTCATTATTTGTATCACCCAAAATTTTATTGAATGTAAAGAATTTTGAAGTGATGCTTAATACATAAAATGCTGATGATGAATACTCTTTGGTATTTACATTGCATAAACTGTTCTTTTTGCTAGACTATACAACTAGAAAAAAAAAACATGTATATCTCTTATTTTTAAAAAGTGCGCCTTACTTCAATAAGGCGCGCGCCTTGGCTATAAAACCCCTATTGCCTTAGTGCGCCTTGCGCACTTTTTAACACTTCCAGGATGCAATTCAGAATAACAAGAAAATTCATATAACAATAGCAAACCATAAGGCTAATAGGGAGAAAATGAGAAAAATTAGAAATCAATGAAGTTAAAGCTTTGGAATGCAAAACCCCCTAAAAACAATCAAATGTGGACGGGTCAGAAGAGTACTTACAGCATGTCTTGCAGTTGTTGACGGTATTGAGGATTTTGTAGCATCCCTGTTTAAAAAACATGCACAACAGTGAGAAAATTGGAACGTATAAAAATGATATCCATAAAATTGCAGCAGTGCTTATGCATCAAATTAACAGAGCAGTTCTGCAAACAAATAATTCTAATAAGTTGACCAGAAAATGAAACAAGGTTTTGCATGAACCCTTAACCAGACAAAAGATAGCAGTCATCTATAAATTAACATATGATCTAATTTTACAGAGATGATAAAAACCTACCTTCTCTACTTCCATTGACCCATCCCACTGATCCAAAAAGAAAAGAAAAACAGAGAAGGAAAGCAGTGTTACAAAAACTGTGGACATACATTTAAAAGTCTCAGGGTTCCTCATTTCTTCAGGCAAATACCTGTACGGATGAATAAAAGATCAAATTTACTTTTGTTAGTAGATAACTCAAAAATTGAATAAAAGGATAAATTCAGTTAATTGACAAATAACTACTAAGGAAAGATCCCATCCAAACACTCCCTTGCCTTGTATCTCTTCTAACAACCTAATCAAAACCAAACATTTCCTGCCACAACTGGCCTAAGTTCTGGATGTAGCTTATTAGGAGAAATGGAGATGGTTGCATTGGAGAAGAAAAGGTTTTCAGCTTAAGTTCTGGATGTAGCTTGACTGTTGCTGGAAAAGAAAAGAAGAGACAACAGTGTAGAAGATAACGCAGTTTGACCAGAACCATCCTCAGTTCAGTACGGTAAGGTAAATAGGTATTAAATCATCAAGGGACATAAAGGGTGTAGGGAGAAAAGATCAGGACTCCTTCACTAATATGTTAATAAAAGCTGTAATATGTCATGTTCCTTCATCAAAAACATTGAGATGTCTGAAACATACTGTACGAGGAAAGATACAAGAAACTTAATAATTTGACAGGCCTTGTGTTCTGTAACTATTCCAAAGAATAAGTATTATATAATGCACATTCAGACAAGAGCATAAACTTTCACATGTCAGGGCACACCAAGATGACATCAATAAGAACTTCAGGAAAAAAATATTTAAGGAAAAGAAGCTATATTACGGAAAAACCATCTTCTGCACTGTTGGGTCTTCCAGCATTTTCTCTAAAGCATCTACAGATAAGGTAGGACCTGCTGTTCCTGCAAATGCAATACAATGTTTGCTCAAATATTACTCATAGAGCATGAAAGAAATTAGAAAGCAGGCCAAAAATGTCCACGTGATAATTAAATCAATAAATCTAGGTACACGTGAATACAACTAAACTAGTGATAAGAAGGCACCATATATAATCTTGAATAATATAGCAAGCAAAGCGCTACCTGATAAATAAGGCAACAGAAATGCCTCTGGCTCAATGAGTTAATAAATCCAAATATTAACCACCATTAGCTATGCCAATAAACACATCAAATGCATTTGTAAAGATTACATATGTATGTATAATTACCTCCCATAGTCCCGATGAAATTTTAAACAGTGTGAAGATTACAAGGGTTAGAAGTGTTGCACTTGAAACAAATGATTTCCTTCATACAGTTATTGCAGCCAAATACAAACCAAAATGCCTCACACTTCCATTCCAAATAACCATAAACTCTACAACTAGCTTTTTACATACCGCTTGCCTGGAAACCCGCAAAAGCACCAGCATCCTGCTTGGATGCAGCTCCATTATTAGAAATCTTCACACGAAATACAATAAAATTAATTTCCAAAATAGATACTCTGACTCCTAAAGAATTATATCCATGCTAGCACACGTCATAATGAAGAAAAAAAATTAAAACCTTACATCCTTGGGAGAGCCAGCATCTTTTGATGAACTTAGCTCTGCATCTTCAAAAGCACTCTTATTGACAGTTTCTTCAGGAGAAACATCAACAAAAGCTGCAAAAAGAACTTTGCATCAATCTCTGAGAAACAATTTCAAGAATAACACAGCAATTGATATAAATCCAGTCATTAACTAAATCTACAATCATTATCTGAGGCACTAGGAAATTCCGTTGATACTATAGATCAGTTTATACTATCACATACAAAGTAAAGTCCTTCTGGGGAAGGACAAAAAAAAACGGTTAGTCCTGATAATATTTCATATGCACAAATTGCCATATAATGTTCCATATTACCATATTTCTTTGTCTCAGTTGTTTCTGTTTCATTTTTCACGCTTCTCACTTCAGTTGCTGGATATGTCACAGAGGTTGCTTCAACTTTTGATGCAGGTGCATCAACTGTAACAGCAGGTGGAGGAAAAGATGGAGGGCGGGGTGTGGCGGGACCTGATGATGGAGGTGCTGGAAATGGAAACGGGGATCCCGGGGAAAAAGCAGTATTGTTAAATTGATTATTTTGTGTATTCATCTGGCCCATCATGGTTTTGAAAGCTTGTTGCATTGCATAATTCTGAATAATGTAAAGGGAAATATCATAAAGCAATGAAATAACAGAGTTACATTAAAAAATTTACCATTTGTACAATCTTAAGTGCATAAAGAAAGTTAAGCATACCCAAAAACAAGGGCCATAATTTAGATACATTAAGGCACAGCTCAGGCCTCAGCCCCAAAACAAAAATGCACATGAAAGAGATTTGGGTTACATATCTAACAAGTCATGTTAGGGCTTTGATCATCTTCGTGACGCAAGGAACTCACTGTAGCAAAACAATTCGTATCATACCATTATTTTCAACATTTGTAAATCGACATACATTTTTCACGGTGCCATAACAAGGGACGTAAATCATGCCTTTGTAATCAGTATGTCAAGGCAACCTTCTGCCATTAAGTCAGCTTCTCAACTGCATCAACTAAGAACTGGCAGAAATGAAAGTGGCAAAAATATACAATAAACCCTTTACTTACCGATTGACTAGCAATTTTATATCCTGGATAAATAATTTCCATCAACAACTTTGTTATCAACTCTACAACTAGCTTTTTACATGCCTCACTCTTAACTTTTCAATTTGTAGAAAACATCCAAAGCATGCACATTAAATAAAAAATTTACCCACCACCATTTTAATTGCACCATTTAAGTAACCATATTCTACTTCCAAAATCGAAAGAAAGAAAAAGATCCAATAATAAAGATTACAGGCAAAAACAATGCAAGTATACCTCATATGAGAGAAACCCTCACCTTTAATCTTGAAGCTACCTGTCATTTCATTTGATCTCATCAAAATATATACCAAAAAGGAAACCATTGTCATTATCAATGCAATAATATTAAAAATATTGGCAGGGAAAAAATTTCATGTGCTCACCCATGTAAAAAGTGCAGAGAGCCCAACACCTACTCCAATCCAGAAGAGCGGTGAACCTCTACAAAACATAAAGAAACAAATGACTAAGCGATGAAAAAATTGTTCATTAAAAGCAAAAGGTAATGTCTGTCTAGTAATTGCTTCTTTTTTTCTCTGTATTTGCATTTTTTTTAAGTCCTCCTAAGTTGCTATAAAGAAAAGTGAATATTAAAAAGGAAAAAGAAAATCACCACTCCATAAAAAACTGAGTAAAAAGTTAAAAGTTTTCATAGCAATTCAAATATATTTGTTCCATAAGGCTCTGTCTGGTGGTTTTTGCTATCTGAAGATTTACTGAACATTAAGAAAAAAATCAATAAACAAAATAGATAAGTGACTACAAAATCAACCATAATTCTAATACGATTTCAGTTACTATCTCTCCTCACATTAAATTATACATCAAATTTTTATCCTCCAAAGAAATTACAGTCTTAGTTCAACATTATTTTTTTCATTTTCAAAAGCAGAAATTAGAAACCAAAGCTAAAACAAAATAAAAGAGGATTGAATACATTTGAGAGGATGGCGGAGGCACAGTGGGGTTAGGGTTGGCTCCAACTGAAGTAGTCTGTTGATTGCTGGAAGAAGAAGAAATGCTCGCAAACCTCTGATCCCCATCCTTTCTCAGAACTGCTTAACATAAAATCCAAAGGGGAAAAAAGCTCAAATTACGCGAATTTCTAAAATCAAATCAAAAACAATAAAGAGAGACATAAATAAAGCAGAAAAGCAATACCGATTCGAGGATAATGTGGCGGAAGAGGAGAAGCATGGGCGGAGATGGGAATTCGGGAACGACGAGGAGCAATCTTGGAAGTTCGGAAATTGAGGGTTTTTGTAGGGTTTTTGAGGGTGTGATTGGGATTATTGTATCCTAATGGAAATAAATTTGGAGCAGAAAAGTAAGACGGCGAAGAAACTAACGCCATATTCAGATTCTCCATTGAATTTTTCAGCTCTGAAAAAGAAAATTAGTATAAAATAAGGGAAATTTTGAAAGAAAATGAGAAGCTGCGGATGTTGAAGAGCTGCTTAAACAAGAGAGAAGAGTATTCTCACGGTCTCACCGATGAACTTATAGCTTCTAAAATGGAGTTGGCGTTATCAATAAGTGAAATTAACTGAGTTTTTAGGATTTGTATAAATAAAAACCTTTAATTTTTAATTTTTTTGGCTAATACAATATCAGTTATTTTAAATTGTTAGATTTGAATGGTAGAATAATAACCGTTGGATTAAAAAAAAGTGATATGATTAACCGGTCACCCAAAAATTGAAAGCACAAATTAAAAGGGTTGGTGATATCGTGTAATAATTTTGGTACATACATTTTTAATTATAAATTTTATAACAAATTACGTACAACGCGTAATAAATTAAGTACATACTTAATTTATCATACTTTTTGTAACAAATTAGGCTTTCGTGTAAGAAATTAGAAGGTTCTGTTTAAGAAATTAGCAGCTTCAGGGATCTTATACATGCGTCGGCTTGCTTTTTTACTTCGATTCAATAAACAGAAAAAGTTCTGTTTAAAGTCCTAGCCTATATAAGTTGTAAACTTCTCTTGTAATCTCATAATTTTTTTTAAACAGAACCTTTTCTGTTTATTGAATCGAAATAAAAAAGCAAGCTGATGCATGTATATGATCGCCGGAGCTGCTAATTTCTTAAACAGAACCTTTTCGTTTAAGAAAGTATGTATGTTCATAGTTTATTATTCTTGGTTGAGGTATTTTTGGGATTAGTGATCTCATGTAATAATTTAGGTATATACCATTTTCGTTACAAATTCTGTAACAAATTAAGTATAACGTATAGTTTAGAGGTTTATTTTTTTATTTAAGCGTTTAAAAATTAGAGCTTTTGGTCGTAGTTTAAATCTAACGTATTAATTTCCAGATGTTGGTTTTATTTATATAAATATGAAAAGACAATAACACACTTAAAATAACATTTGTTATTTTTTAAAATTGAGTTCATTTCGATCATTTTCTAATTAAGTTGATGTCGAGTTGACTCGTATTATTAATTTAGTCTATCACTTTATAATAAGTATATATATAACAAAATGAAAATGTTTCGTGTAAAATATGTGTACGCATTGATATAACAAATTGTTGCAGTGTGGTGGAAAAAAGACTTATTAATAAGAGTTTTTGGGTTTCAAACTTCAAATAATGGTTTTTAATTTGTTTAAATGTTTATACAATTGTGTAAAGATAATAGGGATGGTGGTCGGGTTTTTGGTCAATCTGCACCCGACCTAAAAATTTACACTTTCATTTAAATTTGATCTAACTCGATATTTTATGATGTTTCACTTGACCTAAACTCGAATTTTAAAGTAAAAATCTGAACCTAACTTAATCCAACCTGACATAAAAAAATACTAATTTTTATTATTATTCGATAAAAGTAAGGAGCTAATTATAAAAATACAAATAAAGATAGAACATTATAATAATTATTCAACTTTTATTAGACAAAATAAGGATATATATATATAAAGAGGGACATTGTAATAATTATACTTACACATTTATAATAAAATAAACTATTATTATGGGTTAGGTCGGGTAGGGTATGTTCACCTCAAACCCAAACTTGACCCGACTCAATTTCATCCTAAAAAAATAAGACTCAAATCTAACCCAAAACTGATTTTTTTTAAACCCGGCCATATAAAATCAAATCGGGTCAAAATTTATTAGATATGAGTCAAATGGTCATCCCTAACCGATAATATACTGAAGTAATATTTGTTTTCCTTTGTTAATGAGGCTATTTTAGTTATTTTCTAATTAAGTTAGCGTGAAGTTAACTCGTGATACCATCTAAGTCAATTATTTTATTTTAAAAAAAAATTAATAAAATTTATCAAAATAATTATATATAAAATATCAAAATATACATTATTGTTTTGTAAAAACGTACTTTTAAAAATATTTTAAAAACATTTAATCAACAAATCAATGTAAGTGTAGTGACAAAATGATTTGCATACACCATTGGTCTCGTGATCAATTTTCAAATAGGTGGGGGTTTTTAAATACTAATAGGTGGTTTTTAATTGTTTCATTATAAATAAATAAAATTATAAAATGACAAAAACATTTATTTTATTTATTCATTGAAATGGAGTGTTTTAATAATTTCACAATTGATAGTGTCGACTTTATGCCACTTTATAAAAAGTATATATACACTATTTTTCTTCTAAAACTATACTTTTAATAGTGTTTTATAAATAAATAATTAATATAAGTGTAGTGGTGATGTACTAGCATGCTAATCTGTTGGTATTATATTCTATCCTTAAGTGGTGATTTTTAATTTTTTTATTTAAAGTTTATATAAAGTATGAAAATACAAAAAAATGTCCTTACAATGATATTAATTACCCTTAAAAATAAGAAAATTCTAACATTTTAAAACTGAGTTGGTGTCGAGTTGATTCGTGATACTAATTCGGTTAGTTATTTTATAGAAAATATATACATATACATAAAAAACGAAAGAAAAAAAAATATGTTAAAATATACTTGTAAATGTTATTACAATAAATAATTGTAGATATAATGATAAATGGCTCTCTCTTTTTTAAGTCGTTGGTTATGAGTTTGAGTCTAAAAAAATATTTTCAGTTATTTTATTTAAATATTTATGTAAATATAAAAATATAATAACATCTTTAAAATAATATTTTTATTTATGATATAATGAGGTTATTTTGGTGTTTTCCAATCATCAAACTCAGTCGTGATTTTTATATTAGTAAGTATAAATATATGGAAATATAAAAACTATTTTATGTTAAAAAATATGTGTAAATATTATTATAACCGGTTGTTGCAAGTGTAGTGGTAAATTACTTGTATATGAAAACATTTGGTCATGAGTTTGAGTCCATAAATTATTTTTAGTTGTTTTATTAAAATATTTGTGTAAATGTGAAAAATACAATAATATCTCGAAAAATATTTTTTATCCTTAATAAAATAGGTTATTTTGGTATTTTTTAACTAAGTCGGTGTCCTGTCCAAGTCAACATGTGACACAAAACTCGACCTATATTTGTTATCTAGAATGCTTAAATGTTGTGAATGGTGATTTAACAGTGATATCGAAGGTCGAAAAGGAAAATAATTGACCATGAAAATCGAACTTCTGAACCTCAAAAATTAAATGATGAGATAAACAACCACTCTATTAAATATAATTTGTATCCTTTAAATTTTTAAAGAATATACAAAAAAGTGAAAAACACTGGGTGAAGAAAAAATAAAAATTGACAACAGATTAGACAAGAATTCTTAGGGTTTTATTTTGATACACAAGCTGTGTAAAAAATGTACACTAATCTTTTTATAAAAATTAAAACCTAAATCTTAAACTCTAGCAATCTAAAACTTAAATCTTAAATCTTAAACAATAAAGCATTAAACCATAAACACTAACCTAAAACCATATACTTTAAAATTGAAAAACCTGTGTAATATCAAAGTATTTTCCTAATTCTTATTCATATTTACAAAATAATAATTATTTATACAAGTTGCTAACCATAGTACATATTTTAAATTTGCCGGTAGATTTCACCAAAACCTGTAAACGAATACAAGTTGTCACGTAACCTTTCAATACAATAATGGAAAAATGATAGTCCACAAGTTTATTTGAGACCATTAAAAAAATTATATAGACTCGTAGTGTATAGTAAAAAGTATTGTTTTTATATTAAAATGACGCATATTCTGGTCGAATCATGAAAAATTACTAATTAAGAACCTATTGTACCGAACTTGATCTGAATCTATTTTCTTATTTGGTCGTAGATGCTAGCTATACAAAGCTTTCACGTTTCCCTATCTAACAATTTTAAAAATTTCACACTACAGATTTACTTGTGTACAACTATTTTTACAATTAAAAAATACATTTTTAATTAATTCGCGCGTCTTTTTAATACGTGGAAGTGAGTCGAATTAAGTGAGAAAGTGCAATTTTTCCTTCTTAGCCTTTATATGGATTAAATTTATATCTTAAAATCTCACGTGATATAAAAAAATAGTTTAACGGCAAAAAATCATTTTTTAAAAAATAACAGTCAAAGAACAAACTAACGGGTTCAGCTGCCAATTAATCGAATAGAAATCAAATAGAAATCCTTTGCTATTTTTAAATAGAGTTTCTAGTTAAAATTTAAAATTAAGAATTAGAGTTAGGGTCTAAGAAATTAAGGATAGAATTAAGGCTTACGATTAATTTCATATAAGTCTTTTGTCTTAATTAATTATTATATTTATATACCATTACCGTATAAGATAAATCTCATTGAAAAAGATCTATTATTGAAAAAATTATAAGCAACTAACAAATACTTTATTAGAGAAATGAGTTCAAAAATTGAACAAATAAGATTAAATTAAATATCTCTTGTAATACATTAAAAATTTAATTAACAATACGTAAAATTAACCCATAATCTGTTCAAAAAAACCAAAAAATAAATGTACAATTTCCATCTGCATGATGTTTAGATTGGCCAATAAATAAATGTGCACCATTTCCATTCATTTAAAGCCACATTTGTACATTGCATTTTTCACTAATAGAAGTGAAAAAAGAACTCAAAAAGATCTTACAGTTATATTTTTTTATAAAAAAAAACCCATCCAACTCGTCTATGTAAAACATTAAAAAAGGCCGAAACCGAGCCGTCAAAACTGGACCAAACTCTACATAGGAAGACTTCTTTTAAGCCGGATAAGCAAGCCCCAACTCCACTATACACGTGCGAGTTCTCTCACTCGTGTCGTATGCCTCCAATTTCCGTTTCTTCACCGGCACCACCACGTGAGTCGCACGTGAAATCACCGGTCGAACCCCAACGTCAACTCCAACCCAACGTCCCCGCTTCCCCCGTTGGAAACCTTATCTCCAAACTCCGGCTCCTCCGGAAACAGCCGCGACGCCGGCGCTGTTTCCTCCGAGATCATGCTCTCGGTTTCTTTACATTCCCCATCCATAACCGCCAACTCGGACTGATGGCTCAGCGAAGACTCGTGGCTCGTCGACCGGTTTCCCTCGTCACTACAATAACGCGGCTCGGCTTTGGCTTCCGCGTTTCGGCTCTCTTCCTCTACTACCTTCTTGTTCACCTTCCGCTTCACGGTTGTCTTGACTCGGCGCCGACTCTTCACACGATCAAAATCGTTGGAGCCGGCGGAGTTCTCTTCTTTGGAAACATGACGAATGTCGAATGCTTTTAGAGGCGGCCCTTGACCACCCGCCGCATCTTCCGAAGCAATAGGCGTGATCGGAGCGCCTTTCAGCACGGCTTCCACGGCGGCTTGACAAAGCTGCCAATTCCCAGCCCACAATAACCCAACTGAACCATAAATGGGGTTCACAATCCGCCCACAAGCCTCGTATAACAACGACCTAAAAATCCCTGAAAATAAAAAAAGAACAAACCGTAAGCACTGCATCATAAAATCTCATAATCTAAAAAAAATAGAAAAAAAGAGGATTGACCAGGACGGAGGTGTTCGGGGCCGGCGTTGACGAGATTCAAGAGGCCAGCACGGCCGTAGAACTTTGCGAGAAAAACAGTGGCGTTTGCTTGGGATTCAGGGCTTTTGATCCATTGCAAACAAGGCCTAATGCTGCAATCTTCGCTACAGCCTTTGCGCAGGACCCGACATCCATTGCAACTCATTCGCATTTTGAAAATGTTTTGAGAAAACACCGTATGCAAGAGAAAAGTTTCGATATTAATATCAAATCAGATTTGTTTTTTTTTTTGGATTTATTTACGATGAAAAAATATGGGAAAAAGGAGAATAAGAAAATAGAATAGGAAATTTTGGAGATTGAACAGAGCAGAGAAGTGAGAGTAGTATTTAAGGGAAGAAGAAGAAGAAAAAGAAAAAAGAAATTTATAAATAAAAATAAAAAAGAGTAGGCGGTGGCCGCTTGGTTTTCAGGGTTCAGGGGATTCAGCCGTTGTTTTTATTTCCAAAAACATGGTTTCAAGTTTTCAACATTCAAGGAGCCACGCTATCAACTAAATAAATTATAGTACCAAAATTCTTACGCACTTCGATTCTTCACCACTTTCAGTTCACGCGCGTGTAACTCACTATTATATCACTAATTCAGTTTTGGGATGCCTTGTACACCAAAACTAGGGATTAACATTCAATCGAGTCAAGTCGAGTCAAAATATTTTATGTTATTTGAGTTGACGCGTTATATTTTGTAATTTAAATTTTTTTAAATTTTTTCGATTCGAGTTGAGTTCGAGTCGATTCATATTTTGGAGTTCTTCTACAAATTTAATTGTAATTATTTATGATATTATAGTACACTTTGTTTCTAATTTAAACGACTTTCTCTAATCATATACGATTTGCATATATATTAGGAAACATTGAGGAACTTGACTCGGACTTAAAAATCAATCCACTAATTACTAAAATTTTCAAGTTATTCGAATTTCCATTTTATAACTCAAACTTTATTTAAAAAAAATTCGAGTCGAGTCAAAAATTTTAATTTTTTGGAGTCAAATTTTATTCACCCCTAACCAAAACCATAGTTTTCGCGTATTCTAATTTTTTTATTAGTTATAAAACTAGTAGGTTGTTTGAAAGTCAATTATAAGTTCTTTTTATCCTTTCACATTTTTTAAATTTTGTTCAATATTTCTATTAAAATAATGAATATTTTTTTTCTATTGCGTTTTTATCTCCTTTGTAGCGTGATTATTTAAGATTAAGTTTGTCTTGGTTTTCTCAATTGAATATTATTTAATTATTTTGTTAATTTATCCCTACTTAAGATTCTCAAATTAATTCTTTCATTTGATAGATACACATACACATAATCACCTTAAATATGTCACACTTGAATTATAATAAAATTACTAATTGTTTGTGGATGTGTTACAATATTTTATTATTATATTAATGTTGATGATGCTTGTCTAAGATTAATAAGACATTGTTTCACTTCGTGGAAATCGACGATCAACATTTTTTTCACTAAAATACCCCTAGTTGTTTATCTAAATTACAATCTCTACAGTAAAATAATACGTAATGATAAGGGCAAAAAAGGAGATTTCAGAGAAGAGACGACAGATGGTTGGAGATGTTAAAGATGCCATGCAAATGGGTACAAATTTTGAGAAGGAAGAGAGCAGCGCGTGGCAGATACGTTCAGTGTCAGAGTGCCGACGAATCGCCACATATAATCTGTCGGACAGAGAGATATGATGGGCTACGGAAAACTCTTGGCAGATTTTTTTAATTAAAGGGACATCAGAAAATAAAATTAAAAAAGGACTCCTGGTTTTCGGGAAGTTGGTGTTAGTTCGAAAACCGCTTTGCAAAAGGTTAATCGAAACCAGTGGCTGGTTTCCGGATTTGGAAGGATGGGACCGTGGGCGCACTACTAGACCCATCAGCCAACGGTTTTGAATGTTTTTAAATTGAAAAAAAAAGCTATAAGCTCGTGCTTATCTTCTAATACAGTGGATTAAGAAAATTATTTTATTTTAAACACTGGTCTTATTCTATTGTTTTGTGTCAATAAATGAAATTTAAGTTATAATGGGTTCTAGAGATTGCCATTTGGTCTCAGAAAAAATATTGTTATTTTTAAATCGTTCGGATTCGAATAATTACCTATTAAAAGATTAAATTAATTAATAAATATTATATTTTAATCACAACAAAATATAAAAAAAATCATAACGAGTTCCTAAGAGTGACACATGTTTTCTTTTTGGGTAAACTATGGTAATGGGCAGTTTTATTTCATAAGAGTTTACTTTCGCTTACCAAATTTAAAAAAGTAACGTTTTTGTCACTTATGTTATTGTTTTACAACGCTTTGATCACTTATGTTATCGCTTATAACACTATAGTCATGGGAACGTTAAAGGCAGCCAGTTTGATGACATAGACATAGTACGTTAGTAAAATGAGTTACTTTTTAATTAGATTCTTGAACTTTAGATAAATACTAATTTTACCTCTAAACTTTAGTTAAAGTATCAATTTAACCTATGAATCCAACCAAAGTCATTCATCACCGGCTACCGCTCACTTCACTTACCGCCGTCGACCATTGGATCCTAAAATTATCGCTTTACTTATTTTTACCCTCCCGAACACGAATCCGATATAAAAGGCCTTTTCCCTTTTAAGAGCATGAGAAAAAACATCATTCAACCAGGTGGATCTGCAACTTTACGCCATTGTTGTCGAATTGATTCATCAGAAAATGAAACTGAATTAAAATTGTTACCCTCTAGAACCAGATATTTTTACACAACTTAGACTCTTAGAGGTAATGATCAAAAATACTTCCAGACCTAATAGAAAACCCATCATTGCAGGAACCGTGTTCTTCCACTTCCTTAACACCAATAGCACAAGCATCTGACTCAGAGGCTTGGGAAGAGCCTTCCCCCACAAGATCCTGCAGCCTCAGTTTCTTGCATTGATTGCAAACTTTGGTTGGATTCGTATTCGAAAGGACAGAAAAGAGCGAACTGATGATTTTGGGTCTAACGGTAGGCCGCAGTGGCAGCCGACGGTGTTAAATTAATATTTTATCTAAAGTTTAGAAGTAAAATATTATATTTATCTAAACTTCAAAGGTCAAAATAAAAAAAATTCATTCTACTAATGTATCAGGTCATCAAGCTAACATGCTTTAACGTCCCAATGACCAAAACGATAACATAAGTGGTTATAGGGTTATAAACGAACTAAACGTTCAATGAACCGTTCGATGGGAGTTCGTTTATATACTAAACGAACGAACATAAACACGATTTTCTGTTCGTTTAATTAAATGAACGAACACGAACAAAGGCTTGTTCGCATATTTACGTTCATGAATGTTCGATAATCTGTTCATTTATGTTCGTTTAAATTTATTCACATATGTCCATTTATATTTATTACTTTTCATAACAAAAATATTATATTTTAAAATTTTAAAAACATATATTAAAAGTATGAAATAAAAAGAAAAAATTAAACAATACTCAATGTACGATACTTTCGACTTATTAATAAAAAAAGTAAACAATACTCAATGTGCGTTTGTGTTCGATTATTATTTTAACGAACGAACACAGACAATAAATCATGTTCGTTTAATTGTTCATGTTCATTCATTTATTCGGTTAAAATTAAATGAACGAACATGAACATACCCTCGTTCGTGTTTGTTCGGTACATTTACATGCCTAAGTGACCAAAATGTTAAAAAATGGTAACGTAAGTGGGCAAAGCATTATTATTTTTTAATTCAGTGAGAAAAATAAACACTTGTGAAACGAAAGTGGCCATTAGAGTAGTTTATATCTCTTTTTTTCAATGCTTAGCAAAAAATAATACCAATCAAGTTAATTAGTTTTTAGAGATACACGTTTGTTTGTGAACCCAACTTATTTATTTATGAAACATTTATTTTTTGATAATTTAAATTTTTGAATAAAATAATTTTTAAAATTTTAAAATTAATTAAAAATATTTTATTTTAAAAAAACAATTTAAACATCCACAAACTAAAGGATCGTTAATTTTAATGAAAGTTATTTATTGTACAAATAAAATTGAATTATTAATATAACCTTACAAATATGAAAATTTTTATTTTATGCTTTGGTTTAAACTTATTTTTCTAAACTTTGTGGTACCATAATTTTTGAGAAACAACCGTCGTGTTAACGATACCCATTCTTGTAATAAAATATATTTTTTAAAATACATTGGCCATGTTTGGCAATTAGCGAATAACTGATAGCAGATAGCGAATTACATTAGCTGATAGCTGATTGCATTAGTTGATTTGACTAGCGGATTATATTAGCTGATTGTATACAAGTGTTTGGTAAAATTAACTGATAGCTGATAGATGTTAGATTATTTAAACAAGCAAAATGACATATAAGGACATGTTTATATTCAATACTTGTTTGAATAATTTATTAGTTATCAATATTTTGTATCTAATTATTATTAATTAGATCTATAAAATTATTTTTAATATAACTTTTCTAAACGTATTCAAATGATTTATATATTAATTTATTATTAATATAATTTAATTAATTAATAAAATTAAATACACATATAAATATGTGATAATAAAAAAATAAATAGGATTAGCTTATAAATAGGGATGAGAAAATATTTAATTTAAGTTATTTTGAAATTTTTGGTAACTAGTAAGGGTAAAAGAGTCTTTACAACTCTAATATCAAACCTCTAATCTCAAAAAGCTTCTATTATGAGCTTTTTTAAAATTAGCGGTTTTACCCCAATCCGCTCTTTCAATCCGATATTTACCAAACACCAATATTAGCAGATTTGACTGATCAAACCTCTAATTTTTGCCCAAACCTCTCTTTACCAAATCTCTAATTTTTAATATTTTAAAATTAATTAAATTTATTGAAAATGATTATATGTAAAACTGTATTTTAAATAATCATGATTTAGGAATAAATAACTTTAAAGATAGTTATTTATTAGAAATAATAAAAAATGGGTGATATACTTTTGTTTAAATATACTTTTGAACTGACAAAATTAATAATTTTTTACATTATTTATGTATCATAAACCCATAAATAAATTGATATACCTCTATTCACAAGAACTCTTTATATATATATATATATATATATATTTTGATATTTCTGAACTTCTCTCAACAATTTTTGTTCTCCCACTTTCTTTCAAAAAAGTTTACGAGATAACTTATCAATCTTTCTATAAGGGTTATCGTCCGATTGAGCCGAATCGAGTGAAATTTTTTTGAGTTATTCGAGTTAACGCGTCATATTTTATAATTCAAACTTTAATTAAAATTTTTTCGATTTGAGTCGAGTTTTTGAGTTCTTATATAAATAATAAATTCTTAATTATTTATCATGTTATAGTACAGTTTAATTCCAATTTAAACAACTTTCATTAATCATATAAGATATGCATATATATATATATATATTTCTTTATATTTTTTTCATATGTGATATATATTTCTTCATAAATATATATTCATATGTGATATATATTTCTTCATATATATATATATATATATATATATATATATATATATATAAAGAAAAATTGAGGTACTCGACTCAAACTTAAAAATAAATCAATTAATTATTAAAAAATTTCAAGTTATTCGAATTTTCATTTTACAACTCAAACTTTGTTTGAAATTTTTTCGAATCGAGTCGAGTCAAAACGAGTCAAAATTTTTGCCTTGAGTCGAGTTGAAAAAATCAAAAATTTCGAGTCAAGTCGAATTTTATTCCCCTATCTTTCAAAACTTTCAAATAAGTCTCCTTAACTTGCTAATAACTGTTCTCTTATTTTCTTTTTAAACTCTATTGATTAATAACTAGAAAATTAGAAATGTGATATTTTTCGAGATATATTAAATTATTATGCATGAATAGGATTTTACTGATTAAATGATTTTGGCATATTCCTTGTATGAGATTCCCAATATTTTGACATAAATTTTAAGGGTCAATTGATACAAATACCTGAATAAATTAAGATTGATTTATCTTTATAATATTAAATCTCTTGAACGCTGATTTAAATTAATTTTAATATTTTTGTTTATTATCGAATGAAAGAAGTTTCTCCGGTTATATTGCTATGATCCCAAATCAAAGATGTAGTGGGCCTCGTGGTATGAGTGTAAATGAATAAATTTTTTAAGGAATGATTCTGAACCGTTTGTATATTTATTTATTAAGTTAAATAAATGAGTGGAAATAAAGTTTTATATTTATTTAATAAACGAACAAAAATGAACATATGTTTGTTTGATTCGTTTATGTTCACGAACAAACTCGTTTGAAAAACTCGTTTATCGATTCATTTATTGGCTCGTTAGAAGCTCGCTTACTCAATTCCCCTTTCCTTTTATTTTTATTTAAATTTTAATTGTTGACGAAAGTATAGACTAAATTGAACACAATAAATTTTGGAGTTTAAACTTTAAAGTGATAAATGAACATGTTCGCGAACGATAAACAAACGAACATGAATACGATATTAAAAATTTAAATGAACACGAGCTGAACATAAACCCCTTCAAAAATAAACAAACGAACACGAACATAACATTATTTGTTCAAACTCGATCCATCACCCTTAAGCGACACTAAAAATGACTAGAATATTGGTGAAAGTAGGGACTAAATTGAACACAAGGTGAAGTTTAAAGTTCAAACTGTGAAGCGACATATAAACGAACATATTCGCTAACGTTAAACAAACGAATATTAAAAATTTAAACGAACACGAGCCAAACATGAACACCTTCAAAAATAAACAAGCAGGCATGAAAATAACATTATTTGTTCAAGCTCGGTTCATTTACACCCTTAAGCGACACTAAAAGTGACTAGAATATTTCCCATTTCGATATAATGACAATTATGGTCGAGACATCAATTTAAATGTTGGCACTGAATCATACTTAAGCAAAAGTATTATTAAGATTTAAGGATACCAAACCAAAGGGGTTTCTATTGTACTATTTGCTGCTATGTTGCTTTCACTAGTTGCAAGCTCTCTTAGTTCACATTCTCCCTTACAACTACATTGGGCTCTGGCTAGGCATGTGCCTTGTTATTTTGCTCAAAGAAACAGCTTGAATATAGGGCCCTGACCTTCGTTGGGTCAAAATCTGCTGCAAGAGCACTCCAATTGGCTCTTGTGCCTATTTGTGTGTGTACAAATGAAGCATGTTGAGATTGATTATCACTTCGTACGCACTCTCGTTCAATAGCATCGCCTTCGAGTCTCGCACGTCGTTTTCAAGGATCAACTTGCTGATCTGACTCACACACCACACAGCTGAGGATTTGAGTTTGAGGTCCAAGATTGGCGTATCACCTACATCTTTTGAATGATAATCAGATGTTGTAGTGATACATTTTCTCTTCTTTTATCAAAATTGTTCATATCAGCTGGGTTCTCCATGGCATTTTCCTTATAATTTGGAATAGGAATTCTAAAAGATGTTTTGATATATTATAGTTGCATTGCAGCTAATAATGATGAGAAAGGGTCAGAAATGATATGGGAAGTTTTAGGGAACCGCCGCTTAAAAAGCGGTTAAAAAAAGACACGTACACAAATTCTTATAAAAAATCGTAAGAATTTGTTTACATATACTGAAAATTTTACAAAAATGGTAAAAATTTGTGTATATTATACGATTTTTATAAGAAATTATATACAACCGTTTTTAGCCGCTTTTTAAGCGGTCGTTTTTTAGAGTTTCCCGAAAAGATATGGACTCCAATCATCTTACTTTTTCTATGGGAAAAAGGATGGCCAGAGCAGCAACTTTGGCATTAATTGCAGATACCAGTACCACCCATCCTCCTCCTCAAAAACTTATCATATCTCTATGATTAAACAGAATAGCTTACAACTGTAACAATTAACAAATCAAACAGTACTGGATTCCAAGAGAATGTCTGGGTTTTGTTCTTCCATTCATTTTGGATTTACTACGAGAAAATTACTTAATATTTAACCGCACCCTAAACATGTCCTTCTTTGGACTCCCTCATTCAATTACCTTTCTCAAATGGCACTCACCTTAGGCCATACTCCAATCATCTCTAGGCTGAAATTACTTTTTTTTGGTTTAACCATCAGTATCAAATTCATTTATTAATTAATTTAGATCGGATATTGCATAGATCGGTTATGGGGTGACCCTCACAATCTAATCATGATTTCAAAATTCAAACTTTTAACCCTATTTAAAGGGATTTAGTGCTTCATCCACTGCACCAACTGGTTGTTGGTATGACTGAAATTACTCGAAATAGATGATATTTCATTACCAAAGTTACTATATTTGAAGATAAGGCGAGAAGTAAAACATAAAAGGAAAGCATGCATGGCCAAGCAAACAAGGTATGGACGTATGGTCAGAGATTTTTTTTCCAACGGCAAACCTCCAAATGGGACCGTACCGATTTTATTTGAACTGAAAGGAAGAAGACAAAGGAGAAATCACTCATTCTGTGCTCCCATTGGCTGAGATGAGATAAGATCATTGTGCTTCTTCCACGTGGCAGGTCTCCAAAGATAAGGCTACCACTCAAAACTTTTTTCCACCTCTTGTGGTTATTATGATGTAATGTTATCAGATTTTGAATCCAACGGTCCCCCTTTTCCCCAAGTTGATCTCATCATTTTGTGACCTCAGGAAATGAGATGGCTAAATTTTATCATTATATATAGGCTATTGCTCCAGAGGCAATGACAGTACTAAGGGATTTCTAAGACTTTTATATAACTCTAGCGTATACTACTAGTAAGTAGTATCAGCAATGGCTTCCTCAATGATCTCATCGGCAACCATTGCCACCGTCAACCGCTCCTCCCCGGCTCAGGCCAACATGGTCGCCCCCTTCACCGGCCTCAAGTCCGCCTCCGCTTTCCCCGGCACTAGGAAGGCCAACAACGACATAACTTCCCTTGCAAGCAACGGTGGCAGAGTGCAATGCATGAAGGTACTTGGTCACACTATGTGGCTTAAGGCTTATGCTAATTTGCTAGTGTTCCAACACAAATTACATGAATTGAATCATTTTTTTCCGAGTATAGGTGTGGCCTCCACTTGGAAAGAAGAAGTTCGAGACTCTCTCGTATCTCCCCGATCTCACTACCGAACAATTGGCTTCGGAAATTGACTACCTTCTCCGCTCTAAATGGATTCCTTGCTTGGAATTCGAAGTAGAGGTATTTTCAAGCTCTAAAATCTCTATAAACCATTCCATTACATCAACCATCTACATCTCTTAAATGGGATTTTTGTTTTGAAAAGTATTTTTAAACACGTTTATATTGTGGTATGTACAGAAAGGATTTGTGTACCGTGAGAACCACAGGTCACCAGGGTACTATGACGGACGCTACTGGACCATGTGGAAACTCCCTATGTTCGGATGCACCAATTCATCTCAGGTGCTTACAGAGCTGGAGGAGTGCAAGAAGGAATACCCCGATGCATTCATTCGAATCATCGGATTCGACAACGTCCGTCAAGTGCAGTGCATCAGTTTCATTGCTCACAAGCCTAAAGACTTCTAAACTATTTACGTCTGAGTTCCTTACCTCGTAGGGAATTTCATTTGTTTCTAAAGTTGTACTTAAATTATGCTCTCAAAAGACTTTTTTCCCTTCTTTTTTGAGGTATTGGCTATGAGTTCTTTGTTTTGTTTTTGGATTTCCAATAGAACGGCATGAGAACTTATATGAATAAATTGTAGCAACTTGCCAAATCTTATGAATCTATTTCTTTCTGCATTTTTAATACTTTGGAATTCATGTTAACATTTTGGATTGATTTAAGTAAAAAAAGGTGATTGAGTGGTGCTGGTTAGTTTCAAAGAAGATAGAATTTTTGTGGACGAGCAATGCTGTTGGGAGCTCATTATCTTTTTATGGGAACATACCGATCACAGATAATTATCAGCTAATGAAATAGGGTCAATGTCTAACAAATTCTAAAGTAATTTGTCCAACATTATTTATAATAATGACCATTCATTAAACCTTCGACATTATTGTTATTTGTCATTGGATCGTTAAATCGGATAACATTATAATTTAATGTTGATTAGTTTTCGGCCACCGCTGAAAACATTCTTTGGCTTCTTTTACGGCTACCATACACACCGCTAAACAAATTTCATCATCATCTATCACTTTATCAGTTTAGAATTTTTTAAAATTATTTAAAACTAATGAAATTAAACATAAACAATCCAGGGGTCTTTTTGAATTTGAGGGATTTGAGGTGTTTGTTTTAAAATTTTAATCATGATAGACATTATTTTGTGAATTTAAATAACATATCTCAAAACTTGACTCATCAAACCGTCGTCGGAAGAGATTAGAGCATTAAAACATCAAAATTTTAGATAGAGTTTCTTCAATTTTGAGTGAGTTTTGTAAATAAAAATAATTTCAAAAATAAGAAAGAGATGCTAAAATTTTCTATTGCGACTGACTAACAACGGTGACCGAAAAATTGACAGTTATTTTTAGATATAGTACACAAACGATCACTAAACTATACCCGAAAAAATAAAATGGCAACTAAACTTTTAAAAATGACAAAATAGCAATTAAACTTTATGTTTTGTTACAAAATGGTAATTGTGTTGTTAACCTCCGTTAAAGAAGTGACATGGCTGTTAAATTTTTGTATAATAGCACATTTAGTCCTTCATAGTTATACATTCAATCAATTTAGTCATAATTTGAAGAAATTTAATAAATTTGACCCTCAATTTTTATACTTTGTTATAATTGAGTCCTAATTTTAAAAAAATTGTAGCTAAAAACACACGTGCTGTGTAATTAGGATTAAATTTAACCATCAATTTTTACACCTTGTTATAATTTTAACATTATTTTTAGTTATAAATTTTGTAGAATTAGGACTAAATTATAAGAATGTGTAAAAATTGAGATTAGATTTAGGCTTAAATGAAAAGCATGTGCCCAAACTATACCACTTTTGAATTTTAAGTGCTTAAAGTTTTTTTTTTTTTTGTAAAAATAGGTGCCTAAAGTTTCAACCGTTATAATTTTAGGTGCCTCATGTTAATCACCGTTAACCTTTTTTTTAAAAAATATTTTTTATTTTATTTTATTTTTAATTTATTTTATTTTTTAAACTTATTTTTAAAAAAATCTCTAAATTTCCAAAATTCACAAAATAGCCCCAAATTCGAAATTCCTAACTCACCAAAACTCAAATCACGATTTGAATCGATTCTGTCGTCGATGGCCACGCCGCCGCATGTCACATTCGTCGCCAGACCACTAGGTCATTTACCCTACCACCTCGTCGCCAAAATAGACCGAAATCGTGCAAACGCCAGAAGAAGGCCGAAATATTCAAAAAATTCATTCGGACGATTTGCGACGAGCGGCGGCTGAACGACGACAATTGGTGCATGGGTGATTGGGAGAGGGGAGTACGCTCCATTCCGTCCCCAAAATTGTGGCCAACGACGACAAGAGTGGTCGGATTGAGGGATTTAAGTATTTCAGGATTTAGGAATTAATGAAATTAAGGCTTTTCTGAAATTTTTGGAATTTAAGGGATTTTTTGAAAATTTCAATTTTTTATTTTTTATAAATAATTTAAAATTTTTAAAAATAAAAAACCTACCACGTGACACATTATAATTAGCTAACAAGTTTTTTTTAATGGACATTAACACAGAGACACCTAATATTGTAACGGTTGAAACTTTAGTTACCTATTTTTACAAAAAAAAAAAAACTTTAGACACCTAAAGTTCAAAAAAGGTATACTTTAGGCACTTATTTTTCATTTAAGCCTTAAATTTATTGAATTTCTTCGAATTATGACTAGATTAATTGAATGTGTAACTATTGAGGACTAAATGATCTATTATACAAAAAAAAATAACAGCCATGTCACTATTTTAACGGAGGTTAACGACACATTTACAATTTTGTAACAAAACATAATGTTTAATTGCCATTTTTTCATTTTTAAAAGTTTGATTACCATTTATTTTTTCAGGTATAGTTTAGTGAATGTCTGTGTACTTTACCCATTATTTTTTGTTGTTGTAGAAAGGAAAGAAGAAACAAATACACCATCATGTCGTTAACATTTAACATTCTAATGACAAAAAAACTAATGCCATAAATTTAGTATTAAAATTGAAACATTTTAAAGTTTAATAACAAAATCAATAGATAAACTAAAATTTAAAGACTAATGAAATAGTTCACCCTCAAATTATATTTGCCATTGTATTAAATATTAATAATATAAAATTATTCTATCATAATATCAAACGTTAGATATAAATAGTCTGAACCCAACAAGTGATCCGAATAAGAGAAAAAAATAATGTTCATTATAGAAAAATCGAATTTGAATAAATTTATCTGCAACGCGTGTGTATCGTATCAAAAGTGTATTTGACTGTATTAACTATAAATTGGTATTGAATAGTTCAATTATCATTTCAGTAAATTTTTTGATGCGTTTCAACTATTCCAAATTGTTTTGATCTATTTAAATCAATAATAATTTACACAAATATGTATCAATTTATATTAATTGATATAAGATTTTGATATTTAAACAAATTTTACATTTTTTAAACTTCTATGTATTGTACTGTTTACATACTTACCAAAAACATTGTACAGAAATCACAAGAAACATAATTTGTGATAGTTGTCTTCTTTGGTTTACTTCAAGAAATATTATTGATGTGAAAGCTACATTTGTGGACGAACCAAAATATGGAGAGAAATTGAGATAAGAATTGCCTCCTTTCCTTCCATGTCAGATAGAATGGTCATTTACTGGAATACAAATCTAAAAATTTAATTTCAAAACGAAATGTAAATTGTTAATTTTTTTTTAAAGTTAAGGTGATTATAATTAGTATTTGTTTTGAATGTATACTTTCAACTATTTAACAATGCATGCTTGATCACCCTGCTGCAGCTGCTGGTGCTCAAACACGTGACCTTTGGAAACAACTGTTCCCTTAACCACTGAGGCAAGTTGGTTCGTGCAAATAAAAATAAAAATGCTAATTAATTCAACAAATTGTGAATTTTTTAATCTAATGAACGAAATTCATGAGCTATTTCCTAATTCCTACTATGTGTAGTTGTATACTGACCATTTGTCAATTTAATTGCCAGAATACATTTTGTTAATTAATAAAGCCTTGTATACGGAATTCATTGTTTATTATAACATAAATTATAAATATTTTTTTAATAAAATTAATATATTTTTAATAAGAATATAATTAATTTCAACTTAGGTTTTAAACTCTAATTAGAGAAGCAACAGTGCAATATGCACGTAGAAAATAAAGAAAGAACAATGTTTTTAATTTCAAATATATTTGAAAATTTAAGATACACATAAGAAAACGAATATTTCTAATATAGATATTGTTTAAAGGGTTTGAGAAAAAATAGCCAGAATAATTGATCCAATAAAATACTGAAAAATAATTTGTAATTTGTAAGAAAATGAATGGTATCACATTTGGGTGATGGTGCCCAATGTGTGGAGCCAAGGGATAACAATGATAAGGCCATGGAGCCTTTAAAGTTCCTATAAATTTCCTTTCCAACTATTGCAACGAACCATTAAAACCTATACCCTTATCTCTATATTTCCTATACTACTAGTAAGTAGTATCAGCAATGGCTTCCTCAATGATGTCGTCGGCAACCATTGCCACCGTCAACCGCTCCTCTCCGGCTCAGGCCAACATGGTCGCCCCCTTCACCGGCCTCAAGTCCGCCTCCGCTTTCCCCGGCACCAGGAAGGCCAACAACGACATAACTTCCCTTGCAAGCAACGGTGGCAGAGTGCAATGCATGAAGGTACTTGGTGACACTATGTTGCTTATGTTAATTTGCTAGTGTTCCAACCCAAATTACATGAATTGAATCACATTTTGGGGTTTTTTTTGGAGTATAGGTGTGGCCTCCACTTGGAAAGAAGAAGTTCGAGACTCTCTCGTATCTCCCCGATCTCACTACCGAGCAATTGGCTTCGGAAATTGACTACCTTCTCCGCTCTAAATGGATTCCTTGTTTGGAATTCGAAGTAGAGGTGTTTTCAAACTCTAAAATCTCTATAAACTATTCCATTACATCAACCATCTACATCTTTTCAATGGGATTTTTGTTTTGATTTTTTTTAAAACATATTTATGTTGTGGTATGTGCAGAAAGGATTCGTGTACCGTGAGAACCACCGATCACCGGGGTACTACGACGGACGTTACTGGACCATGTGGAAGCTCCCCATGTTCGGATGCACCAATTCATCTCAGGTGTTAACGGAGTTGGAGGAGTGCAAGAAGGAATACCCCGACGCATTCATTCGAATCATCGGATTCGACAACGTCCGTCAAGTGCAGTGCATCAGTTTCATTGCTCACAAACCTAAAGACTTTTAAGCTGTTTACGCTTGAGTTCCTTCCCTCGTATGGAATTTCACTTGTTTAATTGTACTTAAATTGTGCTCTGAAAGACTCTTTTTCAAGGTATCGGCTATGAGTTCTTTGTCTTGTTTTTGGATTTCCAATGTAACAGCTGAGAACTAATATAAATAAAATATATTTTCTTATCAAATTTCATGAATTTTTTATATTCATTTCAAATTTATGTTAACCTTGAATTGAAAAAAATAAACAAAAAAGGCTGATTATTCATCGTATTATTCATTAATATTATATAAATTATTTTGTTTCTTTTCCTTTCTTTCTTATTTCATGTATAAAATGAAGCTTAATTGCATATAAGTATTATCTAAATATTATAAAATAAGAAATAATATACACATGCAAATATACCTACAATTGTCGAGACTGATATTCCAGTGTTTTGGACTTATTGATATTTTTCAAAATAATTTTCATATATAATATACACCTGTAAATATACATCAGTTACATCCATATAAATTTATTTATATGTACATATAAAATATAAAATTATTAATTAAGTTCAATAACTTAATTGATTGGTTTTTATTTTTAAACGTAAAACAACGCAAAAACGAGAACGGAAATATGACAAAATGTGGTACATACACTTTTAAAATGTTTAGTGTAGTACCTATATTTTGACAAAATGTGCAATATGATATTTGAACTATCATTTCATGTATTATAATGGTACTTAGAGTTAACATTATTAGTGTCAGATCAACCAATGAAAATTCGACATGTATAAATTTCTCCAAAAATGTATATAGAAGTATAATTTTATGTGAAAATTAAATAAAAATAAGTGGAAATGAATATATATATTTTTTAGAAAAGTATACATTTAGTCGAAGTACGAATACTGCATTGAATATTTTAAAAAAACCTATATTTTATTAAACATTTTATCAAAAACACGTAATATATTAATCGATTTGAAAATACACCTATTACATTAAATATTTTATCAATATATAAATACCGGGTGTGATGTTAGTAAAAGAAACAAAAACATGATTCGTAAAGGTTATCTGATTTAGTTTACATCAAGAACCCAACATGGAAAAAAAAGCAGCTTAAAGATACATGTTAAGTGGTGGACTATATTTTTGGTTTATATTTTCTTTTAAATAAAAGAAATATTAATGTTAAGGAAAGCTACATTTGTGGAGGAACCAAAATATAGATAGAAATTGAGATAGAATTGCCTCTTTCTCCTTCTTCACACTCACAACTCAGAATGTCCTAATCACTAGAACACAACTTTACAAATTTAATTTAAAAAGAAAAAAAAAACCCCGAAATTTCATTAATTTAATGAACCCAATTCATGCTTCTATCGAGTCTTGAACTCATAATTTAAGGGAATGTGAGAGAAAAAAATGAGCAGTTTGACCAACTAGCTAATTGTACTTGTTCAAATTCTTGAATTTTTAAATATCTAGCACGAACCAACTTTACTCAGTGGTTAAGGGGACAGTTGTTGTTCCTAGAGGTCACGAGTTTGAGCACCAGCAGCTGCAACAGGGTGATTGAGCATACATTGTCAAATGGTTGAGAGTATATTCACAAGAAATACTACTTGTAACCACTTTAGCTTTAATATATATATATATATATATATATATATATATATATATATATGAGTTCGTCTCTATCATTAAATGAGTATACTTATTATTATTTTAACAATTTTTATCAAGTACAACCTAATTACGGAAGTAAAATATACAAAAATTGGACTTTTCAAAAGCGTATGACTGTGTCCGCTGGGAGTTTTTAGATATGATTTTACGGAAGATGGGATTCGGAAGAAAATGGAGGGAGTGGATTTGGGAGTGCATCTCTACGGCGAGGGTGTCGGTTTTGATTAATGGTTCTCCGTCGAGAGAATTTTGTATGGGGAAGGGCTTACGCCAAGGTGACCCCTTGTCCCCGTTCTTGTTTATAATGGTAACGGAAGCGCTACACTTAATGCTGGAAGTGGCAGAGGAGAAAGGTTTTATCGGGGGAATTACGGACATTTTGCCTAATCAATCTATCTCCCATTTACAATTCGCGGACGATACAATCCTCTTCTTGAAACCGGAGGTGAAGATCTTGAAGAATGTGAGGCGTTTATTGAGATGCTTTGAAATTAGTTTTGGGCTGAAGATTAATTTTGAAAAATCTTGTTTGGTTGGCGTATGTGTTGAAGAGGACAAGGCGGGTATGCTGGCACAGAATTGTGGCTGTAAAGTGGGGGATCTTCCTTTTTGTTATTTAGGCATTCCTATCAGAGCTGATCCTAGGAGGGTGATAACATGGGAGCCCATAGTGGAGAAATTCCGTACTAAACTTTTAGGATGGAAGAGCAGGTCATTGTCATTCGCAGGAAGAGTCGTTCTTATCAATTCAGTATTGTCATCTCTACCACTCTATTATATGTCGTTGTTTCAAATTCCATCTTCGGTGATAAAAAAGATTGAAGGCATAAGAAGAGCTTTCTTATGGGGAAGCTCTAATGGCAACAAAAAGATAGCTAGAGTGTGTTGGAGTAGAGTTTGCTTACCAAAGTGTAAGGGCGGAGCAGGCGTGGTGAATTTGCAAGTGAAGAACATGGCTCTTTTGGCTAAATGGGGCTGGCGTTTTGCAAAAGAAAAATCTGCTTTATGGAGACAGGTTATAAAATCAAAATACGGCAGCTCGCGTTTGGAATGGTTCTTGAGCACTAAAAATATGAAACATATGTCGGTAATGTGGAAAGGGATAGTGAATAATTGGAAGAAAGAAGACACAAGTAAATGGATGGACTTTGAAGCATTTAGGTGGCAATTGGGGGATGGTAAAACTGCCTTATTTTGGGAAGATGTCTGGGTCGGAGACAAGCCTCTACGAAACCTATTTCCTAGAGTGTTTAGACTTGCGAAGTTCAAAGGGTGCACAATGGCTGATAGGGTAGGGAATCTAAATCAAATGTCGTGGATTTTTGAATTTTCAAGACCTTTGCTGGATCGAGAGAAGAAGATACTAGGAGACCTTAGGAAGCTCATATCCAATATCAAACTAGAGGTGGATGTCCCGGATAAACTTTTATGGATACATGATAAGATGGGATCATTCTCAGTTAAAAAACTTTCGCAATTAATGGTGAATGCGGAGATTGAAGAACCAGACTTCGATTTTGGAAGAATTTGGAAACTCAAAGTCCCACCGAAGGTTAAAAGCTTTTTGTGGATGTTAAAGCTGGATCGTATTTCAACCAAAGACTTCTTGAGGAAAAGGGGAGTGGAGGTAGCCGATGCACGGTGTTGTTGGTGTGAAGCAGTAACAGAGGATGCTAATCATTTATTTATTGGGTGTAATTTTATTGGTGGTTTTTGGGACAAATTTTGCCAGTGGTGGAAGGTTAGATGGAATGAGGGAACTGATTTAACAAATTTTTTCCACTTTTGTTATTCAATGCCTTGCACAGGTTTACATCGAAGCGTTTGGTTGATTACGGTTGCAGCAGCGATTTGGAGCATATGGATGGCTCGTAATGACATGGTATTCAACAAGAAGACGGTAACCTTAAAGGATCTCCTCTTCAACTCAAAACTGAGGGCTTTAATTTGGGTGAAAGTTGCCCAAAACGACATTGTAACATATACTGAAGAGTGGTGGGAGAATCCATTGAAGTGCTTGCTGGCTAGTGGAAAATTAAAACTCAACAGGGCACCTTTGTTGAATGGGATTATGAAATTCTATGTGAATGGATGTGCAGCAAATGGTTTAATTGGCTTCGGTGGTGTGCTATATACGATCGAGGGGACAATTCGAGCATTGTTCTCAGGAAAAGAGGATGGGATATGTGTTGATTTATCGGAAATAATTGCGATGAAAACTGCTCTTGAAGTTTTTTGTGAAGCTGGTTGGAACGGTAGAGCAGGGTTAATCATCGAATCTAGCTCGAATGTTGCGATTAATTGGGTGAACAACCCTTCTATGAGACCGTGGAGATGGTGGTCGATTTTCGCTGAAGTGGATAAGCTATGCAGCAAGACTGATCTGGTTCAGTTTGTTCATGGTTATAGTAGCTCCAAAGATTTGGCGGGCTGGTTTGCAAAAGAAGGGTTAAGCAGGCAGGTAATTTTCAAAGCTTGGTGGTGAGAGTAGTCAGAGGGCAGGCGTTATGCAACATTCAAAGACTAATGGGAGTGAAGTAAAGTGTGAATGGTGGCAAAAGAAAAGAGATGTTCCAGTTTTAGTGGTTTTGATTTTAATTAGTTGTGTAATGTTCGAGACATTGGTGCCATAGTTTTGTTTCAGCTTTGTTCCTTTGTTTCCCCATACATGTGCAGTACTCTTTTCCCCCATTTAGGCTTAGGGGGATTTTTAATGAGGCTCACATGTAGGGTTTAACCTTTTCAATAAAACTAATTTGCCGAGCAAAAAAAAAAAATACAAAAATAAAGAAAGAACAATGTTTTTATTTTTAAAATATTGGATTTAGCACACCCATCTTATGGGCAAAAGAAAACATTTTTAAGAAAAATATTTTTTCAAAGGTTTATTCAATAATTATTAAAATTGGTCGGTAGTTATTTAAAATTTAAAGATATACATAAAAAAATTCTCCACCATTACATTTAGGTTTTAAGTCCAAGGCTCTTAGCCTCAACATTTCAATTTATGGATTAAAAAAGGAAATAAAATTGAAAAAAGAGAGCAAAAAGAAAAGGTAATGTTTTGTAGGTTAGTGAAATATCGCATATATAAATATATATTTAAAGGGTTTGAGAAAAAATAACCAGAAAAATTGATCCAATGAAATACATAGAAAAAATGTAAGAAAATGAATGGCATGTCACATTTGTGGTGATGGTGCACAATGTGTGGAGCCAAGGGATAACAATGGAAAGGCCATGGAGCCTTTAAAGTTCCTATAAATTTCCTTTCCAACTATTGGCAAAGAACCATTAACATAGAGCTACCGACCCTTATCTCTATTTGTTTAGTATATAACTCTAGCGTATACTACTAGTAAGTAGTATCAACAATGGCTTCCTCAATGATGTCATCGGCAACCATTGCCACCGTTAACCGCTCCTCCCCGGCTCAGGCCAACATGGTCGCCCCCTTCACCGGCCTCAAGTCCGCCTCCGCTTTCCCCGGCACCAGGAAGGCCAACAACGACATCACTACCCTTGCGAGCAACGGTGGCAGAGTGCAATGCATGAAGGTACTTGGTCACACCATGTGGCTTATGCTAATTAGCTAGTGTTCGAATACAAATTTCGCGAATTTAATCGTTTTTTTGAGTATAGGTGTGGCCTCCACTTGGAAAGAAGAAGTTCGAGACTCTCTCGTATCTCCCCGATCTCACTACCGAACAATTGGCTTCGGAAATTGACTACCTTCTCCGCTCTAAATGGATTCCTTGCTTGGAATTCGAAGTAGAGGTATTTTCAAGCTCTAAAATCTCTATAAACTATTCATTACATCAACCATCTATATTTTTAAACATGTTTATATTGTGGTATGTGCAGAAAGGATTTGTGTACCGTGAGAACCACCGATCACCGGGGTACTACGACGGACGCTACTGGACCATGTGGAAGCTCCCCATGTTCGGATGCACCAATTCATCTCAGGTGCTTACAGAGCTGGAGGAGTGCAAGAAGGAATACCCCGATGCATTCATTCGAATCATCGGATTCGACAACGTCCGTCAAGTGCAGTGCATCAGTTTCATTGCTCACAAACCTAAAGACTTCTAAACCGTTTACGCTTAAGTTCCTTCCCTCGTAGGGAATTTCATTTGTTTCTAAAGTTGTACTTTAATTAAGCTCTCAAAAGACTTTTTTTTTCTTCTTGTTTTTAAGGTATTGGCTATGAGTTCTTTGTCTTGTTTTTTTGGTTTCCAATGAAATGACATGAAAACCGATATGAACAAAAATGTAACATCTTGCTAAATTTCATGAATCTTTTTCCTTCGGAATTCATATTAATATTTTGAGAAAAAAAATCAAGTAAAAAAGAGTGCTTGGGAGGTGATGGTCAGTTGAGGATGGAATTTTTGTGTTGGAGGCTCATTATCTTCTTATGGGAACGTATCAATCTGTTAATGAAATAGAGACATTGTAATCTACTGATCTCTAAATAAATTTAAAGTTCAAATCAACATTATTTTTTAATAATGTATTCTTATGTGATTCATTAACAATACATAAATTTTATTTATAATTGTATTAAATAAAATCATCTGCCCCTAAAGTATGCCCCATTTGTGCCCCCACTTTAAAATAATGGGTTTAGGGTTTAGGTTTTGGGGTTTAAGTTTGGGGCTTAGGGTTAGGGTGTAGGGAATTAGGGGTAAGGTGTATTTTTTAGGGTTTAGGGTTTGGGGTTTAGGATATAAAAATTAGGGTTATAGGGCAAGATTTAATTTTTAAGTAATTTTAGGCAAGGGCATAGAAGGAGACATGATTAGGGGGCATGAGATTTTTACTCAAAACATTCAGCAGCTGCATGTTCCAATTACACAAAACAGGAATCAAAACCATGGTATTTAATATGCATCAATTAGTCCGTACTGGCTGCAAAAAGAAAAATCAAATATTTTAGTTATTATTGCAATCAAAATTTTAGTACGTCTCGATTGTTTCAAGATGTTCTTTTATATATATATATATATATATATATATATATATATATGTGTGTGTAACTGTGTATGCATATAATACACACGCACACATATAACAAAAAATATTGATTATAAATTCTCTCATAGAAAGACATTCTTAAGAGTTTTTAAAAAAGTAGTAGAAGTTTGTTTTTATTTATTAAAGAAACTGAAAATACTTGTAAAAAAGACAAAAAAAAATTCAAAAATTGAAAGAGACGAAAAAAAAAGTTTGAGAGCTTCTTTCTAGGAAAAAACACCTTAAATACATGTTATAAAAAAGTTATGTACCGAATTTGTTACAAAAAAATAATAAGAAATTTTGTACATGTACCGAATTTGTTACAAAAATAGTAAGAAATTCGATATGTACATAATTTTTTACGACTTTTTTAGTACATACCGAATTTCTTACAAAAGTTGTAAGAAATTATGTACATACCTTAAGTTTCACGATTTTTTGTAAGAATTTTATACAAGTACCGAAAATCTTACAAAAGTAGTAAGAAATTGTGTACATACCGAATTTCTTACGATTTTGTAATAATTTTGGTACATTGTACAAAGTTTCTTATGATTTTTGTAACAAATTCAGTACATGCCTTTTTTAGCATGTATTTAAGGTGTTTTTTTTTTAATTTCCCTTTTGTCTAGTCTATGCCGCAAAACATAAGATAAAAGTGCTATATTGGTAGCAGTAAATTAACCGAACGTTCAACGAACGTTCGTGAACAGTTTGGCGGGAAGTTCGTTTATGTTCGTTTATTTATTAAACAAACAAATATGAACAAGATTTTTTGTTCGTTTAATTAAATGAACGAACACGAACAAAAGGCTTGTTCGTTTATTTATGTTCGTGAACGTTCGTAATCCGTTCGTTTATGTACGTTCATTTATGTTCGTTTATGTTCATATAAATTTATTCACATATGTCTAGGGGTGTTCATTATTCGGTTAAATCGAACTAACCGACCGAACCAAAACAAAATTGGTTAATCTATTATATAATTTTAAGTTTTGGCTAATGATTGAGAGTTTTTTCAAATTTCAATTATCGATTAATTCGGTTTAAAATCGGTTACTAAACTGAATTAATCGAACTAACCAAAAATATTAAATATTTAACAAATTATATATGTTCGTTTGTGTTTGTTGATGTTCGTTTGTGTTCATTTATGTTTGTTTACCATTTAAACGAACGAACATGAACAAGCTACATTCCTTAATGAACGAACGCGAATTCGTTCATTTGTTCGGTTAAAGTTAAACGAACGAACATGAACATACCCTCATTCGTGTTCGTTCGGTTTGTTTACAAGGCTATATATTGGGCTGTTATGATGTTTTTCTAAGTAAGTTTTTGATACGAGATTATATAATAAAGTAAAATTCAAATAATTACTCAATATAATATTCTTATTATATGCCTTGTGATATAAATTAACCAAACTTTAACTTTCTTTGATTTTTTGACTAAAACTTTCTTTGAATGTTATACTAATGATTTGCTAATGATTTGTAGGGAATAAAAGCAGTATATTTTTCTTTATTTTCAAATTATTATACAAAATTAAAATGTTAATTCTATTAAATTGGATGGTACTTATTTCAAATTTTAAGATATACGTTAGAAAATTCTCAACCATTACATTTGGATCGTATGTTTTAGCCTCAAGTTTTCAATTTATGGGATAAGAAAAGAAATCGATTTTATTTTTAAAAATGAAAAAAAGAGAGAGAAAAAGGTAATGTTTTGTAGGTTAGTGACTTATCTCAGATATAAATATAAAATATAAATTGTTTGAGAAAAAAATAGTCAAAATAATTGATCTATCTAATGAAATACTGGAAAATCAATAAAAATGAAAATGATAAGAAGTGTCACATTTGCAGTGATGGTGCTCCAAGTGTGGGGCCAAGAGCCTTTAAAGCTCTTATTAATTTATTTTCCAACTTTTGGCCACCAATCATAAACATAGACATATATCACCTAGTTGATCAAAGTGATAACCAGCTTGATATCGTTTGAGCACATTCTCAAATTCGAGGCGTTGTATATGTAAAAAATTACAATTCAGAGGCTCGTCCACCAAAATTATGTGTGCGAGAAACAGAAATTTTAGTGTTACAGCTAAAAACAGAAACTAATCATAATTGTCGAAGAAAAGCTTTGAAAATTGACTAGAAAAAACAGAAATGTTAAACTGTTTTTAACAGCAAAAAATAGGAAGAAGAAAAAGTAAGACATATATATATATACATATATATATACATATAAAGGGAAATTTGATTTGGAGATTACCTGAATGAAGAAAAAAGCAGGTAAAGGGTGGGTGCCAGTCCACGGGGAAGGAAAAGGATACAACGCAGGCTACAAGGGAATTATATACAAAAGCCCAGATTTACCGTTCTCAAACTCAAACATTATCCTTCACAATTGTTACTTTTAAGTTCTGGGTAAATTACATTTTATGTCACATGAGTTAGGTAACATACAAGTTATTTGTTTTCTAAAAGATAAATAAATTATTTATTTAAAAAAATTGTTACAAATATGTAATTAGAGATAAATATTAGACGAGAATAATGAAGTAGTTTAGTCATAATTTAAAACATCACAATAAGTTAAATCCTTGGTCATCAAATTTTTGTTCTTCTCCCACATTACTTGTCATTTTCTCATAAATGTTATATTACTTTTTTATGATGATAATTTAATAGTAACTTGTTATTTTATATCAGGATACAATTATCTAATTATTGCTCTGATTTGACAGGCTCATTTATTTTGACAGTATCATAAAAGTACTATTTTGATAGATTTTTAAGTATAAAGAGTTGAATTTATTGAATTATTTTGAATTAGGACAAAATTAATATAATGTATAAGTTTACCAAGGACAAAAATTATAATTATCAAGGACAAAAAGTCATTACAAGTCTTTTATTCAAACATCTATCTCAAACCTCTAAAAATTAGTGGATTTGACTGATAAAACTTCTAAAAATGCTTCAAACCTCTAATTTTAGCTCAAAGAGCCGTTTACCAAACATGACCTTTGTCCAGTGGCCCTATTTGGCAATTAGCGGGAATTTGATAACGGATTATATTAGCTGATAGCTTATTCGACTAGCGGATTGTATAAAAGTGTTTGGTAAAATTAACTAATAGATTATAGTTGTTTGATTATTTAAATATGCAAAATGACATATAAGGACATGATTATATTCGATACTTATTTGAATAGTTTATTAGTTATCAATATTTTGTTTCTATTAATATTAATTAGAATATGAAAAATATTTTTAATATAATATTACTAAACATTTATGAAGGATTTATATATTAATTTATTATTTATATAATTAATTTTAATATATTTTAATTAATAATTAAATTTAAATAGAAATATAAATATAAATATGTGAGAATAAAAAATAAAAAATATTAGTTTACAAATGTCACAATGTAAATACCCGAGGGTGAATAATTAAAATAAAAAAAGTTACATTTAGGTTATTTAGAAATTTTTTATAATTTTAAGGGTAAAATGGTCTTTGTAACTCTAATGTCAAAACCTCTAATTTCAAAAAGCTCATATTAGCATTTTTTTTTAAATTGAGAGATTTCACCTCAATCCGCTATTTTAATTCGTTATTCACCATACATTTAAATTAGCGGTTTTAACCGGTCAAATTTTCAATTTCAGCTCAAATCTCTAATTTTAACTTAAACAGTTGTTTGCCAAACATTCTCTACTCTATGCCGCTAAACATAAGATAAAAGTGTTATATTGGGTAGTTATGATATTTTTTCTAAATAAATTTTTTTATACAAGATTATATAATGAAATAAAATTTGAATAATTACTCAATATAACATCCTTATTATATGCCTTGTGACATTAACATAAGTTAACTAAACTTAACTTTCTTTAATTTTTTCTGCTAAAAACTTTCTTTGATTGTTATATTAATGATTTGCTAATGATTACCAATAATGGGTTGGGTGCATTGGTAAGACATGTTGCACTCTCAAAGAGATGACGCTAGTTTGAATCTTGAAGACGACATTGTTGAGAGAGACAACCACACACTCTGAATATGAACCGTAAGACGAACATGCATGTTACCAAAAAAATATTTACTAATGATTTGTAGGAAAGAAAAGCAGTATCCTTTTCTTTACTTTCAAAATATATTATATAAAATTAAAATGTCAATTCTATTAAATTGGATGTACTTATTTCAAATTTTAAGATATACGTTAGAAAACTCTCAACCATAACATTTAGGTCGTACGTTTTAGTCTCAAGTTTTCAATTTATGGGATATGAAAGAAATCAATTTTATTTTTAAAAAGAAAAAAGAAAAGAAAAAGGTAATGTTTTGTAGGTTAGTGAAATATCTCAGATATAAATATAAAATATAAATTGTTTGAGAAAAAAAATAGTCAAAATAATTGATCTAATGAAATACTGGAAAATCAATAAAAATGAAAATGATAAGTGTCACATTTGCAGTGATGGTGCTCCAAGTGTGGATCCAAGAGCCTTTAAAGCTCTTATTAATTTCTTTTCCAACTTTTGGCCACCAATCATAAACATAGACCTACCCACACCCGTATCTGTATTTGTTTTGTGTTTCTTTTAATTCGTTAAAGTTTTGATTTTAGTTCCTATTATATTTAAGTTTAAAATTTAGTATTTGAATTTAATATAATTAGATCATAAACATAAATTAGTCCAGGCGAAGCTCTGAAAATCAGAAGGGTAACAAAGAAAATATAATTTGGTTATCTATTTTTATAATGTTATTAGTTAGTTTTGATAACTAACATAGTAAAATATTTCGGTTAAAATACCAACGTGGATTTCTCTTAAAATCATTTTCGACTCGTCATGCTAATATGAATTTGAGTTGGAAGGGTTTTTTTTTCTAAAATAAATGTCAACATTTTAACCGAATAATTGATGGTATTAATTATTTTGACTAATTAATGATATTATGAAAGTAGAGAGATCCAATTATGTCAAATCAAAGAATGATGATTAAATCTTTAACTTTAAGCATACTAGAAGGATCAAAACCAGAATTTGACAATTTTAGTTTATGTTGTAACTTATGATGTCATGCTTAAATTAAAATATACATCCTTAAAAATTTGATTTTTCTCACTTATACACAGCACCATCTCCGATCTCTCTGCCCTTTCTCCTCTTTCACTCCACATGCCCTTATTTTCTGGGCATTTTTGTTGTCTTCATAGGTTGTGACGGGCAACCGTCGGCGTTTATCGTCGTTAAACCTCCGTCGGCGTTTATCGTCGCTAAACCTCCCTCGACCGCCGCTAATTCTCTTGGAGATCATTTCCCCTATTTGAGGTAACAAATGCAATCCCAATACCTTTATTAGCCTGAACCACTGAAGCTACAATATAATTAACACAAATACGATAATGTCATAAAACAAAAAAGTATTGACAATTTTATTAAATGAGAAAAAAATTACAGAGAGATGAAACTCAAACAAAAATCTTTCACCAGTAGGGTCTATACAGAATTTGTCTCCTTTTTTCTCCATGGTGATTTACAAAATCAGATATCAAATCATATATTTTACAAAAAAGATCATTGGTTTAATCCGATCGATTAACATCGTCGTTGCTCGATCCCAGCAAAATTCAATCCTTTCTTCATAAGATTGCTCCCCGCCTTGTCTTCCCTTCAATCAAATAGATTAACCAGAACAAAAAAAGCAAATCATATAGACATCACTGCATTTAGCTCCCTTTTTATGTATGTACACTTGGATTTTTAATTTATGGTCTAAGCCATAGCAGGGATTCTGGAATTTTGGCTATCCCTGTTAAGGCAATCAAACCCTTCTATTCTAACCGCTGCTGGTTTAAGGCCGAATGACATCCTAACACGCCCCCCTTTATGTGCTGATGGTGATGGAGACGGTGATGGAGCTTGCAACGCCGAAAGGGCTGCAAGTCTTTCATCACCGAATCGAGCATCTTGCACAAGCGGATTTGTGGCCCTACTAGGAGGCGAACCGCAAAAAAATGGGGGCGGGGATGCTACTTCTGCCGCAGGTTGTTCTCCCCATAAATCACCCTGCAAAACCAAAACAAAACAACACATTAGAACAAGTCCATCCTAGAAACCAAAACATTAACACATATCACTCAAATTCATATACTCGTTTGTCTCGGATAGAAGTGTACGACACGAATACTTCAAGAAAAATAAAGAATCGTAGCAAATATCGAAAAGCACAAATGCATCTAACATTAATCTTCATCTTCATAATTCAATAATACCTTGTTGAGGATGATATCTAGAAGCTCTGAACTGGCTTTCGAATCACTTACATCGGCTTGGTGACTGGAATCGAACACACACAAAATCCTTAATTAAATTACAACAATCAAAAGCAAATCAAATCAACCAAAATTCACATCAGAAACAAGAGGGAAAACAAGGAAAAGAGGAAATTATACCTCATATGCAGTCTAAAAGGCCTGATAGGGTTATTGGCGAGAACCCCAATTCGCCGAGGCTTAGGGCAAACAACGGCGCCGGCCTTTTGATGATCAGATATTGAAGAGATAAACCCTCCCATCTCCTCATAAGCCGAAACGGCGGCGACGTTCTGCTGAAGATTGATATGATTCATCTTCTTCAAAAATCTACATTCAAAAAGTTACCGGAACAAAAAAAGAAAGTCAACAACCAGATCTAACAGTAAAGATTCAATTAAAATAATGAAAGCGAAAGTCCCCCCCCTCTCCTATAATTTTCCTTCATTTTCACATCATCCAAACAAAAAGCCAAAAAAGTCAAACCCTAAAAGAAAACATAAATAGAAACACAGATCCAGACGCAGACCTTCAAAATAAGAGATAACGAGTTCCTTTGGAAGTAAACTGTAATAAAACCTTCTTCTTTGAAGTTCAGTTGTAATAAAATTTAGGATTTTTATGTTAGTATATATATTATATCTGATTCAGAGAGTTGAAAAGAACATCGGAATATTTGCCTATTTTGGATTAATTAAGAGGTAAGAAATAAGAATAAATACCCAGGAGGGAAATTTAAGTGTTGCAGCTAAAAACAGAAACTAATCATAATTGTCGAAGAAAAGCTTTGAAAATTGACTAGAAAAAACAGAAATGTTAAACTGTTTTTAACAGCAAAAAATAGGAAGAAGAAAAAGTAAGACAGATCTAAATATATATAAAAAACAATGAAAAATTATAGGAATAATAAAAAGGGAAATTTGATTTGGAGATTACCTGAAAGAAGAAAAAAGCAGATAAAGGGTGGGTGCCAGTCCACGGGGAAGGAAAAGGATAGAACGCAGGCTACAAGGGAATTATATACAAAACCCCAGATTTACCATTCTCAAACTCAAACATTATCCTTCACAATTGTTATTTTTAAGTTATTTGTTTTCTAAAAGATAAATAAATTATTTATTTAAAAAAATTGTTACAAATATGTAATAAGAGATAAATATTAGACCAGAATAATGAAGTAGTTTAGTCATAATTCAAAACATTGTAATAAGTTAAATCCTTCATCGTATTTTAATACTTAAAAAAAGTTAACTTTTCTACTTTTTCACTTCTCCACTTTTTTGAGGCGGTTACCAAACTTTTTTAATTTCTTTTTTTCATCTTTTTTTTTACCGGCGGCGGCCTTTGGTCGTTTTGTTAGATCTACACATAAATAAAATTCATCTTTTCGATGAATGTTTCCTTTTTTTCAAGTTTTTTTCTTGTTTTTCATCTACTTTGTCGAATTCTTATTCAAATATGTTTTTATGGCAATTCTTTTGTCTGCTTGGTGGCAGTTCTTTCGTCTGCTTTTTAGCAGTTTTTGTCTGTCTTCATGACAGTAGTCTGTCTTTTGACAGTTACGCGTTCGAGTGACGAGTATCAACGAGCGTTTTTTAACGAAGAAGGCCGTTCTATACATGTTATGATTCCCTTTGGTGGTTGTGCCGACATGCCAATATCAAGTAGCGGAAGAATTTTTGCTATATTCATAGAGCACTCAAGGCAAAGTATAGTTTTTCTAGATTTTTATTTCAGAAGATTTCTTCTGACAGTGTTAGGTTTGGTATGTTCAACATCTTTCACACCTTTATATTTTTTGTTGTTTTGTTCAACACTGTATTTCAATTGTAAAAGGTGTGAATCCTTTGTACTCATTTCGCTGTTGAATATAATCCAGATTCAAAAAAAAAAAAAATCCTTCATCGTTAAATTTTTGTTCTTCCATGTTACTTGTCCTTCTATTATAAATGTTATATTATTTTTTTGTAATGATAATTTAACAGTAACTTGGTGCTTTATGTAAGGATACAGTTATCTAACCATTGCTCTGATCTGACAGGCTCGCTTGTTTTGACGGTATCTTAAAAGAATTATTTTGATAGATTTTTAAGTATAAAGAGTTAAATTTATTAAATTATTTTAAATTAGAACAAATTTAATATAAAGTAACAAGATTTGGAGACTAAAAGTGTTATTATACCATACTACATTGGATTTTTTTAGATAAATTTTAATTCTAATCATAATACATCTTGGAGGAGAAGGAAAGAAATGTTAAATATGAACATTTTGACCAACCGACCAAATGTACTTGCTTATTATATTAGATGTTAGTTTCAATTTTGATGACGACATGACATATTTATAACATATTTTAATTCAGTAATATAGTTACAACTTTTAAAGGCGCTATATTTTTTGAACCCATTAAATTATATCAGTGAAAGAAGATTTGAGCAACGTAGACTACAAGTGTTTCGTAACTGTGAGCTTGAAACTTATTGATGACTTCTAGGTTTCACTTCCGATAATAATCATTTTGTTGCCTATGCACTTAGATCGGCCGGAAATAACATACGCTCCGATTTGTCCATTGCAGTGGTTGCGGCATTCCGTACTCTTTATCACTCGATCCAAAAGACGTTAATTTATTATCGGTAATATCGAATACAATACTACTGAAATAACCAATTAGTTTAGAGCTACTGAACTTTGTTTCTCCAGGTTTATCAAAGCAAATACATTACACATTACCTTTCCCAGATGGTACAATATTCCCGTAGGGGTTAAAGTAGAGCACTTCCTGCTCAAGTTCCACCCCAAACTTTCTGTGAACTTTCTCCTTCACCAGAGCTATGAGGCTGAGCATGTCTTGAGAAGTGCAGTCACCATTATTTACAAAGAAATTGGCATGAATATTCGACACCATTGCTCCTCCTACGCAACACCCTTTCAATCCAGCTTTCTCGATCAATTCACCGGCCGAAACACCCAAATCCGTCGGATTTCGAAATACCGAGCCAGCTGTACGTTCCCCTACCGGTTGAGTAGATCTTCGCCTGTGAATAAAAAAGGTGTCATCAGTAAGCAATCCTTTTCCTACACAAGGTTTAAAAAACTGTCACAACTCAATAGTCACAACCTCTTCAAAAGCTCCTGTTGCCTTTTCCTAGCTGATATTGACCCTTCTAACCGGAAGGTAACCGCGACGATCGCTGCCAAGTCGTTCATGTCTTGGAACGGTGATGATCGGTAGCCGAAACTGAGATCAACTCTGTTCAGTGTCCGGAATTTTCCATCGGTTGTAACGATGTCTATGCTTTCAACGGAATCGGCAGTCTCCTTAAAAAACGAGTGATACTTTTTAGCTTCTTCAACTGAGAAAAGTAACAGCAATCCATAATCCATTAATTATTAGGGTTTAATCTAGTTAAGTTCATATCCAAATTCAAGTCCCTGTTCATAATTCACAACTCAAAAGTTCGAATTAAGTAGTACAAGGCTTCGTTCTTTTTTATGTTCGACTTCAAGCTCGACTATTTTCGCTCGAGCTCGAATTCCAAATTCGAACCAGCTCGTAAGATTTACAAGGATTACCTGACCATTTGCACCAGCATTCATGTAAGCAGCACCTCCTACAGTCCCAGGAATGCCTGCTGCAAACTCAAGACCTGCAAATCCTTCATTGCAACTCAAAATTCCCAAATGATTAAAACGAAAACCACTACCAACCCTATAAACTCCAGGTTCGGTCCTCTCTAAGAAGTCGATCTGATTCAGAATCACACAACCATCAAAACCCAGATCATCAAAGAGACAATTTGACCCTTTGCCAATCACAATGTACGGAACGGAAAACTCGTGACAATATCTGCATTTCGTATCAATTAATATCTAATTTCACAAAGCTGAGATGAAAGAGAGAGAGAGAAATGAAACCTGATGGCAGAAAGCAGGTGGGTTTGGTGAAAAACTTGAACAAAATAATTGCAAGGGCCGCCAATGGCCCAAGTGCAAAGATCCTTCAACAGTTTCTTGCCTCTCACAAATTTCAAGCCATTCCCGTTCTGGGTTTGCTCTTTGTGATGGAAGAAAATGGTGGTTGATTTTGGTGGGGATCGAACAAGGGGAAATGCCATGGACGCCATTTTAGTTAAGTTGGGAGTTTGGAGCATGAATCATGGATTTTTTTGCCGCCAAGTTGAGAATGGGAATTTTATTTCACTCTCGAGTTCTTGTTGGGCTGTCACTTTCAGGGATTTAATTATTTTTTTGGGGATAATTGGAAATCAGAAAGAAAGAAAAACTGCTCCAAAAACCAATTTAATCCAACATTAACATTTAATTAATTTATTATCTTAATAACAAAGAACACCATTAGATGTTAGAGTTATTATTTCTTACACTGACGTGATAAATTTTATACAAACAGATTAAATTCAAATATTATGAAGTTAGTTTAAAGTTTAGGGGTAGATTTAAATATTTAAAATTTAAAGTTTAAATTTAAAATTCAGTATTTAAAGTTACAATCTAAATTTCAAATCATATTATTCTAAACTCTAAACTAGATTCTTAATTCTTAATTTAACTCACTTGTAAAAACATTTTCTATCCTTACAAATTTATTTTAACTTTAAAATCTAAAATCATAACTAAACTTTAAGTCGTAAACTTTAAACACTCTTAAACTTTATAAACTTTAAATTCTAAATAATAACATGCACTCTTAACCCTAATAACTAAATTAAATATCTAAACTTTAAATTAATCCCTAAACTCTATAATATCTGAATATTTAATATGGAGTAAGTAGCCAAACAAAATTAAGAAAAAAATTCTGAACCGTTGGATATGCGGCAGAACACTCAAACCCTAATCTTGACATATATGTAGCAAACCCTCCAAAACTTTTGCCGCTCTTTCTTCCTCAAAGCAGCACAGCAGCAGCTGAAGTCGGAGCCCAAAGGAGAGCTTCTCAGCTGTGGTTAGTATTTTTATCATCTGAGTACTCTTCGTGTTCCCCCTTATGTTTCATATTTTAAATTTGATATAAAGATAAGGTCTTGCCGCAGAAAATGTAGGATTTTAGAAAGAAAATAAAAAAGCTTCATATTTGCTTTTGTAGTTACTGGTAGGCATTAGAGTATGTTTAAATTTGTTACTTTGTTGAACCTTATGCAATTGTTTTCATGGTCAAGATTTCATGTTTGCTTCTATCTTCCCCATGTAGAAATGGAAAGTGACAAGCATTTGATCTCTTTCTCTTACCTATGTAAGAAAATTCATTGACAAGTATTTCCTGGTTAAATTCCATGTTTTCTTCGCTTTTGTGTTTGTCCCTAGGTTTTCGATAGTGTCTGTGCCTAAAACATTTTGTCGATAGTAGCCTTCGGTTCGAATGTCTTATTGTGTATGGTACTTATTCAAAGCTGAATGTGTATATTTTGTTTTCCAGAACTGTCAAGATGTACACCTCAAGGAAGAAGATCCACAAGGACAAGGATGCCGAACCCACTGAATTTGAAGAGACAGTCGCACAGGTTTGTGTAGCTCGCGATGAAGAGCCTTAATCGTTTCATTCCAAATGTTGACAATTTCAAATGCTTGATGATATTGCAGGCACTATTTGATTTGGAGAATGGCAACCAGGATTTTAAGACTGAGTTGCAAGATCTATTTATTAACTCCGCAGTGTATGGATTCAAACCCGATGCCCTTTTCCAGACTTTGAAGTGTTGTCTACCTCTTAAATCGTTCTTGTTTTTTCGTTCACTAATGTGATTGATGCATTTTAATCCTGCAGGCAAATGGATGTTCCTGGAAACCGCAAGGCAGTTGTCATTTATGTTCCGTATAGATTGTCGAAGGCTTTCCGCAAGGTTCATCTACGCCTTGTTAGAGAATTGGAGAAAAAGTTCAGTGGAAAGGTGATTTACTCTACTCTTCTATCAAAAAGTTTGGGAAAAAAAGCTTAAATCATGTGTGTTTGTGCATGTTTTCTTTTGCAGGCCGTTGTAGTGCTTGCCAACAGGAGAATATTGAGGCCGCCAAAGAAAGGCTCTGCTGTTCAGCGTCCTCGCACCCGGACACTCACTGCTGTTCATGATGCCATGCTCGAAGATATAGTGCACCCTGCTGAGATTGTCGGGAAGCGCACCAGATACCGAGTTGATGGAACCAAAATATTGAAGGTAGTTACTTTTCTTTTCAGGCATTGTATCAACCATGACATGTCTAATTTTCTCGTTACTCATCAGGTTTTCTTAGACCCGAAGGAAAGAAACAACACCGAGTACAAGCTGGACTCAATTGCAGGAGTATACAGGAAGCTAACCGGGAAAGATGTAGTCTTCGAATTCCCAGTTACAGAGGCCTGATGAACCTTGATGGACAAGCTTCTTTGTTCAGTTTTTGTGCTTTTAAACAAATTTGGGCTTTTCCCATTTAATTCTTTTTTTGTCATCGATATAATGTCAAAAAAAATGTCTCCACTTTTTTAGAACCCTTTAACCCTCAACCTTTTGGATTAAAATAACACTTTTATGGGTAAAAATTATTGGTCAATTAATAATAAATAACGATGAGATAGTTAGTCGCTTGAGAATAATTGAAACCAAAAAACTTCACATAACAAGTCCTTTAATTGCAAGGAAAGCATCGTTTCAGTCCCCAAGGAATGTAGTTCGCAATTGTAATACAAACCAAACCAACCATCCCAAGAATACAGCAATTCAGAAATAGCGAGAGCTACAAACTTTTAAAAACATTAATTGTAATGTGCATTGCTTATGACACCAACCTCATCTCTCTTTATATTTCATACGTCTAAGTGATGATTTTAATGGAAAAGAATTATCAGCGCGTACTAAAATAGCTTACTCTTATTCGTATATGAACATGAAAACTCATATATATATTCAGATCATATATGTATTAGGAAACACCAGTCTCACTTGATTTCACTGGTTCTGGTGTGTTTCTTCCGGGCTCTTTGCTTTGCCTCTAAGCATGTCAGTCACCCTCATGATTCGCATGAATCTGGTATCCTCTGCCGCTGCTGGTGCTGGTGATGGTGATGCTGCAGAATTCGGGAGTTCTGCTGGTTCGGTTGGTGATTCGGTAATTTCTTTCTTGCCTAGCAGCCCACCTTCACCGAATAAGTTAGTCATTGATGATGCCATCCCGAGGTGAGCTCCCATCACCTTACTCAAAGCCTCGAAAGTCCCACCCGACCTTTCTTTCAATATTATTTCAAGGGCTTCCTTGTGTGCTGGATCTAGTGCATCGGGGTCTTTTAACAGGTTTTGTATGGTGGGGAGGAGAAAATTGCGGATGCTATTTGCAGAAAGATCTGCCAAAAAAGAAGGTACACAGATGAACCATTTGGTAGGAAACAGAAAATATATTATTACAAATCAAAAGCAGCAGTAATTTATGTTCGTGGTGTCCAATAGTGAACTGGAAAAAGTTCAATGCAGGCACACGGGAGTTGATACGCGAATCAGGGTTTGATGATTGCCCAGCGTGGAAATGAATCAGGGAGGAAAAAGGCGCCAAGAAGGTGTGCCTGCAGCTCATCCCCTTCTTCGGTTCCTTAAGAGTTAAAATTCATTCCGCTCACCTTTCTTTTTTCAGTGATAACAAGGAAAATAATGGAGAACACGGTATGGGGAGAAAAGGTGTTCCCAATAACTAAGAGAAGCTAACCTGTAGCATCCAGAGCACGAATAGCTTCACAAAAAGCATTAACTCTCTGCCGACGACGCATCACATCCGTTGAAGAAACAGGTGTGCTTGTCAGCTGGAAAATCTTGGATAAAAGATGTAAAACGTGTTAAGGAGACAATGGGTTATCAGTTCTCACAATAAATGGACAGTGGCAACCACGACTGGCTAAATCAAAATACACAATTCAATCAACAAATTTCTAAAAATTGGTTTTGACTTGAAAGTCAAAGGATATAATCCCTAAGTCTCTCGGTTGTATGTGGAACGGCTACCACTAATGAACGGACTACAGCAATAGTTGCTTCCAGAGATCCATCTTCAAGAAAAGCATCCATTTGAACCCGTATTTTATCAACAATCTGTACAACATAGCATTAGAAATAACAATACATAAGGAACTGTACCAGCAAGAATCAGAATAAAAACCGTGTACCATATCATTTTTAAAATGTTGCGCCACAGCTCCAAATGCATCTATGCTAGCATACTTCACATTCAGGTTTTGGTCAGAGCCAAGGGTAATCAAGGCAGGGAGAACATGTGTCGAAGCAACTTTTGCATCAATATATGGCACCTGTTAAATGTACAAAGTCAATATCTTATTACCAGATATAGCAGGATATGTTTGTTTCAAAGGAAAGAGAAACTTACAATGACTTTGATTATATTGGAAGCATTGATCTTCATTTCCATTTTAGAGCTTACAACCATTTCCCACAAGATATTAAATATCATACCATGATGTTCTTCGAAAGTGCTGGCATTATTGAAGAGTATTCTTTGTTAAATGCTTAATAATAAATACCAAATAATTAGAACAAAGGTTCTTTCAATTACAAACCAAAGGAAGCGGACAGCATTAACAATATCCATGTTGTGTATTGCAGAAGTAGACTCTTTGCTGGCACCTCCCAGTAGCAGCTTTCTCAAGTAGTCAGCTAATTGTTGATGCTTACCAGAAGATCCTAGAACACCCGCCAAGAGAAGTGGCAGGATGCCTAGAATAGTAAGTCTCTCTGCCACAGCTGTTCTTGGTCTCAAACCTGCAACCAAGAAACAATTAAGGAATGTGCAATGAATAAAGGTTAACAAGAGCCAATGAGATCCGATACCTTTGATTCTTGAATGAATGTTGGGAGGGAGAAATGTCAAATCAGCCTCATCCCCAATTGCTACCAAGAATACAGGTAGCATTATGTGGGTCAAATACGAATCTCCAAAGCATTCAGAAACAGCCAACAAAAACTGCAATGTAGTGATATAGATTGGAAACAAGAACAGGAACATTAATTTCAATAGAACAAGCAATGGAAAGCAGAAGATCCCATTAAAAATGTGTTACTGAGTACTGAAAAAATACCTTTGTAATTCGGTTTCTTAATTTATCTTCTTTCTGGGGTAACAAGCAAGCCAGCTGTAGCAAACAAGAAAAGCAATCGACATGCACCCATTCAAATGCAGGCCATTCGACATGTCCCCTAGTAGAATATTAGAATCTATGAAAATCAAATCTGCTCATAACTAAGCCATCAAATATCATCCATATACTCATCCAAAAGTCAGATATAGTAAAAGGGGATGCAAGCCTGGTAAAACTAACAAAGAGAGCAAAATTATACCCTGCATATAGTTCAAGTACTGAGCTGGAAAATATTGTCCCATTAGACTCCGAAACAGAGGAAAATGGGCAAGTCTCAATTGCTTTCTGATGAACAAAAGGAAGCAATTCAGACAGCATTTTTAACAAAACATCAAGATTCCATCGCTCTTGTTCACCTAAAACGCGAAGGTGAGACTCCACAGACCCTTCAACTCCGGAAAGAGGTGGGCAACGCTGAAAATATAGGGGGGAATGATATTGAAATTTAGAAGCATTGCAAACTGGAAATGTGGTGTATCGGCTGGTAAATCATAAACGATAATTGAAAAGCCAAAACATTACCTGAGCAGAGCCTAAGATATGAGAAAGTAGAACTCTCAAAATATGGTCCAACTTGTTTCCCCAATTTATTATTGCAGGAAGTAGTTCCTTTAGTGTTGTTTCAACCACCACTCCAGATGGATCACAGGCCAATTGGAACATCAACTCTTCAACCTATCAATAAACAAATAAGGCATTGTAGAACCTTTATATATATATACACTCTACGTCTTTCAAGTCATGATATGATATTATGCTAAGGGCAAAAGGCTCCATTCCCTTCACCATGGGTCATCAACCTGTTCTAGAGCTTAAACTGCAGCCAATTCTGTCAAGTCAGAATTTCTTCTCCATGATTGCCTCGAAATATATTTAGTGAAGCTGACCTTGAAATATTTATCCATATGCGGAAAGAGCGGAAGCAGCAAGGCCAGATTGTGTGCAGCAGCTTCTCGAACAACTGTTGCAGGATCTTCTACTAGTTGTTGCACTATAGATAAAATAAGAGAATCACGAATCTCAGGTCGGACGAATTCAGCAAGCTCTCCACATGATTGAGCAACCAGCAATCTGCGCTCCTCATACATGTGATTTATCTGAATTTAGAAAACCAAAAAAGAAAAGGCTGATGTCAGGTTATGAAAGATATAACTGAGAAAAACAATAATAAGCAGCATAGAAACTTACTTGTTCCCAGCACTGGGGGAGTAATTCTGTTTCTGTTCTCATCTCCCCAACATTTTTAGCAAGGCTAACACATGCCTGATGTGAAGTTGAAGGGATTTAGCACCATAACAAAACTTAGCTATTGGATACTAAAATGTGATTCTTTGAATAGTAACATACATCCATTATAATTCGTCTCTGTTGTTCATCTGGACGTTTAATCAAATTGAAGAGTGTGTGTGTCAATGAATCTCGAGTGCTGCTATCTGGATGCCTCTCGATAGCACACATTATCAGCGGAAGAAGCTCCTAAAGAAAAATAAAATGAATATGGGATCGAAATACATAATATAGGCATCTGAGTAAAACCTAACATAGTCAGAAAGTGACCTCCCGATGATTGATCAAAACATATGGTACAATCTTGGGTAAGGAATCTGCAAGGATTTGAATCGTCCCCAAACCCTGTTAATTTATATGAAAGAAAAAACTTGGCATCAAATATAATACGTGTACTTGAATTTCTTCAACAGGAAACACAAGAATAGAGCGGACATGGAAAACAATCACAAAGGTGGTGGACGAGGAGTGGGAGGAAAGTAAAGTTTTAAGATAAATTATGATATTCAAATGGAAAACCACTCAAATTTAAACAGACATGAAGAATCTCATATCTGGAATTTGAGCTTCAATCCACTCAATCTCGCCACCAAATCCAGAGACAGAGAAGCCCCTGCTACCACCCTAGAGGATAAGAATATAATATCATAAAAACTTGCCGTATTCTCAGGAACAGGTCCACTGCCAAGGTTTTCGGAATTTAAATGCAACCCACCATCTTCTGATGGTAGCTTCTCATCTTGTTGAGATAGGATTCCACCATCAGGGAAACGATCAGTACTGTTAGAAGAATTCATAACTGATTCTGGCAAATTTTCTTCGGGCTTGTGAGTGCTGCTGTCAAATGTTTGAACTGGTATTAACAGTGTGGTGCTGTCTACAACTTCTGTGGGTTCAGTATGATCAGAAATTGGAGTTTTATTTTCATCCATCTCAACGACTTTCTCTTCGGTCTGTATTGACTCTTTCTCACCAGAGCTGGAATCAACTACATCCAAAATATTTGTTTTCTCTGCCTTTAATCTTTCAATTTCCATCTGCAAAGACTTTATTTCTTCCTTGAAACTTTCTAAGGCCTGGGACTGAGTAGAGTCAAAATTAGTAGACACCTGATTTTGTAAAAAACTAGATCCTTCAATTTGCATTTTCAGAGATGTGATTTCAGCTCTACAATCATTTAGTTCCTTCATTCGATGTTCCAATGCTTGCTTCAGATCTTGTGTCTGAAAAATTATGAAGTCAATGTAGTAATTACTATTTTAGCATTACCAGGACCTGCTTAAAAGCAATTATGTCAGAGAAAACTACCATCTTTTCCTTGTCCTTTAGATCCTTCTGAGTGGCTTCCAAGGATTTCGTTAATGCATTTATTTGACCTTCAGTCACTTCCGTGTTTTTCATTAAGCACTCTTTCTCATGATTTAAGCTCTCATTTGCCTTTTTAAATGAGTCAATTTCTCGAATCATAGAAATTTTCTCCTGCAACAGAAATGCATTACTGTCTTCAATGAGAAGAAATTCACCGCAAATATTGTCGAAACATTGATCCTTCGTAATCATAACTGGAAATTTTAAATGCCAACGATACTAAAGTTAAGCAACATATATCTACAACATTGAGAGGAAACATTAATGACAAGCAATGTCAAACACATCCAATTGTAACTAAAAAAGAGTGTCCGTGGGGAAAGATATTGGGTCAAGGATCCGTTCTTCTCTCTAATTGATATCTACAAGCATAGATATTTCCTCAGTGAAACTAATGAATATTACAGCCAACAGTTCAAGGTTTTTTTATTGCACGGTGACAGGGATTTAAAGATATCAACAAAACAAACTAACAAAGTCAACAATAATGGAGCAAGTCAAGATATATAAAAGTACAAATATGAAAATATTCAATATTATTCGAAATGAATTGTATAAAACATCTAGCTTACCTCAGCAGCTTCTGAAGTTGAAGACATGTACTGGTAATAATAATGTCGTAAGGCATCAGGTACAGATGCTGGAGAGTTTTCCCAAACATCTAGGTTCTGATCTGTAACCTGAAGTTAAAAGATATATCAACTATGACATGTTTTAAGAACTAGTAGTAAAAATATGCACATTCACCAGATTAGACTCTCTCTTCATATCCTTCAGAACCACAAAACCTAATAGTATAAGAAAAATTAAGATGTAGCGCAAATAAGAAATGAAGATTCAGTTGGGAACTCTACATAACATTATAGCTTCTCTCTCTCTATGCTAATTTACCCTTGAAAAGATGTCAGAACATCAATAAAAAACATTAGTTAGCCTCTAAATTCAAATCAAAAGCTGTATCGAGTATCGACTATAGGCTGTGTTTCCTATTTTTTAAAATATCTTCATGTTCAGAAAATCTACAGTTAGATGTCATGGGGCAAGTATTTTGTACTTCTTTGCAGTTTTCAAATGATAATTAAAAAATTCCACAATTTTCAGATTATAGAGATTTGCAGGGAAACCAGCCTTGCAACCAAACCAATCACAAAAAATGTTTAGACCTTCCACTCTTAGTTGGATCAGATTTACAGAATTAACAAGCAGTAACAATGAGAAAATGCTACCAATTGTTCCACATACCTCTTCATAAAATGTCATTGCAGTTAGACGATATCCAGCTAACAGCAAATATTCCTTTACTGCACAATTTAGATCTTTACGCTCATTTGCCTTCAATGGGCCTAAATCAGAAAAGGGAGCATCTCGCTTTTTCCGATGTATTTCCGGTGCATGATTTACAGTACTGCTTACACTTGATTCTACACATACAACATAAAGGAATTTACACATGCCAGAAGCATGGTGGCCAACTAATGATAACAGAATGCACAAATGAAGAATCCTACAATGCAGAATTTGCCACCTGAAATCCTACAAAGCCCACCAGATATTGCAGAACAGTTACCGATTAAAAGCGAATGATGCATAAATTGAGGTGTCATTCCCAAACAATGGTATTAATATCTAGGATGGTTAGGAGAAAATTACATTTCATTTCGTGCATAGACATGGTCATGCAAGGTGGCCAACCTCATGGAATGCAAGAGGAGCCAAAAAGAATCATTTGCTTAATTGTTTACCCTTAATGCATGTAATCACCAATAGTGAGCCTATATCTGATTTAGGAAACTGCTCTTGAGCATTTTGTTTCCTCTAAAGATAAACAGTCATGAATAAAAAGCATAAACCAAATGGAATCTAAGCGCATCAATCCGAATATTGGACAAATAAGAAATATTACCATTCAATTTATCCTGAGTGAGATCTTCTTTTCTTTGTAACTCAGTCTTCAGTTTCGCAATGTCTTCTTGAGCTAAGCGTAGTTCATAGTCACTAAGCGCTAGTTTTTCTTCAAATGCTTCTTTCTCTTCAAGCAAACTCTGCGGGTCTAAAACTGAATTTCAAGAAATAAAAGTTAGCTCAAACCATCAATAAGGTTCACATATTCAAAACCAAGTCCAAAATGAAACTGCTAACTAACTATCAAACATTTTAACTAGCTATATCTTCAGCATAAGCATTCCGTCTTTCATATATATGACAGAGTAGCGGAATCGTACAAATGCCTTCATTCACAAGCGCAATAAGGTAGATGAAAGCTGTGAGAGTAACCACTTGATATTTTAAAATTAGAAAGAACAATTCAACACTAAAAATATCCGTAATTCTTTACCCCCTATCAACTGCCAATATAACAAATTAACTTGCATCACCACAAATTCAAACTTCCACTCAGTAATTACTTGTATTACTAACTTTAAATTTCTAATATGAAGCAAAATTCATATAATTAAACAAAAAAAAAATAAAGAAATGTACCTCGAAGAGAGTTGTAACGAGAGATCTGATCAGGAGGAAAATGAGAAGGATCAGAGAAGAACTCTTTGAGACGAATAGCATGAGCATCACGCCCATCGTCGAGAAGCTCGTGGAGCAATTCAAATGCCGTTAACAAGTAATTTTCTTCCAGTAGAAAATTCACCACGCAATTGCACAGCGACGATCTTTCTACATCCATCACTCGATCAATCTCCGTCGATTAACAAACACCACGACCTAATCAACCATTTATATTGAAACGAAATCTATATAAACATTAACGGTTCACTAAATGACTGCAGAGCTCGTTGTTTTGAAAAGTCTTTTGAGCTGAAAACAAAGGGGATAGAGTTTAAATTTGGTGTGACGGCGAAGTATAAGAATTTATGGATCTGGAGAGGCTTTTAGATTTAGATCTGGGCGAGGAATGAGATGGGCCGTTGGATCCATCTTATTCGAGAACGTGCGTCGGCGCTTGAGAGTTTGGAGTAGCGTCAGACGAAGTCAACGGACCGCTTCGCTTAACTGCTTTGGCGTTGTTGACACTGTAAAGCTTCCTTTTATTTAAAATGTTTTTGTTCCTCAAAAGTGCGTAGAAACTTTTGATTCGAAATTTAGAAGATTACGAGGAAAAAAGAATACACACATTCACTCCAGTCCACTGTTGGTTAAATGATAATATATTTAGTTTTTAAGTATATATACAACAAAATTTGACTCGAATCGAAAAAATTGATATTTTTTTTAATTTCAAGTTATTCGAGTTGAGTTATTTAAGTCAACTCGAGTAACTCAAAAAAAATTCGATTTCGAGACGAGTTGAAATTTGCCCAATTTGAAAAACCGAAAAAGTCGAAAAACCAAATTTTATAATTTAGTTATTGATTTCATTTTCCCTCGATTCCTCCTTAATTTTAAGTTTATTTTTTTATCAAATTTGAACCATATATTCCTAAATCAAAGTAGAATAATTATTTATCTTCAATTTATATTTTTTAAAATAAATTTCATTTTTTTTTCAATTCAACCTCTTAATTTTGTATGATTTTCTCACTTCTTCAATCTCTCCTTCATTTTAAGTTAATTTTTGACCAAATTTGAACCTCATGCCCTATACCACCGTAGAATACATACTTAGCTTCAATTCATATTATTTAAATTAAAATTTTCAACTTTTACAATTTAGCCCTTTAACTTTGAATGATTTTTCATTTCTTCAATTCCTCTTTCCTTTTAAGTCTATTTTGACCAAAATTAAACCACGTGATTCACTAACACTATATAATATCTATATAACTTCAATTCATATTTTTAACAAATATTTTTTTTGTAATTTAATCCTTTAACTTTACATTTTATTCAATTTGATCATTCAACTGAATTTTTTTGTAATTGTTTTTCTTCACATCAATTCATTGACTCATTTATACTCTCAACAATACTTTATCCCCAAAAGTTCCTTATTTCAAAATAATATTATACATATATTTTATAAGTTTAGCTGACATTTTTTATTAAATAACATTGCAAATCTTACTTATACATGTGAAAATAATATGAAGAAATATATATATGCATATCTTGTATGATTAGAGAAAGTGGTTTAAATTAGAATCAAATTGTATCATAACATGGTAAATAATTACAGTTAAATTTGTATAGAAACTCGAAAACTCAACTCGTATCGAATTTTTTTTAAAATTAAGTTCAAGTTGTAAAATATGATGTGTCAACTCGAATAACTCAAAAAATTTTGACTCGACTTGATCGAACGCTCACCCTTATATATACATTTTATTTGTATAGCAAGACGAATTTAACTTCAAATTTAAAAGATATATTGATAAAGTGATTGCGTCTATTAACAGGTGACGTTAAATTATAATAGGTCTAGTCTATTACTATATTAGTTGTTTAGTAATGATTATTGTATCTGTCGAGCTATTACATATGTCTATTGTCGAGTTGATTGACATTAATACAAAATACGACAAGTAGTTGAAGGTTACGTTATAAGGGTGCATTGTCAAACCTATAATTAAGTGAGTTCTGATGTGAACTCAACAAGTGGTCTTAGAAGAAAAGCGGATGATGTTCGTCTTAAAAGATCTAGATTCAAGTTATATTGTCTATAAAATATATATTGTCAAATAATTAAGAATATGTAAAATGGTTAATAATATCTATAAAATATAAACAGATACTATCGATTCAAGAAAAAATTGATCTCTCCTACACTTTTTCATTTATTTTATTTTATTGTGCCTGCTGCCGTTTTAATTTTATTCCTTTACCTGCTGCCGTTTTAATTTTATTCCATTTCCTTGGTATTTATCATTTTTAGTACTTAACGACCTTTGTATTTGTAAACTCCTCCTCCTTCCATTTCCGCTTGTAATTTCCAAGCACCATTTCTCTATTTTCCAACTTCACAGTTTCCTGGTATGTTCTCACTCTACTCCCTTTTCTTCCTAGGTTTTTAACTTCCTGTTTCAGTTTTAATTTGCCTTTTTCTTCTAAACCTGTTTATATTTCATGGGAATTTGCCAATGTGTAGTTTGTTTTTTGATTCATGGAAATCCCAGGCTTTTCCATGGCTATATATATATACACATATAGAATATATTTGAACTTTTTGATTTGGTTTTGTCAATGGAACAGTTTAAAAATGGATAGAAGAAGAATTGGGTCAGTTAAAGCTGCTGTTAATATGTATGGGGAGATGATTCCCGAAGGAAACTCTTCATTCAGTAAAACCCAGGAGGATTTTCCAGAGGTATAATTTTTGCTACCCCTCTGAAAATTGAAAACCCTTTTGTTTATATGCAATTATTGGAATTTTATTGTTTTTCAATTTGACTGACAAAGTTGTCATTTGTGGGGGTAACTCTTGTTTAGAAGCCTTCTTCTAGGGTAAAAGAGCTTCATGTGGCAAGAAGGGGGATGGATAGATACAGAGAGAGTAGAAAAACTGCACAATCAAAGGCTATGGCAGAATCCGAGCTCTTCGCTTCGAGGGAAACGATTAAGGATCCGGCTTCAATGGGAGATGTTGAGTACCTTGAAAACAAAGCATTGGTTGTCAATGACAGGAGTATTGAAAGTTATGAGTATGAAGAAGTGATGAGAGAATTGGAATTGGTGAAACAAGAATTGAGTAAACTTAAGCTTGATATGGCATCCGTTACGGAAGAGGAAGCCAGAGCAAAGAAGGAATTTGAAGACTCGAGCTCTAGAATGAGGTCTAATGGTGCCTCTGTTGAAGCACTCAGGGAACAAATTGAGGCAGCTAATGAAGAGCATGTGCTAGTTGAGTTGGCTCAGATTGAAGCTCTGAAAGAAGCTGAAGAAATCGAAGCTCAAAGAGTGAAAGAAGCTGGCGAGTTCTCGTTTTGGATGGAGGAAACAAAGAAGAAAAGGAAGGATGTAATCGAAGAGATTGATCGGTCGAAAGAGTTGGAAACAAAATTGGGTGCCACTTTGTCTGATATTAGTCTCTTACAAGAAGAGATGAAGCAAGTTAAGGGACTAGACAATGTGGTTCCGAGAGGTGATGATGATGACTTGAATCAACAAGATGATAGTTTTCATAGTTTTGAGAGAGTGGAACCTTCAGTTTCCTTGGAATCAATCAAGAAAGAGCTACAGGCGGCTAAGAAAGAATTGGATTCGATTAAAGATGAGGGTTTTCAGTTTATGTCCTCCATGGATACCATAAGAAATGAGCTGAAACATGTTAAAGAAGAAACATCAAATTTGAAGAAAACAGAAGAAAAAGCAGATTCTAAAGTTAAACGCCTCAATTCGAAGCTGGTGAGAGCCAACTCCAAGCTGGAAGCAGTGACTGCAGCTGAAGAAAAGGCTAAATCGATCGAGGCAAACCTTTCCCTCACCCTTGAACAGTCAAGGGCAGAAGCAGAGGCATCAAAGAAAGAGAATACGCTTATCACCGAAGACATTGCAACTATCAAGGAAGAAATCCAGAAAACGGAGTCCGAAATAGACGTAACCGAGGAAAGATTGCTGGCAGCAATGCAAGAACTCGAGGCTGTTAAGTCATCAGAAGCTTTAGCTCTAGAAAAGTTAAGATCCCTCATTGAGACTACAATGCAATCTAGAGCTTCAGCATCTGACCATAGCTCCACAATCACTGTCTCAAGGTTTGAGTATGACTATTTAACTGGACATGCAATTGGAGCCGAGGAAATCGCAGATAAAAAGGTTGCGGCAGCTCAGGCATGGATCGAAGCTTTAAAGGCCAGTGAGAGGGAGATACTGATGAGAACTGAACTAGCTCATAGGGAGCTTAGAGAATTGAGAGTACAGGAGGAGCATGATGTATCAGTTTCAGCAAAAAAAAATGTGGATTCACCAAACGTGCAATTACATTTGATTAGAGTTAGATCCACGAAAAGCAGTGGCAATTGGACCCCATCACGAAGAACAAAGCTCCGTAAATCCGCCACGACTGCAACAACGGAGAGTGGATCAACTTCATTCATCATTAAGAAGAAAAGAAAGTCGATGCCAAATTTCACCAAGTTCTTTAATGGCAAGAAAGTTGGCAAAGATGAGTAAGCTGCTGGTGAATCTTTTGTGTTCTTTTTTTTTTACAAACATTTGTTTGCAACACAGTTCAGGTGGTGTTCTTTAGCCTTCCTTCTTTTTAACTAAAACTTGAATATGATAATAATGTAATTGTGGGTGAGTTTATGTTCATGGTTCATAATGTTCTTCTTTGATTTGCAAATGATACCAGTTTCAGAAAATATTTTTTTTCAACAAAAAAAAATTAATACCACTAGTATTATTAATCAAAATGATGCAAACAACACAAAATCAAGAATGTATCCTTTAAACAATTCAAACACTCTACAGAACAAAGCTAAGTCTAATTTAGTGGCACTTTGCCTTGCCTTGTTCATGAGCTCCTGCAAACAGCTCCATTATTTGCTGCGATCGGCTTCTCAAGCATTCTTTCCCTCGCATTGTTTGCCTGCCATTTCCCCATAAACACTGTCAATCATCTATGGTTTAGGATTTTCATTAGTGATAACAGATGAACATTAACCTGTTTTTGCCAATTTGTAGAGGCGGTAACGAGAGCAAGCACCAATGCCTGAACAGTAGTACCGCACACGATCCCGGCCCAAAGCCCCTTCCCTCTCAAATTTGCAACAAAACACAACAAAGTAGCTACTGGAATTCCCACAAAGTAATATGCCCCCAGATTTACATACGCTGCAATATGCTGCCACCCGGTTCCTCTTGCAACACCTAATCATCAACACACAAAAAACAGTAAATCCCCATAGATTAATTAGATCACTGTAAATTGCAGTGTTATTGTAAATGCATGCACTTGGTCTACGTGTCGAAGCGGGGAAGGGAAACTGACCAGAAAGTACAGCTTGTAAGCTGTCCATGAATACTGAAATGCAAAGCAGAGGAATAATTTGTGCAATATACTTGACCACTGCCTCTTCATTGCTAAATATGTATCCAAAGATGTGGCGCCAAGAAAAAAAGATAATGGCCACCATGATTGGCTCAATTAATCCGATTACCGTTGCAACAATTACAGATAGTCGAGCTGCTTCTGGATTTCCGGCTCCTAATTCATTCGAAACCCTCGTGCTGCAAAATGTTCACTCATCATAAATTCCATGCATTTAGATCATATTCATATATAATAACAGGCAGAGTTTCATATGAGGGAAGGTTATGATTTTACCTTGCAGCAGCGCTGATCCCATACGGTACAAAGAAATGTAATGCGGTGATTGTTATGCTTTAAAATTGCAGAAGTCAAGAGACAAAATCAGTATATAAGAAAGAAAAAACAGAACCCTAAAACTGAACTGAAGATTGAAGTTCTAAAACACTACATTATTACATTACCGAATCAGTACTTACCATATCGAAAGAACCGATGTTTCAAGCATCGAATCTGGTAGAAGTCCTGATAGCAGTATAAGCAGCTCGAATGACCACCATTCAAGACTACAAGTATAAAACCAACAGATTGAAAAATTAACCAATAACCGAACCGAATCGAATTTTGATATGTCAAATTATCTTAAACCAAGAAAAAGGCTGTTATTACATTACCAAACCATTACTGCAGAAGGGACTCCATAGCTAAAGAACTCTTTGACACATGAGAAAACGTCCTTGGAGACGAAAGCACGAGATTTCTCACATGCTGAAGAGCACCTCATGTAAACAACAAGCAATGCGACATTAAACCAGAGAGCTATTCCGGTCGATAAAGCAGCCCCGGTCATTCCCATGCTTGTTTTGTACGTTAGAATCCAACAAAGAGGTATATGGAGAAGTACAGCCGCAAAAGAGCTCAAGAACATGGGAAGAACCAAGCTTTGACACTGGAGATATCGAACCAATGACTGGAGAATCGGGTACGCAAGCAATGCAGGTATGAGCCAGATTGCATATCTGCCGGCTTCCATTGCAATTTCAGGATTTTGACCCAATAATACTAATAATTTGTCCATGAATATCCAAATAACGCATATCGGAATACAAATCGGAAACAGGGAAAGTATTGAACAGTAGGTGTAAGTTCCGATCTTCTGATATTGTTGAGCTCCATAAGCTTGTCCACACAAAGTCTCCAGTGCACCGGAAATTCCAAACTATGTATTGGAACATAAAAATGTAGTATTATTATCAAATTCAATATATATATATGTATTCGTGTTATTTTTAATTGTTTTATTATAATGATCCCGTATAATTATGTTGTCCCCCAAAAATGTCAAGACTACATTTATCAAACTCATCACGTCATGCGTTCGTGTTAATTTTTCATAATTATTTTCACGATAATATATTGTTTGATTTTTTTTGAAACATATTGTCTAAATTTAAATACTCGGATATGTTGATTTTTTTTGAAACATATTGTCTAAATTTAAATACTCGGATATGTTGATTTTTTTTTACATATTTATTGATTCATGTTATTTCCAGTTAATTAAATTGAATGTTGGACTTAAATATTATACAAACTATAAAGCCAAATTCCATATGGAACGCCTAGTCATAATTTATGAATTAAAATTTCAAATCTATTTTTAAAAAATTCAATCCAAACTTAAATTTAAGTGTCGAACATTAAGGTCATGTTCTGTAAATTTTTTTAAGAGTATTTTGACTCCAAAAATACTTTTAGGACCAAAAGCATTTCAAGTAACTTTAAACACAAAAGTGTTTTTTCTTAGATAAAATTTATAATTTTTCAGCATTTTCAAAAACACTATTGAACAAAAAAAACACTATCGAACAAAATTACTCATTTATATAATTAATTTTTTTATATTTTTCAAAAATAACATTTAAAATAGACATTTTATTTACTTAAAAAATATTTTTAACAGTATTCCCAACACTTAAATTCAAAATCAAAAAATCTAAATCACTTTCCAAAAATATTTTTTCACCTCGCTCTTTAAAACCAATACCTTACCCTACCTATAATTAAATTCGCAAATCTGTTCAACAACCATCCACAGTAATAGAAAATAATTATTTAATATGTTTTTTTATTGTGATTCTATAATAATATTTACTTTTTACGTCATTAAAATTACATATACCGTTAAAATAAAACTGCTCAAACTCTAATTTTTTATTTTATTTTCATTAAAATCTTTTATTAAGTTCATTAAAATAAGTTTTCAATAACGGCGAAAATTCTAAATTTCGCGAAAACGGTCAAAATATTTTAATAGAAATTCGTATCAGCATGATCTACATTTTTATTTTTAATGAGTTTGTGGGTCCACACAACCCTGACCAAATTCACAGAACATTTAAAGGGCCATCAATCATGATGATAAAAAAAATTAATTTCACGTGTTATCTTCCAACTTATTGGATCCTTTAATTAGACCAAAACAATGAAAATACAAAATCTGGACACGTCTTCAGGAAGACCAGGGATGGACGTAGCTGGCGGTCATCCCTTAAAATTTTAAAATTTTCATACGACTTAGAAATTTTTTAAATTTTTTATATATTTTTATTAAAAATTTATTTTCATCCCCTTTAAATTTCTATAAATTCACCTTTAAAAATTTATAAATTCGCCCCCTTAACCTAAAATTTTGCGTCCGTCTAAAAAAAAGACTTTACGTTCAAAACATAAAACAATCAAACTGTTTGTTTCCCCATTCCCTTTCACATTACGTGCGGAATAAAATAATTAATTAAAACACTTTTATCTTATTTTATTATAGACTTATATCGCAAATAAATAATTAAAGTATATCATCCTTTTATCTGAATATCTATAATATTTTTTAAAATAAATATCTGAAGTATATTATTAGTCAAAATAAATTCCAACATCATGTGATACTAAAAATTCCACTCATCAAGATTCGTTCCGTGATTTTTTATTATATTTTTATTTATATATAAGCTGTCAATAATTAAATGTCTGGTGGTAGAAATTAGGAGTTAAATACACATTAATTTGTAAGAGTCCAATATTCAGTACGAAGCTTTGATATCCGAACAATTCATTCTTTTATAAAAAAAGGTTAAACACACATTACTTTAGTATATACTAAAATTCGACAATTATTCTAAGTTTGGTTATCATAATTAAACACACATTACTTTAGTATATACTAAATTTAAGTGCCCAAACATTAAGGTCATGTTCTGTAATGTTTTTTTAAGAGTATTTTGACACACTTTAGGACCAAAAGCATGAGAACAAGTAACTTTAAAAACAAAAGTGTTTTTTCTTAGATAAAATTTCTAGTTTTTCAGCATTTTCAAAAACACTATTGAACAAAACTACTCATTTATATAATTAACTTTTTATATTTTTTAAAAACAACATTTAAAATAGCATTTTATCTATTTAAAAACATTTTTAACGATAATCCAAACACTTAAATTTAAAATAAATAAAAAATTTAAATCACTTTTCAAAAACATTTTTTTACCTCCCACTTTAATTTTAAATATAACTTTATTATACACTGATTAAAAAATTGCATTGATGATATCCTCTAAATAAGTTGATATTATAATGCGGATCCTACCTATATATTTTTTATTAATGATCCTACCTATAATTAAATTCGCAAATCTGTTCAACAACCATCCACAGTTATACAAAATAATTATTTAATAAGTTTTTTATTGTGATTCTATAATAATATTTACTTTTTTAAGTCATCAAAATTATATATACATCTAAATAAAAATGTTCGAATTCTAATTTTTTATTTTTTTATTAAAATCTTTTATTAAGTTGATTAAAATAAGTTTTCAACACATCAACGGCGAAAATTATAGATTTCGCGAAAACGATCAAAATATTTTAATAAAAATACGTACCATCGTGATCTACTTTTTTATTTTTAATGAGTCTGTGTGTCCACACAACCCTGACCAAATTCACAGAACATGTAAAGGGCCATCAGTCATTAATACATAAAACAAACTGTCTTTTTCCCATTCCCTTTCACATTACGTGTTAATAATCCCTTTTCTAATTTATATATATATATATATATATATATATGGATTAATATCCTATACACAGGCGGTGGAAACTGAAAGTTTCCACAAGCGCCTTAGTTTTAGGGTATAGGGTGTTAGTTTAGGGTATAGAGTTTAGGGGTTTAGGTGTAGGGCTTTAGAATTTAGGGATAATTGTTTCAATTTAAGGTTTAGGGTTATAATTTAGGGTTTATAGGTTAGGGTTTAGTTTTTAGGGTAATATGGTGAGGATTTAGGTTTTAACTTATAAACCCTAAATTATAACCCTAAACCTTAAATTAAAACAACTATCCCTAAATTCTAACCCCTTACACTTAAACCCCTAAACCCTACACCCTAAACTAAGTCCATATACCCTAAAACTAAGGCGCTTGTGGAAACTAAAAGTTTCCACCGCCTGTGTATAGAATATTTATCCTATATATATATACCATCTTTTTATCTAAATATCTATAATATTTTTTAAAATAAAGATCCGAAGTATATTTTTAGTCAAAATAAATATTTAAATATTTTTCACTAAAAGTAAATATTAAAGTAAATTTTTGTCAAAATAAATTCATAAAATTGATATGTGATATTAATTGAAAATTATTTTAAATGTCTATTAAGATAAAATAAATTATACTTTAAATACATATTTTAATAAAAATTATTTTAAGTAGTTAGATGAAAGGGCCATCAGATTTGATTGTTAAAATTAAAAATTCCAACAACATGGATACGAAAATCTAAAAATTCCACATATCAAGATTCGTTCCATGATTTTTTATTATATTTTATTTATATATAAGCTGTCAATAATTAAATGTCTGATTACCTAGGACTTTAAGTTAAGGAGGGCAAATCTATAAATTTTTAGAGGGCGAACTTATAAAAGTTTAGGAGAGCGAAAATAAATTTTTAATAGAAAATACATAGAAAAATTCTAATTTTTTTTCTAAATCATATATGATTTTCAAAATTTTAGAGGGGACGGTTGCCCCCACCAGCACCCATCGGTCCATCCCCAGTCTGATTGTAGAAATTAGGAGTTAATTACACATTAATTTGTAAGAGTCCAATATTCAGTACCAAGCTTTGATATCTGAACTGTTCTTTTTTTTCTATAGCCAATTATTAACAATTAATTCTTTTATTAAAAAAAGGTTAAACACACGTTACTTTAGTATATACTCAAATTCGACAATGATTCTAAGTTTGGATATCATAATTAAGCTGTGAATATTCACGGTGATTAAGTGGTTGTTTATGTTAATGAGCCGTATAAAGAGGATTCTAGAAATTTCGAGGTTTTCAGTTCAAATCTTGTTATAATGATTTAATTCAGATTTATTTTGATTATTTCAATTGAAATTGTTCGTGTAAACGTTTTAAAGTGTAAAGAGAATAAAAAGATGGATCTGGTTGCTTATGAGTGAAAATTTGCAGGTCAGAAAACGTGAAAGAGATGAGAAATTAAGGGATTTGAAGGAGAGAAGACGTACGATAAAGCTGAAGCCGGTGACGTTAGCGAAGGAGAAACCCAAGGCGATCCCGGAAAGCGGTAGCTGGCCGAGGTGGCCGACAATTATCACCGAGATGACCTGCAAAAGGTACTGCGACACTGACACCGCCACCATCGGCACCGCCATGTAGCTCACCGCCTTTAACTCCTCCGTGAATCCGCTCCATGTTATCCTCCTCTCCACGTTTCTACTCAGCAACGCCTCTTCCATTTTCTTTTCTCAACTCAAATCTTTTATGATCCAATCTGAGAGCTAGCTTAATAAGCTGCTGAACGTGGTTGGTACCACACTACCACTTATTCTATTTCTTTGTTGATAATTACGAGGATCATGTGTTTAAATAATATTTTGGGTAAACTACAACATAGCTCACTCAATTACATTACATTTGAGTTGCTTAATTATTAGTAAAAGTTATATTTAAGTCACTCAGTTAATATTATGATTACAATTGGGTTACTCGACCGTTTAAAGTCGTTAAACATTGTTGTTTAATTAGGTAAATGATGGTTTTAGTCCTCGAAGTATTTATATTCTATCAATTTAGTCTTAATTCAATAAATTTAACCGTTCATATTTAAAAATATATTAATTTGGTTATTTTTATTATAAAACGAATTTCTTAAGTTCTCTGCAAATCTGTGTATTTTTATTAAAAACTATATTTTTTACAATAATTTTGTAGCAGTTATTTTTTATTATATGACAAACTTGTAGAAAACTTAAAAAATCTATTTTATAATAAAAATTCAGTAATTTGTGTGGTGGCAATAACTAAAATGTAAACTTTTGTAGAAAAATACGTTATAGCAGTAACTAAAACATAGAGTTTTCATAAATAATTTTAAATATATTTCATTGACTTTAATTTTAATGTAGATACTAATTACAAATTTAACATTAAAAAATAATTATAAATATCTTTACATTTATAAATTTATGTATTATATTAATTAATGATTTTAAATGAAATACTCTAGTGTTAACGAGGGTTTATAAGTTATTTGAAAGAAAAAAAAACTAAATTGATATAATTTTTTAAATACAAAAGGTTAAATTTATTGAATTATTTTGAATTGAGACTAAATTGATAAAATATAAAAGCATCGGGGATTAAAACTGTCATTTTACCCAATTAAATGACAACATTTAACAGCTATAAACGGAAATGTAACTATACTAATAATTGAGTAATCTAAATATAACTTTTAATAATTGAGTGACTCAAATGTAATTTTAATTATAATTAAATGATACCCATTGTAGTTTACCCTAATATTGTGATATTTTTTAAAAATTTATTATGATGGTTTTTTTGTGTAATGAAAAGTCCTATCTATAATACTTTGTTTTTTTCCCAAACGCTCTCACGTTTATTGTGCGCCGTACAGGCAAGGCTTAATTATGATTTTGTAACTTTATTACGGCGGTTTGGTTTGTTTTATATTGGAATTGGACGAAACGTGTGTTTTACTCAACTTATCATTACCAAATTTAGTTAATTCGAAAGCTGATAGAACTAATCGACTTTAGTTCAATTTCATTGATAAATTTTGAAAAATTTAAGCGTAATTATCAGCTAAAAATTTTAAGAGTTCGGTTAAATCGATTTTAAGTAATTTGATTGAGCACCCACAAATTTTAACCTTTTATATTTTTTGATTTTAAAATTTTTGTTTTGGCTGGAATGACCATCGTTAAATATGTTAAGTTAAGTTTCACAATTAATTTTTTTTTTATTGTGGGTAAGTTATAGATTTCGATATTGTTTTTCAATTTAATCATTTTTAGTCATGTTATGTGATTTAGTTATATTTTGATACTACTCCATTTGAGTTGGGACTAAAATTTCATAAATATAAAATATAAAAAAATATAATCGACCAACTTAGAGCGTAGGAACTAAATATACAATTTATGAATAATTCGAATAATTAATGATAAAATTTAACTGATAATGAAAATGACGGTTAGAGCCGTAGGGTTTAATGGATAACATTGTTTCTCATATAAAAGGTATTGTATTAATAAACACAATAATTGATCGTATATATGGTAAGATTTTAATTATGAATATACGATAACATCAATAAGTTATGGGTAAATTGTACAGATCATCACTCAATAATTTTCTCTCTCCTATTTTGGTCACTTAACTTTTAATTTTTTTAATTTACTAACTCAACTTTATACATTCAACGTTTTTGGTCACTCACAAATATTTTTTTATTATTTTTGAATGACATAACATTTTTATTATTATTTAATGTAAAAAATAATTTAAAATTAAAAAAAAAACAGAAAAATCAAAGTATTTGGCTGTACCATGGCTGCCATCATCAACGGCTGTAAATGGTGGTCATTCGGTCCCATATTTCACTGGTGAGTTCGCCTCACTCCCCTGAGTCCAAATATGACCTCCATTTTGTCAAAAAGTGCTCCAAAAATCTACGAAAAGGAGAGCGAAAGTGAAGAAACTGAAACATTTATATCGAGATTCATGAGTTTCAAGGTATTTTACGGTGAAGCAATTATCGGATTCAGACTCAACGTGTCAAAATGAGTCGCCCGATGTAATTTGGGGTCAAACGGCCACCGATTTTGAAGGTCGGTGGTGGCCACTGGTGATGACAATCAGCGACAATTATTTTAAATATTTTTTAAAATTAAATAATAATAAAATATTATTTTTTTTTATTTATTTTAAATTATTTTTATATTTAATAATATTAAAATTTTGAAAATAACAATAAAATATTCGTTAGTGATAAAAAACGTTGAATGTATAAAGTTGAGTTAGTAAATTAGAAAAACTGAAAGTTGAGTGACCAAAATAGGAGAGAGAAGATTGTTAAGTGATGATCATTGCAATTTACTCATAAATTATTATCCAAATATTTATTGCCTTTAGGACAATAATCAATGGAACTAAATTGACAAAAAAAAAAGAGTAAACGGTTAAAATGATCATATTTACTTTTTTATTAGCTCCTTAGTTGTCCACTTTTAAATTTGTTGGTCATGTCCAATAATTTTAGAAATCCACGTGCCCTCTTTTGATGTCTTACAAAATTTGAACTTTGTCCACTTTTAAGTTTTAAGCTTGTCCTCACGTCCAATTATTTTAGAAATTCACATGCTTTCGTTTGATGTCTTGAAATTTTTTCTTTTTTTTCGACAACTAGAAAGCTGGCATTCATAATGAAGAGGGAAAGGATAGCTATAAAACTAGAGATATTTTAGAAGAATTGAAATAAAAAAATAAAGTTCCAAAGTACAGAATAGTGTGGAGAAGTATTATGATATAGTTATGAGAAAGTAGGATGATTTCTTGAGATATTTGAAAAAAAAAATTAGATTAGATTCAAGTGAAGGCTAAATGTGTACGTTTTTAAAGAATTAAAAAATTGTAAAAGAAAAATTACCCTCTTCTCTCTTTACATATTTTAATGAAATCAATTTATTTATTTAAAAACTTAAAAGAACTTGTAGGTGAGAAAGTCAATAAATGCAAATAAATATTTTTTTTATTTAGCGATTACCCCAACGTGAGCTAAAAGTTGAAATAATTGTGATAAAATTTGGCCATCCCTTTTTGGTTTATTACCCAGCAGCATAATTCCACCCACACTTGTCATCACATGATCTGCAAAATTATAGCGAACGTTGAAGGAAACGAAGAAGAAGCTATGGTCATAGTTTTTTTTTTTTTTTGAAAATTTGCGGGCCTCATTAAAAACCCCCTCTAATCCTAATTAGGGGGAAAAGAGTGCCCTTAGTATAACATACGGAGAATAGCATACAGCATGTACCCATACATCTGACCTTATTGTACGATGAACAACCCACCTATATGCCCACCTCTAAGGCAGACATGTACAACAATCCAAAATTAAAACACCCCTGCGACTACAATAATCGACTAGCACGGTACACAGTGCTTGAGCTTACTTCTTAGCCAAAATTAAAACACCCTCTAATGCAGACATGTACATACAGTAGCCAACAAGACATTTTACAGCAACGGTCTCTACAACACGCGACGCAATTCACAGTGCTTGAGCTTACTTCTTAGCCACCACGGTACACAGCTGGGGATTGTTGTAAAACGCATTGAGGGAAGGAATGGCCTGCGGCCATTTACTTTTACACCATTGTCCAATACGAATTAAAAGCAGGTCACACATTTTAGATTCGCATAATCTCGCCTTCTTGAAGATGATCTCGTTTCTTTCCAACCATATCGTCCACGCAATGCCGAAAAAAGCGATCGCCCATATTTGTTTAGTCATTTTCCTGACCTTTGTGGAATTCCACACTACAATGAAGTCCTTAATATTTTCAGGGATTACCAAATGAATGCCCCATTTTGCGCACCAAAATTGCCAAATTCTCCAAGTGACCCTGCATTGGCAAAAAATATGATTGATTGACTCATTGTACTCACCACAAAAGACGCATCTGCCTTCACCTTCAAATGCAATTCCTCTCCTCCTCAACGCATCCGAAGTAGGTAGTCTACCTAGCACCGCTCTCCACATGAAAGTCTCTACCTTTGGAGGTGCTAGATTAGGCCAAACCAACCTCCAAAACTTAATCGACTCTTGCGTGGCAATGTTCGATCTCGAGCATAGAGCTTTCGAGCTGTAGCACCCCGATTTAGCTCCCCTCCACACCACACGGTCAGGGGATAAGCTTGACAATGAGAACTTGTTGATGGTATAAAGAAAATCCTCCCATGTCTCCTTTTCCCACACAAACAGCCTTCTTCGAAGTTTGACGTTCCAAACCCAGCAACCATTTGCCCAATCCCCAAACTCAGCTACCACCCCAACCTGTTTTAAGGCTAGATTAAATATCCTCGGAAAAGACTCTCTTAAAGAATCATACTCCGTCCACCTATCTTCCCAAAAGTTAATCCTTTTACCATCACCAGGAATACAAAGAATATCCTTAGTGAACTCGTCATTCGGATTCGATAGCGGCCTAGTAATGTTCCTCCACACCCAAGAAGTTTTCCTACTATCCGAGTGCGTGGGCATTAAGCTTCTAGTGCTTAAATTATATTTGGCATTAACAACTCTCCTCCATAAGCAATCAGGTTCCATACCGAAGCGCCACGTCCATTTGTTTAGAAGCGCGCGATTTCTGAGGCCAATATCCACAAGACCTAGACCGCCAAGATTCTTTGGTTTGCACACATCCTGCCATTTAACCCAATGTATAGGCTTTTCCGAATTCGATCCCCAAATGAATTTAGCACACAAACTATTCAACTTTCCAGCTATCGAGTTAGGCATTTGAAAAATACTCATATAATAAGTTGGAAGGCAACTCAAAACAGATTTTACCAGACAAATTCTGCCGGCTATGGATAAACATCTCCCCTTCCAACTCGATAATCTCGACAGCACCTTATCAACAATTGGCAGCCACAACTGAAGCGAATTTCTTGCTGCACCAAGCGGCATTCCTAGGTACTTAGATGGTAATTTGCCAACCAAGCAACCTAGCTCTTTAGCCCAATCAGTGACATACTCCGGTTTCGTTGCTATTCCAATAACACAAGTCTTGTTCATGTTCAAGCACAGACCTGACGCAAGCTCAAAGAGTCTCAACACCCTCTTAATGTTTAACATGTTCTCTCTTTTACCTTTTGCAAAGATAATGAGGTCGTCGGCAAATTGGATATGAGACAACGGCAGTCCGTTCTTGCCAACTTTGACACCCTCAATGATGCCCAACTGCACAGCTTTATTGATTAGAGAACTGAGTGCTTCGCCCACCAAATTGAAAAGCATAGGAGATAAAGGGCAGCCCTGCCTCAGGCCCCTACACATGGGGAACAATTCAGACTGTTTATTGTTGACCTTTACCGAAATCATAGCAGTAGAAAGGCACAACCTCATCCACATCCTCCATCTAAGTCCAAAACCCATCTTCATCATTACCATCTCAAGAAACGACCACTCAACTGAGTCGTACGCCTTCCGAAAATCAGCTTTGAATACGATTGATTCCTCCTTTCTGCTCTTCAAATCATCTATCACCTCATTGGCTAAAGTTATTCGAGTTCGGTTTGGCTAAAGTTTAATTCAATTATATTTGATTTAAGCTCAAACTCAGTTCAAGTTCTTAATAAGCCGAGCCGAGCTACTTGATACCCGACTCGAAAAGCTCGCGAGCTACTCTAAAATATAATATATTATTTTTTATTTTTTTATAATTTAAAATATAATTCCCTAAACTTGAAACCCTAAAATATAAATCCTTAATTCTAAACCCAACAACTTAAACCTCTAAACCCTAAATTAATACCACAAACTCTAAAATTAACAAGCTTGAGTTTATACAATTTGTGTATCAAAGTTTTTTCTTGATAGGGCTTTAAATGAGACATGACAGATGGCGAGATACTCGAGTCCGACGCGGTCAAAAATCGGTCAACACTTGACTCGATTAGGCTCGAATTCAACTCGAGTTCTTAACGAGCCGAGTCGAGCTCAAATTTCTTAAGGTCATTAAAAATTACTCGAACTCGATTCGAAATCTTAACGAGTCGAGTCGAGCTCAGTACTACTTGAGCTGGACATAGCTCGTTTACACCCCTAGACATAGTTATGGTGCAATATTTTGTAAAAAAGGTTTTATTTGCTTTTGAAGTGAAGTTTGGGAGTGTGAGAATGGTGGCATAGTTGCTGAAGATATGAACGAACGGTGAATGGAGGCGAAGAGACGTATATTACCAACAGCTAGGGTTTTATATTGAAAACTAAATGATGAACATAGTGAAGAAAGTAATTTGAGAAAGTTTGTATTAATGAGAAAATGGATTACGAAGACTGGGTGCCTTAGCTCATTACGTCAGTTTTATACTTAAAATACTAAAAATTATTGTATGGTCCGGGACATGGGCAGAGCCACCTAATACTATAGGTGGTCATATAACACCCCAAAATTTTTAGAGAAAAATAATTTATATAATTTATTATTTTAAAAATAAATAAAAAAGCCTATATATATAATTGACACCCTTTAAATATAATTTAAGAAAAATGACACTCTTTATATAATTTTCTGGCTCTGCCCCTGGTCCGGGATCGCCACGTCATTCATGGTTCCTCTCAGTAAAAATTAGTCACATAATTTATTTTTTTCCATGTCATTTTTTTTTCAAGGATGAATCTTTACCTTTTTAAGCCATATAAATAGGGAGTGAGTGATTACATATAAGTTGATTCTAAATAAAATAATGACATGAAAAAAAGAAATTTATGTGGCTTATTTTTAGTGGATATGAACCATGAACAACGTGGTGGTCCGGACCATGTATTAATTTCTCTTAAAATACAACTGATTTTTGTAACAAACTTTAATTGGCTTAACAATCTAATAACAAGCTAATACAACTAATTACAACCGCCTTAGTTAATTATATTCTAACAGGGAGAAAGTCCCATTTGACTGCAAATGTGACTCGTTTTCACGTAATTGAGCTCCTTAAAAAATTGTTTAGTTGCCTGGCCATGCAGTTTGGATGGATATCTGAATTTTAGGGATTCTATTAGGTTTGCAACCCAGTCAAAAAATGGTTTATTTGACTAAAACATGATTAAAATAATATTAAGACGGCTAAGGATAAATATATATTGACGTATTTGAATATGGTGAGGATCAATCTGAAAAAGGAGTGTTTCATTGGAAGAAAGTTTTGACCATTATTTTTAGGGTTAACTACTGAAATAGTCACTTATGTTTTCTCCCAGTACAGAGTTGGTCACCGATTTTAAAAAACGATCAGTAAGGTCACTTACGTTTTTGGGACGTAAACTTTTGGTCACTCAGCTGTTTGTTGCCATTAAACACTGACGGATTGCTGACCTGGCAACGAAAAAATAAGGGTAAATTACTGCAATGGTCATTAAAGTTTATCTCATGTACATTTTTGTTCCCCAATTTAAAAAAAAAGTAAACAATATAGTCACTAATAAAAATGTTTCTTTATAATTTCATCCTTAAATTTTAAAAAAAATCATTTTCAACCCTAAAACTTTACAATCAATTAGTACAATAATATTATAAATGCTTAGATGAAAAATAGGTGCCCAAAGTATACCATTTTTAAACTTAAGGGCCCAAATTGCTCCTATTTAATAACAAATTTTCAAATTGCTCCTATTTTTTCATTTTGAATTATTTTTATTATAATATATATGTCATGTCATTTTTTATTATTTTTAAATTAAAATAATTTTAAAATAAAATTATTTTTATTATTATTAAGTTTAAAATATTTTAAAAAAATATTAGTTTTTAAAATAATTTAGGTGTTTAAAGTTTTTTTTGTAAAAATTAGTGCCAAAAGTTTCTATAGGTACAACTTTAGGTGCCTGGTTGTTAAATGAGTGTTAAAAAATTGTTAACCAATCGGTGCCTGACTCGTGACACTAATTTTATTTTTTAAATTTTTTAATGGAAAATACTCAGAATTTTCAAATTATTATAAAATCTCAAAATTTTACAAGCTTCGCAAAACAATCCTTAAATCCCTAAAAATTCTCAAACTTTCGCCATCGACTGCCGCCGCCAGTTGTCGTCGCTCAACGCACCCACTTGGTCACCGGGCCAAGGCGACAATTTTCCCTAACACGACGTCACCGGAAACGCCCAACAGTGTGCAGCCGAACGTCAAACGCGGACGTCGATTTCATGTTTGACGTTTGGTTGCACGCTGTTGGGCGTTTCTGACGACGATGTATTGAGAAAAATGATCGCCTTGGTCCGGCAATCAAGTGGGTGCGGTCAGCGACGACAACCGGCGTCGAAAGCGGCGGAAGTTTGAGAATTTTTAGGGATTTAGAGATGTTTTGTGAAGCTTGTCAAATTTTGAGATTTTATAATAATTTGAAAGTTTTAAATATTTTCTATTAAAAATTAATAAAATTAATGCCACATGTCAAGTACCGATTGATTGACAATTTTTCTAACACTCATTTAACAGTTAGACGCCTAAAATTGTAACTATGGTAAATTAGGGAACTTGTTTTTACAAAAAAATACTTTAAACACCTAAATTATTTTAAGAATTAATATTTTTAAAAAATATATTTTAAAAATTTAATAATAATAAAAATAATTTTATTTTATTCAAAATTATTTTTAATTTAACAATAATAAAAAATGACATGTCATATTACAATAATATTAAAAACAATCTAGAGTGAAAAAAATATGAGCAATTTGAAAGTTTATTTATTAAATAGAAGCAATTTGAGCACCTAAATTTAAAAAGGTATACTTTGGGTAGCTATTTTCATTTAAGCCTTTTTAATATTTTTATACTAATTGATTGTAAAGTATTAGGGTTGAAAAATTAATTTTTAGAAATTCAAGGGTGAGATTATAAAGAAACATTTTCATTAGTGACTATTGCAGTAATTTACCCTTATTTTTCGTTGTCAGGTCAGCAATTCGTTAGTGTTTAAGGGCAACAAACGGCTAAGTGACCAAAAGTTTACGCCCCGAAAACGTAAGTGACCTTACTAGTCGTTTTTCAAAATCGGTGACCAACTCTGTACTGAGGGAAAACATAAGTGACTATTCCAATAGTTAACCCTTATTTTTATTCGATTTGATATTTAATTGTTAAATCTTTACGTTTAAAACTAGGAAGGGAGAGCAAGCATTGATGGTCGGTTGATTATTTGTAACCACAATTATTTTTTTTTCCAGAACAATGACATTTGAATTTTATTAAACACTATAAAAGTTATTACAAATACAATGCATAAAAAGATAAAAAAGACTAGTCCACTAAGATTCTCATACCAAAGTGTAGAGAAAAGCAACCATTTCTATGAAGATTAACATATCATCAAAACTTAAAAACTTTTATGAATCTCTTTGTCTCTAGCCAAACGAAATGCTTTATTAGATAAAAAAGAGTGCTGAGCGAGCCAAACTATCAGAGGTATTGTTCCGCTACACAGTTCTGATTGTATTGGCTAACAAATCTTGAAACGAGTGGGAATCAATATTTTCTATGACCAACAACATAATCAAATCAGAAAGCTAGCGTCGTGTGGATCTCAATACGAGCACCAAACGATCGATAAGGCATACTGAAATCATGCCAAACGACAGATGAAATAAACCACAAAAGTCAATAAAAGATGTGCCACAAAGGCAGAGGAAACACGTGCCACAAGAGCAGAGATTTTTTATTATTATTGAAAAAATAAAACATAAAAAAATAATGAACATCGGTGATTGACAATTAATATTAAAACTGATTTCCGTTACCGGTTAAGAAAAATAAGTGTTTTTTTTTTTTGAGAAAACACTAGTTTTACTAAACTTTGAATTAAAGTATAATTTAAAAAACAAAATCATAATCCCATAACTTATTTTTTTAAATGCATAAACATAACGTAGTGTCCCTCCATTACAACCACACGTGACACCTAGGATTTTGTTCTTTCCGGAAGATAACGATTAGGCCCACTTTCTAACATTTCCATTGTTTTCATTTGATTTTTCAAGGTATTAGGCCCAGTGTTTTTAATATTTAGCCCACTACTTTTATTTCTAGCCCAGACCCAATGAGCCCATCAAATTTAAGTTGAGCCCATTAAGTAATGATACCATCCGATATTACATAAAAAATAATTAACAGGATGACGCAAGTATCTTTGTATTTTTGTTTCGAGTTTTGTTATTAGTAAATTTACATTGTAAGTTTTTGTCACCTTTTTGTGCAGATTCTTATCCACTGATTTTCAGTTCGGTTATATTAAAAATATAAAATTTTAAATTAATATATACATATAAATTTAATAATCAATAAAATTATATTAAAAATATAAAATTTAAATTAATATATACATATAAATTTAATAATCAATAAAATTATATTAAAAATATAATTTTATAAATAAGAAATTAATATATACATCTTTCAAATATGCTTAATAATATTGTATTAAAAAATTAATTTTATTATCAATAAAAAAATTAATTTTAATAACCTAATTTATTTTAATAGATACAAAATATTGACAATTAATAAATTATTCAAACAAATATTGAATATAATCATTTTCTTATGTCATTTTACTTGTCAAATAATCAAACAGTTATCAATTATTTTTATCAAGCACTTTTATACAATCAACTAATGTAATCCACTATTGACCAAGCACGACTAATGTTAATAAATGTTAATTTTTTCTAGATTTAAAAATGTTTTTTTGTAAATTAAATTTTAACTTGATTAATATAGTTATTAATATAACATTAAAAATTATAAATTTGTACATATATAAACACAACATTACTTTTAATTTAATAGTAAAATCAAGTCGGCGAGCTGAACTAGATTAAAACAGGCTCGGACGAAGACAAAAAAAAAAGCAACCTTACCTATGAACAAGTATAGTAGATAACCGTTAATTTTTTAAAATATATTTTAGTTTTATGTTACAATGATATTAAACACAATCATATTAGTCATTTTAAGTTGTAGAATTAGTTTATATATATTAATTTGATTAATTTTAGGAGGGTTCATTGTTAGTGACTTGGTGTATTAAGTAAGAGCTTATCAGTTTCTCGTCTTTCCATAATTCTCTACATTCATTATTCGGTTAAAAGACAATAATAGAAATTCATTCAGTAGATAGTTATTTTTTTTTACAAAATTCAATTATCTGTTAATTTGATTAATTAATTGAATTAACAAAACTTTAATATAAAAATAACATATCACAATTCTAACCCCAAATTCTATCAATGGTCAATAATATTCAAAACTGAATATTAAGCACAACCCAATAGGGAAAAAATAAACACTATAAATAAAAATGTTATATATCAAAAGAAACTCACTTTCAATTTGATCCTACTTAAATTGTTATTCGAAATAAAAACTAAAAATTATTTTAAAAAATTAATAAAAGAAACTCGCTTCAAGGTTTAGATCTTTTGTCAGTTTTATCATTATTCTTTTTAGGGCGCGTTTGGTTCACGGAATAAAAGATTACTCTTGGGAATAAGATTCCTGGAATGTAACATTACCTGACATATTACTAGGAATGTTACATTACCTTGTTTGGTTTATTTGGTAGGAATGTAAGATTATTGTGTTTTGTTGGAGGTAAACAAGATTATCTGAAAGTAAAATTTACTAAATTGACCGTGTGTTATATTGTCTTTTTAACGTGTTAAACTTTCAATATTAAATTAAAAATATATGCACAAAAAATTTGTAGAATTATTTTTGTTACACTATTTAAAATTTACAAAAATAATATATTTATCCTATTATTAATATAATTATTATATTAACTATTTTTAATAAAAATATAATTTATATTTAGATACTCTCTGTAACACCCGGGTTTGGGGGCCGGGAGAAAATTATATTAAAATATTATTTCGGGTTTCGGTTTTTATAATTAAAATGATAAATTAATATTTGGGCTTCGTATTTTTAAAACGAATTATTTTATGTTGGACTTAAGTTGTTTTGGAATCAATTTCATGGATTTTAAACATGGATGAGATATGTCATCTCATTAATGGCAAAAGTGTAATTAAAAGGGCCTCCCATTTTTAAAACCTCTTTAATTTAAAAGACCCCTTTTATTCATATCTTCATCTTCTTCTTTCCTCTCCTTCACACCAAAAACCCACTCCCTCTTCAAATCTTCATTCCTTCATCCCCATGCTCTTTGTTGGTGATTTTTGAAAGGTTGTTTGGAAGCGGGAATTTGTGTTGGAGAAGCCTCGGGAAGAAATCCGGAAATTTGAGAGAGGTTGCTTGCTTGGCTTGGAGCTTGGAAGCTTAGGTGAGTGGTTAAATATTTTCAAAATGGTTTTGAGTATTTGGTTCAAGCATGTGAACCTAGGATGGGCTTGGTAAACCCACCTAGAGTTGGGATTAGAGTGGTAGCCTAATCCCAAGCTTTGATTAGAGACTTTGGTTGCACTTTTAATGGTTGTATATGCCTCGTATTTATTTGGGATGGTGTTGATTACGTATATGTTGTATACATGTATGTTGGGGCATGTTTGCTATATTGTTATATGCATGTTGATGATAGAAATGATATGGTTATACACATGTGTAAACTATAATGTGATATGGTTGTTAATGTTGTACATGTGGTGTTGACATGTGAAATGATATTATGAGGTGGTTTCATGATCCGAGGATCATGGTGAGTACATGCTAGGCATGGAAATGTGGTTTGTACATGATGGTAAGTCATGGTGAGTACGTGCTAAGCACGGAAGTGTTATGAATTGACATTATGAATGATTAATGAAATGTGTAGTATTGGCACTAGTATGCTTGGGTACAAATGATCGATTATTAGGATGTTAGTGTGTACACATGAGTCAAAAGTCGCGCGTGGCCTTGGTGGCGTTGAGTCACCAAGGAGGAGTACGGGTTCGCCCGGAAATTGTATTTATATTAGTCGGTGATGAGTGGAATCCCATCGACGGGGCGTGAGGATGAGTGGAATCCCCTCCGCGTGAACGGTGATGAGTGGAATCCCACCGTCAGGTAATGGTTGAGTTGTTGGATGTGAGTTTCAACGGTTATCCGCGTATTTGAGTCATAGCTAGGTGCCGATACAGATTGTAGTTTATGTTGCCAATATGTGGTTAATTGTGAACCAATGTGTTTTGGGATGTGTTGCTAACATGGTGTAATATATGTGATTTCATATGTTGTGGATTTAAACATGTTGAGCATGACATGATATTGAATATATGTTCATGCATCATCTATATTTATGGCTCGCGTGGATCGGAGGTAAGACCATGCATTTTATCTTGGTTGTAGCTCGTGCTTGGACCCTGCATTGTCGAGGTTTGTTTTTAAAGAGCTTACCCTCACTAAGCTTTATGCTTACGCTCTCTTTTGTTCGACAATGCAGATAAATAGTTTGTGGGTGACAAAGGCAAGGGAAAGTCTCCAAGTGTTGCTTTTGGTGAGCTCAATGTATAAATTTTGTAATAGAATGTAATAGTTAAGCAATGTGATAGGTATTGTTGATTTGAGTTTGATGTATGTCTATGGTTGACTTGGTTTGTAAGCATGTTATATCTTGCCAAATGTTTGTTTGATCGATGGCTTATGAATGCTTAAGTTGCTTGAATGGCATGTAAACTTATTTGATATGTATGATGCTTATTGGTTCTCTTTTAATGTCTTCAAGCATGCTTGTATGAAAGGCTCTTAATGTGTAATTTGCTATGTACGAAAGATTGTCTAAATCCATGCTTGTATGTGTTTGAGTATGTTAAATCTAGGATGTATGCCTCTAGACTTTGTTTGATGGTTTTGTGTGCCTTTAGGGGTCCTATGGGACCTTCATACTTGTTGAAATACCCTTAAATCTGAATTTCAAAAGGCTGCAGACAGCCCGCGTTTCGAAACGGGCTGGGTCGTTTCGGAACGGGTAAGGCTTCAGGGACCTCGTATCGAAACGCGTTTCGATATGGTATGGCCTTTGAAACCCCTGTTCCGATACGCGTTTCGGAACGTTTTGGCTACTGGAATTCTGAGAAATTCACGAGATGAAGGTGTATCGAAACGGGTATAAGGGTTTCGAAACGGTCAAAATCTCGTTGACCACGAGAAGTTGACCGTTGAGGGCGTTTCGGAACGGTTGACCACTGTTTCGATACGGCCCCTTATAGAGGCTCTGGGACAGTTGACCTGGTCAAGGCGTTTCGATACGCCTCAAGGGTGTTTCGAAACGGCCTGTTTAAAATATTAAAAGTGGGCTGTTTAATTATTGTTTTGGGATCGAATGTTTGTCTCATGTATTTTATTCCGTTGTTTGATCACATATGACTTAAATGGACTTTTAGACAAGATAAATAAAAGAAATTTTTCTAGGGTTGCTAACCGAGGTGGGACCTTAACGGGTTTCGCTTCGGTTTTCCCCGTGTGGCCCACTCGGACCGGTCGTCCGGCCAGACCGGGACGAGGGGGTTACACTCTCGTTACCTTCTATTAAAATATTTTTGTAAATTTTTTAAATGCTAAACTTTTAATATGCTCAAATTTTTAAGTTTTTATTACTTGTGACAGATTGTCAAGTAAATTAAAATAAATAAGTTATGTAATACTAATAAGAATTTATATCATAAGTACTTACTAAATTATTTTATAAGATGATAAATATCTTATAAGTAAAAGAATATTGTGTGAAAATATTACCTCTTAACTTATTAATTTACATCACATATATTTAATCATATAATTAAATTAAATAAAGGATCTATGTGAACAAAATTCATTAACTTGAGGGTAATATGGTCCAAATGGTGGGAATTGACAAATACCTAAGAAAAGCTAGGGAATCACATTCCCACCATTTAATGAAAAAAGGCTACTGTTGGGAATACAATGTTACCCCTTGGTGGGAATGCTCTCTAACCAAACGTGCGTATGTGATTCCGAAAAAGATTATTCCCCCAGGTAATGATCTTTTCCGCGAACCAAACGCCCCCTTAAAGTAACATTTGGCCACCATCCTTAAAAAGGTCAGATTTGACTCTTAATCTTTCAAAATAAAATAAAATTATTATTTTTTTTAACAAAAATAATAATTAAACTGTTAATTTTTTATCGGTTTGCCATGACAATCTGCATATACTCCATACTATTCTTTTAAAATTTTGATTTTAATTTTTGAACTTTTTAACAATTTCCAAATTATATGTTTAATTTTTGGGTAATCTTCACCATTGGTCCATTTCGTTTAGGTGTGTTCTATTTTGGTCATCATAATTCAAAAAAATTATTTTGGTCACTTACGTTTAGAATCGTTTCTATTTTGGTTCATTGACCGTTAGTGTCCGTTACTTAAAAAATTGGTTTATAATTTAACCCCCAAATTTTCAAAATCTTGTTTTTCATCATCTTCCCCAAAAATTATAAAACTAAAACTAAAAAAATTAAATCAATGACTATAACCCAACACTACAACCCATTCTTCCAAGATTAAAAGCGTCAACTTCCATTGCAAAGGATCGGAACTCGTAAAATTCCAAAGGTCGAAACTTGCAAAATAGAAGCGATTAGAACCCTAATCTGCCAATGAATTCAACACTTCACGGCTACCACAACAACTTTTTTTTCTTAACAAATACCATAAATTCAATGAAACATTAGAACCAAATAATAAATACCATGATATATATGTATATACATATATATATATATCATTTATTATATCGTTATTCCTTCAAATATTTGATAAATTCTACTCAAATTTCTGGGGAATATAAGGAATTTAACCTAAAACAAAAATGTTGTCATTTTGTTCCATTTCCCCAGAAAACGAATTCACTTAAAGTAGAAAATATGGGGACTTTCAATCTCAACCGCAAAAGCAGAACGAGTTCCCCATTTTTGGAAACTCCAGAACCTCATTATTGCACTCTCAATCTCCATTTTATCTTTTTTTTTTCCTTACCAATTTAATGGCGTTTGGTAAAAACAAAGTGTAGAAATATATATATGAAAAAAAAAGGAAAGCGAAGAACTTTGAGGTGAGATTGAGTTGCTTACCGATGGACACTTTAATAGTGATTAGAACAAAAGGAAAAAGAGAGATAAAAATTAATTTTATGGGGTTTTAGTTTTATAATTTTGGAAAGATGGTAAAAATTAAAATTTTGAAAGTTTGGGGGTTAAATTAGAAACTAATTATTTTAAGTAACGGAGACTAACGGCCAAGGGACCAAAATAGAAACGATTCTAAACGTATGTGACCAGAATAATTTTTTTTGAATTCTAGTGACCAAAATAGAATACACCCTAAACGAAAGGGACCACTAATGAAGATTACCCTTAATTTTTAAATGGTCTAAAAGTTATTACAATATAATATGGATTAATATCCTATACACTGGAGGTGGAAAACTGAAAGTTTCCACAAGCGTCTTAGTTTTAGGGTATAGGGAGTTAATTTAGGGTATAGGGTTATGATTTAAAGGTTTAGGTGTAGGGGTTTAGAATTTAGGAATAGTTATTTCAATTCAAGGTTTAGGGTTATAATTTAGGGTTTATAGGTTAGGGTAATATGGTAAGGATTTAGGTTTTAACCTATAAACCCAAATTATAACCCTAAATTTTAAATTGAAACAACTATCCCTAAATTCTAACTCACTACACCTAAACCCCTATACATATGGAAATAGAAGGCATTGTGTTAGTTCATGTACTCGTATTTTCTGGCTAGAGGACACACATGAAGGAGTTGAGGATTAAGAAAAGTTTAGTACTCGTGTAGCTGCATTTTCAATAGGGATTGATTCTGATCAATTCATTCAAGCTCGCCAACTCTCTAAAGCACAACATCACATTCAAGAGAAAGAGAGGTTTGAGGGTCGAAAGGTAATTTTAGACGTTGATTGGCTTTATATGATAAGGGATAGGGGTGGGCAAGACCGGGTATCCGGTTAATTTGTCTAGAATTGGTCCCGGTCTCGGTAACCACCAGTTCCTGAAAATTAGATTCAATTTCGGTCAGACCGAGTCCAAGATTTTAAGTACTAGTGGAACAGGTACCAATACCGGGTACCCGGTCAATTAGTTTATTATTAATAAAATTTGAGCAGTAGTGGAAAAAAATTCAACTATCAATAATAATATTAAAATAACAAAGTCAAAATATTTATAGGCTTGAAGGTTGAAGTCTTAAAATGTGTCATATTTATAATAATCATATATAAAGAGAGAATAAACTAAAAAACTCTATCTATTGCAAACAATACCACTAGAAAGTTCGATAAAGAGAAATAAATGAGCGCATTCAATTGTTTCCAACCTCTTTAACGTCATTCAGTATCCAACCAGTATCAGGTACTCGTTACTGGTCCCGGTCCCATTGGGTACCCACCGTACCGAGTCCAAAAAATTAAGATCCAGTCCCGGTTGCAACAAAGACCTAAATTTTGGATCCAGTTCCAGTCCCACCGAAACCAATTCCGGGTAAAAATCCACCGAGTCTGATCAGATTTGGGACTGGAACTGGATAATCGAGTTTTTTGCCCACCCCTAATAAGGGATTACCACCTAAGATTTTGGCATTTGAAAAATTCCAATTCACATGCTTAAATCGGGTCTCGGCAGTCATCGACAACATGCCATTTCATGGCCTCTTTGGAAAAATTCAGGTTCAACATCACTTTTTTATTTTTACCTTTTTGTTCGCTCCTTAGTTGTCCACTTTTAAATTTGTTGGCCATGTCCATTAATTATAGAAATTCACGTTCCCACTACTGATGTCTTACCAAATTTGAAATAGTCCCCTTTTACGCTTGTCCTCACACCCAATAATGTTAGAATTTCACGTGCCCTCTTTGATGTCTTACCAAATTTGAAATTGTTCATTTCATTTTAAGCTTTCTCCTCACACCCAATAATTTCAGAAAATAACGTGCCCTCTTTTGATGTCTTGAAAATTTCCCTTTTTTGACAACAAAAAGCTGTCATTCATAATTGTTATATGGAAATGATGAGTCATCGAATAAGGAGGATAGAGACTAGAGAATAAAGTGATTCTCAAAATTTCAGTTTTTTTGTATGTTGGTCACGTAAATATCGTGCCGTGACGTCTGATTGTGTTTGTCTTAAGATAATTTAAGAACTCTAGTAATATCAATCTCTGAAAAAGTCTTTATCTTTAAAAAAGTTGTTATTGTGAATCATCTCTGAAATTCACTACATATGAAGGTGTTAAAGGAGTATTTAAGGACACTAGTAATATCAAACATAATTTTTATATGCAGTTTTCAATTAAAAAATTGAGTAACAATTTAAAATAATATGATTATATGTTAACAAATAAAAGTAAGTGTAAATAAATTATCAATACTTATTTACAACGGTGTAAATAAAATAGCTTATACTATACAATGATGTAAATAATTACCAATGTATTTAAAATTTATGTTTATTTACTGTTATTTATAAGAATATGTTTTACTTATCAACAATCTCTAAACCATGTAGTTAAAGCTCTCAATTGACATCTCCACTTCCCCTAAGTTATGTGTTCAAGACCCAGTAGAAGCACACTGAATAAAATGCCAATAATATATATCACAATTTTCAACAAACCAAACACATTAATGTACCAAACAAGGCGTTAGAGCATATTGTTCATAACTTGTTTTGTCAAATTATCAATAGTGATTGTAAATATAATAAATATGGACAAATAATTCATCAAATATTCTGTTCATTTACACCCCTGTAAAAGTAGAAAAATAAAATTGTGATAATTTTTAAGTTTGATTTTAAGAACAATAGAACCAAAACCTTTTAATTTAAGAACCATAAAACTTAAACAAAATAATAAAAAAATTAACTTTTTAAAATTTATTTTTAAGACTAAATAAAAAAATATTTTTTGGGCATGGGTGGGCCATCGCCTAGGTAGGCCCACCCCTAGATTCGTCATTGTGGCATATTACATTTTTTAAATGATAATTAGATTTTATTAAGACTTAAATGAAAAAAGTGACTAAACTATACTACTTTTAAACTTTAGGTGCCTAAAGTATTTTTTGTGAAAATAGATGCCTAAAGTTTCAACCGTTATGATTTTAGGTGCTTGGTACTTAACTGACGTTAAAAAAAACCATTAGCTAATAAAAATTTGAAACGTGCCATATTTTAATTTATAATTTTTTAATTATTTTTGTTTTTAATAATTTACAAATTTTCAAAAAAAATCTTGATTTTTTTTAAATAATCCTTGAATCCCGAATCCCCAAATCATTATTTATTATCATTGTCGTCGTCGGTCGCAGTCGTCAACTCTAGCCGGTCATTTCTCCCAACATGTCGTCACTGGAAACTGACAACCGATGTGCCAGTCGTCGCTGGAAACTGACGAATGATGTGCCAGTTGAACATTGAACGACGAATATTAAAAAGTTGTTCGATTGGCACATCTTTTGTCAGTTCCCGACGATGACACATTAGAGAAAATGGCTGGCTAGGTCCAGCGACGGCAATCGGCGAAAGTAGCAGTGATGATTTGGGGTTTTGTTATTTTTAGAGATTTAGGGACTGATTTGAAGGTTTTTGAGATTTTTTTAAAATATAAAACTTTAAAGTTTCATTTTTTTCAAAAAAATAAAAAAATAATATGCCTGCCACGTGTCTAATTCTAACTAGACACTGATTTTTTTAAACGTTCATTGATGGACGGGCACCTAAAATTATATCGGTTGAAACTTTAAGCACTTATTTTACCAAGAAAAACTTTAGGCACTTAAAGTTCAAATGTGATATAATTTGAACACTTATTTTTTATTTAAGCCTTTTATTAAAAATAAAAGGTATCATAAGTATAATGCGTACAAAAGAGAGAGAAAAAATAGAGATTATGTCTACGAAAAAAACTAAAACAAAAATAAAACATGAATTCCATATGTGTAAAAAAAAATAAACATTTCCCTTAAGATTGCATATATCGTCAAAAAAATCTAGAAATTTTTATAAAGTATCTTTTATCTCAGATCTAAGTGAGACTCTTTATGAGGTGAAAAAAATTAGTAATGAGCGAACTAAAATATTATATAAATGACTATACTACATAGTTATAATTACATAGACAAATAACTATAAAATATGATCAAACTTTTTATGACTATCGAGAAACTCAAATAAAAAAAACAAGCGCAATGAGAATTTTTGTACGAGCACTAAATGATCTTTAAAGTATGTGAAAACTGTTTTATGAAGGCAGAGAAAAAACATGTCACAAGTTTAAAGATTTTTATTAGAAATTAAAAAATATAAGAAATAAAAAAAAAACATGATAGAAGAAAACAAAAAAAAATAATGAACACCGACTATCGACAACCAACACTAAAATTAATATAAGGTCAAATAAAAAAAATTGAATAAGACTTGCGGCTATATTTGGAGAAAAACTAGGTTTGGCGTACTACAACTACTAGTTCTTTCACTTTTAAACATTCAATATTTTTGCTTCGAAAACTAATTAAATCAACTCAGAGTCACACTTGTTTTTCACTTATTGTCTATGTGTGTTGCCAACGATCCCAACAAATACAATCACACGCGTAATATCACTATCATCAGTACAATATGATTTGATGAACATGATAAAAGAATATGATCTCCGTTATATATATAGTTTTTAAATTTTACATATTTTTTAAATCGTTGGACGAGTAAAATAGATGAATAAGATTAAGGTCTGGATATGTGAAGATTATCACTTGTAAAAAAAAGTAAAGAGTTAATCTCAATCATCCATTTCACTCATGCAACAATCAAAAGAACATGTAAAATTTAATCTCGTCCACCCATTTCACTTGCACACAACGAAAAATTATGAGTTTTACAAGTATTTTCATGTATCTTTGTATGAGTGAAATGGATAACTGAAATTAAGTTATAATCTTCACGTACTGTTAATGATGATGGAAATGAAACAATAAAGAAACTAGAGAAAGGAAGAGAGTGCCGGTAACACAGGTGAAGCCAATAGTTGCCCCAACCAGAGCTAAAAGTTGAAATAATTGTGATAAATAATGTCCACCCCGTTTTGGTTTATAATCATAGCCAGCAGCATAATTCCACCCACACTTGTCATCACATGATCTGCAACATTTCTCCATTTTTTCCCTCGCCTTCACCTTCTCTATCCTCTCCTTTAGCACACTCAAATTCGCATCCACCCGACTACTCGATCCATCTGCCACCAAAAATAAATATACAGATGCAAATAAGTTTAGATATATATGAACTTGTACGACAGCTGATATTTCATAGACTTCTGGTAAAACTCTGGCAGAACAACACATGAAGAAAGCAAGATAATAGATAATCGTAGATTTATTTACCTCCTTCTCTGAAGCTTTGAGCTCTGACGTGAATGGCTTGACGAGTACAATGCTTGGCGGATGGTGAAATTATGGCGAAACTTGAAGTTAGTGAAGAAGAAGCCATGGTCATATTACTCATGCTGCAGTATTTTGGAAACAAAAAAAGGGTTTTATTTGCTTTTGAAGTGAAGTTTGGGAGAAACTCCCATTTGACAGCAAATGTGACTCGTTTTCATAAATTTGAGCTCCTTTAATATCTGGGAAAATAATTTGTTCAGTTTTTCTGGTCACGAGATTTAATGGGTATCAGAATTTTAGGGATTCTATTAGGTTTGCAACGCAATCAAATATGGCTTATCTGAATAAAACATGGTTAAAGTATTAAGACGGCAAAGGATAAATATTTATATATTTGAATATGGTGGAGGATCAATCTGAAAAGGTGTGTTTCGTTGGAGGAAAGTTCTGACCATTATTTTTATGCTTAAATCTTTACTATTAAAACTTTTAAGGGCAATTTGGAATTATTCTTTTGGATGATTTAAGTAAATCAATTATCTATAAGAAATCTTAATGTTTTATATGATTAATTTTTAATAAATGAGTGATTGAATTCAATAAATTTTAAAACGATTTTTTATTTGGGTTGAATACCGTTCTTGTTCATGATTGAGTTGTGGTAATGACCGTGTTGTGAATGTGCTTCATTATTGTAATATACATTTTTTTAATTTTTTTAAAATATTAACATAACGTTAATTTTCGTGTTTTTAAGAATATGTCTGTATCAAATTTATTTACCTGAATTATAAATTCTCATTATTATTTTTATTTTTTTCTATTTTAATAAAATTAGCATACTCATATTAGAAAATAAAATTTTAAATTGATATAATAAATTCTCTATTGGTAAAACTATTATTGGTATTGATATTTATTTAATGATTAATATTTATAGTTGCCTTAAATTACTTTTCTTCCGCGAAGAATAGTGGGACTAATAAATTAAATATTCAAACATAGCAGAACAGACTAATCTGCAGCTTCTAGCTGCACAATCGCAGCAACATTACATGAAAATAATATGGACGTGTAATAAATATATGAATGCATTAAATTTTATATTCGAATATAGACCATCTATATGTTGTACTAATAACAAAAGTTTCACGAATTGAATAGAATTTTGCTCATCCTAAACATAATGTAATGTCGATTTAAATAATATGATTGAAAAAATGGGTACATAGGATATGTGAGAATTTATTTAGAGATTACAACATTAATTACAATACAAGATGAACTCATCCTATAATCCTGTTTAGTTGTAAATAAATTGATTCTTTTATAAAATTCGTCATGTATTTCCGACAAATTCTATAATCAATTTTTTTAAAATACATAGGACTCGTAAAAAATTACTGACATTTAATAAAAATAAAAGGAATGTATTAATAAATGTTGGATGAATTGGTAAGACACATTGTACTCTTAAGAAGATGACATAAGTTCAAACTTTAGAGATGACATTGTTGGGTGGAAGGGACAATCTCGCACCCCAAACATGGACGGTAGAATAGACTAGAGATGGCAAACTGACCCGAGATCCGAAACATGAACCAATATGACCCGACCTAATACACAACCCGAATCACTATAGACCCAAATTAAAATCAAACAAGACTAAATCTGACTCGATCTGAACCGAAACCGAATATAGTCAAAACTGAATTTGACTCGAACCGAACCTGACGACCCATTTGTCACCTATAAAACAGACATATATATATATATATAAATGAAAGTTTTTTTTTTCAAATGCTCGGGACTCGTCAATAAGTTTATAACATTTTCATTGTTTTCATTGATTTTTCAAGGTATTAGGCCCAGTTTTTTTTAATATTTAGCCCATTATTTTCATTTCTAACCCAGACCCAATGAAACCATCCAATTTAAATTGAGCCGATGAAGTAATAATACCATCCGATATTACGAAAAAAATTTAATAGGATGACCCAGGTATCTTTGTATTTTAGTTCCGATTTTGTCGATAGGAAATTTACACAATAAGTTTTTATCACATCTTTTTGTGTATATTCGTATCCATATTATTTTAGATCAAAATAGAGTTTTTTTTAAGTTAAGGTGATTACAAGTAATATCTGTTCTAAATATACTCTCAACCATTTGACGATGAATGCTCAATCACCCTACTGCAGCTGGTGGTGCTCGAACCCGTGACCTCTAGGAACAACAACCGTTCTCTTAACCACTGAGGCAAGTTGGTTCGTGCAAAATTGATTCTTTTTAATTGTTCAGACTTTGTCTCATTCATTAATTACAGTTGTCTTTCTAGTTGTATATGTATTTATAGTTCGATTGTCTTTGTAATTACACTTGTACTAAAAAGATTTAAAGCAAAAACTACCTTGAATTCAAGTGGAATATAAAAATAATTTTATTTTAATATAACATTTCACTATAATTAAATAGTGTTGTAAATGAACATATCAATGAACAATTTATGTTTGCTTATCGAGTAGAGAAACAAATATGAAAAAGATTTATTTTCAAAATATAATATGAATAAGATTTTTCATGCATGTTTGTTTGTTTGCTTGTTTTTACAAATTTCAAATATAATTTTAATCCTACCTAAAAGGAGGAGAAAAAAACTATATAGAAAAAAAAAAGCTTTTAGTAGGTGTAATCACTAATTTTGTCCGGGCTATTCAGCCCTTAAATATACTTAAATAAGATCGGGCTTTACTCAGTCAGATTGGGCTTTGTTAGTCATTTTGGGCTTTATATGATTAATAAATAGATATACACACTACTACTAAAATTTTGGGTCGTTACCTTTGAATTTTCCATTACCCATTACCATTGTCTAGCCCATTTATAAACTGTTGTGTTAAATACCAATTACCGTAAAGGTGTTGTGTGTACATGTTGTCATCAAATCACCATCACATGTATTACCGTTCTCGTAGATGTTACTAGTATTATGTCCATGTTATTGTTCGTTGTTCACCATTGTTATGATCCATTACTACTATTTATTGTCACGAATAAGAAAGAAAAAAAACAACACACATAATTATATATATACATGGATACCCATTAAATGAAAAAACAAGCCCAGATTAATGAATAAGTCTAACAAAGCCCAATGTATTAAAATTTTGTTACATACAGTCCAAATAATAATTTTACAAGCCCGATTGGCCCAAAAACAAATACAAGCCCAAATCTGGATGAGGAAGCCCTAACCGGCCTTGTTCTTTTTGCAGCCGCCATTCAAATCTGGCCGCTGGATCTAGGCGCCAGATCAACGGCCCAGATTTGGGAACCGAAGAAACCCTAGACGCCCATCTGGTGACCTCGCGCCGCATGAAGCTGGGTCGTCAGATCAGAATGAGATCTGACGGTCCGGATGCCACGAGATGCGGCACGCGCCCACGCGCGACGTATCAGCTCCCCACTCGCGCGCGTGAAGCCCACGCCCGCCTCTCCAGATCCCTCGAGCACCCGCCACGTCGTCCCCGTCCGTTCCAACGACCGATCCGTCGGCCACGTCGATCATCGTACAATACGCAACAAAGAGAAGAGGGTCAGCATAAAATGAAGGAAAAATAGAAATCGAAAATAAAAAAGAAAAAGGAAGGACGAAGTCAGAACGGAATGGCAGAGAATGACAGAGCCTTGCATGAATCCGGCCAAAAACACAATACGAACCAATAGCCCTTTTTCATTGAATTAACCAATATGTAAAAATCAGTCGATTTTTCGGCTATAAAACCGAATCGACAGCTTCATTGTAAGGGATTCGTGAAACTCCCGTAAACAAAGCACGAAAAGCAATACCACAACCAGAGCATTTGCAGGTATATCACTCACCACCATTGCATGTAAAAAAAAAAGGGAAAAGAGATCGAAAGCTTTTTTTTACCTTTTCTGTTTCGTTCCTCGTCGAACCAGAGCCCCCTTTCTCTCGGCAACAATCCCGACCGTTCATCGACTTCAAAGGGTGCGTCGGAGAAGGGGTTCAAAACCCCTTGTTGGTTCGTAAACTGTTTTGAAAAAATACAGAGGGTAGGTTTTTAGATTTTCGTTTCCGGGAAGGTCGTTTTGGGTTTTGGGGAGTGAAAGGTCGTCTTTTTCGGGTTTCTTTAGAGTTTGGTTCACTGGTCAGAGGGGATAGAGTCCACCGGACGGTGACTAGCACCGGCCGGCGTCCGAGGTCGAGTGAAAGGTGAGGTTTTCTTAGAAGCGGCTAGGGTTTAGGTTAAGCAAAAGGAGTGTCCGCGGGGAGTTTAGGTGGTTTATATAGAGTTTTAGGTTTTTTTTTTGGGGTAAATCGCGAGTCCGGTCCCTCCGTGTCGGGGTATTAGCACAGTAAGGGTCGCCGCATGGTCAAATCGCGTCATAGGTCCCCGTAGTTTGAGTCGGTTCGTCTCCTCGTCCCAGATCGAGTCTGCTTAGGGTCTTATTATTCGTCCAGTCCCTTTCCTTTCACCCCACGTTCGATTTGGTCCTCCCCACAGTTTTGAGTCTTTTTGTGTCTTTTCCAATTTAGCCACTGCCTTCTGTTTTTCTTTCAATTTAGTCACCATATTTTGTATGCTTGTTTCGTATGATGTATGATTTATTTTCTTACTCAATGTTTTAATGTTGTTTTGATTTTGTTTGTTTGGTAGTATGTATGCTTTATATCATGCGTTTGTTTTTTTTTGTTTTCAAATTGAATATATGTTGTTAATCCGTTTTTATGACTTTCGTGGGTCCCGCATGACTTGTTTCGTATCGAATATGTTTTGCTCGTACATGGTCAAAATGTTTATGTTCGTTAGATCTTGGTAATATTGAATTGATATGTGAGTAGAATCATGAACCTTCATCCATTAATTCCATATGCTAGAATTAATTAGTTTAATTAACTAATGGGTAGTTTTGGCATGTTAGTTTAGGTCATGGGTTTTAATATGTTTTGTTAGTTTGGGCCTTTGGGCCTTGAGTTTTTGTTCATATATGTTTGGGCTTAAATCCTTATCAATTTTGGGCCTTCCCCTTTATGTGCTTATTTTGAATGTTTTTTATGGCATGCACATATATTTGTTCATCATACGGCCCAACATGTGAGTATGTCAATCGGATCTAAAAATCAAACCCAAAAGGGGTATTAATTAACCTCGGTATCCGAAAACGACAGTCCTAGCTTAATGGATGTCTATCGGATACTTAGGTTAATTTTCACCGCCTCTAGGTAAACGAAAGCATAAAAATTGAAAATAACACGCATCATCTCTTATATGTTCGCATCATGCATAAAGGTGACGTACGGAATCCGAACCCTAAACTAACACGGCAGTCAGCCTTATTTGATGTCGGTTTAGTTTATGGTCCGGTGTACCGTCATCCTTTTTAATTAAACGATTAATTAATTCTAATGCCACTATTCGGCAAAGCCCGTGTTATTTAAGTTATATTTTCATTCGAGAACAATTATTAAATTCACTTCGATTTTTAAATAATTTCTATCGATCGAAAGGCAACAAGCGATTTGGTACCGATTTCCGGGCGTGATGGGGGCGCTAACCCTACCCCACGCGTAACCAACTCCCGAACCCGTTAAAATGAATCTCTGGTTTTATGGTGTCCGACCTACCTCAGTGGCCGGTGGCGACTCCAAGTTTTCCAAAACATGAATTCCCCCCTTCTTCTTTAAATAAATCCAATTTCAAAAAGAAATAGTGATAAGGCCCAATTTAACGGTTTTAGAAAAAAAAAACCTTATCACAGCATGGCAACTCCGCTGGGGAAAAATTTTTGTTTTTTTGCAAAAAAGAGAGTTAAGCCAATAAAACGCTTGTTGCCATTTGATCGATAGAAAATATTTAAAATTCGAAGTAAAGCTAATAAGTTTGTTCTTTCATGAAAATACGACTTAAGTTGAACGGGCTTTGAAAATTTGTGGCATTCGAATTAATTTCCCATTTAATTATTAAGGAAGTCACCGACATGTGTTGCATCATGATCATCAAGCTCTATACCCGAGCTACCCTTTTTAAGTGAGAGTGAAACGCCCATACCCACGTGAGTATCCCTCCACGGGTCGGTAATTCACTTTCGGAATCCACGCCTTTTGACACGTGAGCAGCCCTCCACGTCATTAGGTCGTGCTTTCCCTCGAGCCGAAACCAATTCGCAAGCCTGTAATGGGCCAGAATTGGGGTTCTTATTGCCTTAGTAGGTGATGAGATAGGTTCGGGTACCCTTTGTTAGAACCGAACTCATGAGTGAGAATATAAGGAGCCCACCCCATTAGAGCCATGCGGATAACCCTAGAGTTTAGAGTGTCTAGGCTTTGTTTTCTTGTACTTATGATTCTTTTTTGTAAATATTTGGTTCCCATTATTTGCTCATTAATTTGCTACTAACACTTTCTTTTTTTCCTCCCCCCCCCCCCTTTTTTTTTTCCTCTTTTCCTCTTATTTTGCATATCATCATACCTTAGAGAGCACATTGGTTTGGGGATAGTCTGAATTGGAAGCGAGAGTTATGACGGAAATTGTGAGGAGCATGGATGAGAAGAATTCAGAAGTTCAAGTCTGGTCAGAAGGCGAGCAACAACATGAGGGTGACAGTATTACCATCGGTTTCAGATCTGGGATGGCGAATCAAACTTTCATGAATACGGAAATCAATGACGTGACCGCATTGAAGCAAATATGGAGCAATTGGGATTCTGAAGCCCGGACAGCTTTCAAGAAGGAATTTGGGGACATAGCTTATCTGTTATATGTTCCGGTTGATCAGGCTTTACTACAGGCTCTGGTTGGATTCTGGAACCCCGCCTACAGTTGTTTCACGATTGGAAGTATAGATCTAACCCCCACTATTGAGGAATATCAAGATCTCATCAATTGCAAACAAGTGAAAGATGACCGAGTCTACTCGAAGAACAGTAAGTACAAGTCGTTTCGAGCAAAGCTAGAGAAACTTTCCGGTACCTTGGCATCATGGGTAGAGCAACAAGTCGGGATGTGGAACAATAAGTAATACTTAAAGGTCGAAGGGATCTTATCCTTAGCGTCGGTGCTCCCAGCCGGAACAGTGCAGCGTAATTTATTCGCCTTAGCGATCTACGGACTAGTCATTTTTCCTAAGGCTCTAGGCTTCATACACCCAGCAGTGTTGGACTTGTTCGATAAATTAGCTGATGGAGGAAATCCGGCTCCGGTTATTTTGTCAGAGACCTTCCAATCTTTAAGATTCTGTCGGAAGCATGGCGGCGGCCGTTTCTTGGGTTGTCCACAACTCCTCACAGTTTGGTTCTACAGTCATTTTTGGACGAATGCCAGTTTCTCGAGACCAGTCTACGACAGTAAGTTCTCAGCTCTGGAAGAGTTTCTTAAAAAAGAGAATTGGCCTGCCAAACGAACAGCGGAAGTTTGGCTTGATTTACTTCAAAATTTGAACACTGAAGATCTGGTTTGGAGAGCCCCGTGGTTATCAGCTAGAAACATTCGATACAGATGTGGTACATACTCGTGGGTACCGTTGCTAGGACTGTGGGGGCACACTGCCTATGCACCGTTGATGGTCCTAAGGCAATATGGATCGAAACAGTTTGTGCCGGCCACCGATGGAATGAATGACTTCCATGTGGATTATCAAAAAGACAAGGGCTATAAGGGAAAGGTGTACGCTGCGTCCTCAGCTTGGAATAATGCTAGACGAGTGAGGATTTTGAGCGCTCCCTATATGGTCACTCCGGAATATGAAGTGTGGAGATTCAACCGCATCGATGATAATGTCCCCCAGTTGGACCCAGATAAAAGGGAAGCCATGAGGGAAAGGTTGGCATCACTTCCCACTGAAGCCGATCTGATGAGAGAACAGCTAGAAGAAGAACGGAAGAAGTATGCACGACTTGAGGAAAAGGCAAGTAGAGAGAGGTTCGATTTTGAACTTGAGAAGGTACGGTATGAAGGGAGTCTCAAAACATTGCAAAAGAAGAACGATGAATTACAGCTGGAACTAGGAATGGAGAAAGAGGAGATACAGAAACTGCAAAGGATGAACAAAGGAAAAAGAGCTAACGAAGGAGGAACAAGCCAGGGAGCTGAACTACGACTCAAAGAGGAGAGAGCAAGGGCGGAAAACTACAAAAGGGGGTACCATGAATTTAAAGACCATGTAGCCGCTTTAACTCAGGAAATGAGAAGTCTTCGCACCGAATACACCTCGAAGCTCGAGAGGGAAGTGAATGAGAACGGCACTCTGAAGGAAAAGGTGAAGAATTTGGAGAGGTCTCTTTTTAAGCATAAGGGGTCGACCAGTAAACTCAAGGCCAGCGAGTCGGAAAATCAAACCTTAAGAGATCGCATTGACGAGTTAGAGAACAAGGTGCAGGAATTGAAGGACCGCATTGAAAGTATGAGGGGGGCAATCCAAGTACGTCCTACACCTACTTTGGAGCAGTTACATTTCGCCGCCTTCACCATTTGGAGACAGGAGCAAGAATTGGCTCAGTGGAATGCACGGGTACGCTACATTGCCGAGAAGATACAGTTCCTCGCTGAAGACGCTGCCGAGCTTCATGATAAGGTGGATGACTCCAACAAAGCGGGAGAGACAGTTGTGTGGATCCTCAGAGAGATCATGGACTTGGGTGCTAAGCTAGATCAGTTCGTGGAGGAAAGAGACTAGAAGAAAGAAGAAGAAGCTTCAGGATAGCTAGGCCTTGGTAGAAGTATCTTAGGTTTTCTTTAATGTATTTAAGCTTCCAAGAAATTGTAACCAAACAATTTTCCAGTAAATATAAGCTGTTTGAGGAGGATATTCGCCAAACCCGGTGTTGCTCTTCATATTCATACATTTTGCATACTTGCATGTTCACTTTAACATCCCTGCACTATATATTTATTCACACATACCATCTAACATCTCAGACTTAACTAAGGGATTTCCATTTTCAGATAAGCATTGCATTTTGCTGCATTAAAATCACCAACCATTCCACACTCATACGGAACCCGGTCGCAGCATCGAATAATGGAGGAAAGGTTAGCTAAGGTGGAACAAGGCCAGAAAGAGTTGGAAAACCGCCTGGATGGGGTCAACCGGAACATCAGTGATCAGATAGCACAGTCACAGATATCCATCATTGCCCAGATGACCAGTCTGTTAACCAAGATGAAAGGGAAGGAGGGAATCTCTGCTGACAATTCTCATGTGGAGGACCATGAGGGTGCTTCGTCTCACGCGAAGGTCAACCCGGAAGGGACAGAGGCCGGAAAGAAAATATTTGTCAATCTTGGTGGGGCATCTGCCAGTCGCCCCGGAGGAACAACAGCAAGCCAGCCCGCTGACGTAGAAGCAGATCAGGAGAACGAGGTCCCGGACCTTAGTTTGATGGAAGAAGTAGGAAGGGTCAGAATTGAGTTAGAGAAGAAATATGAGGAGAAGTTTCGGCTATTTGAAGAAAGGCTAAAGAACATCCAGCAAGGGGATGAAGGAGGGGACAGCGCTAGTGATTTGAGCTTGGTAGCAGACCTAGTACTCCCACCTAAATTCAAGATCCCGGACTTCGATAGGTATGATGGCACCACTTGCCCATCTGCACACATTACAATGTATTGTCGCAAGATGGCTGCATTTATCAAAGATGAGAAGCTGCTCATCCATTGTTTCCAAGACAGCCTGACTGGCTCTGCCATTAGGTGGTACACTTCACTCAGCCGAGCAAACATCAAGAGTTGGAAGGATCTTTCCAGAGCCTTCATAGACCAGTACAAGCACGTGACAGACATGACTCCGAATCGGATTATGTTGGAGGGAATGGAACAGAGGGCTAATGAGAGTTTGCGCCAATACGCCCAGAGGTGGCGAGAAGTGGCAGCCCAAATCCAACCTGCTATCCCGGAACATGAGATCACTCCGATGTTCATCAACACCTTGAAAGGGACACTGTTCGACCGATTGATAAGCAGCACCACTCAAAGCTTTGCTGATTTGGTAAAGACCGGCGAGTCGATTGAGGTGGCCATTAAAAGCGGAAGGATAGACAGTGGGGAGAGTCACCGCAAGAATTATAAGAAGAAAGAAAGTGAGGTGAATACGGTAAACACCTATACGGCCCCTAAAAGCTTTACTCTTTCGACGCCTCAAACTACGCCAAGTAGCGGGCGGAATTCCGGAAAAAAGGAGGTTAGACATCCTAAGAAAGAGAATGAGAAATTGAGTTTCACTCCGATCCCCATGGCGTATGCTGATTTGTATGCCCACCTATACGAGGCAGAATTGGTCAGACCATACCACGTCACCCCTTTCAAGCCACCATTCCCGGCATGGTATGACGAGAAAGCTAATTGCACATACCATGGTGGTATCCCGGGGCATTCAATTGAGAATTGCCTCGCTTTTAAGAAGTTTGTGCAGCACCTAATCAACACGGGGGTACTACAGCTAGATGAGCCGAACACCACCACAAACCCTTTGCCTAATCATGCAGGTCGGGGAGTCAATATGATCGAGGAACAGTGTTTCAGGAAGGCTAAACTCAGTGTATCCGAAGTTAAGTCCCCACTGCGGTGGGTATTTCAACAGCTATGTATGGCACGACTGATTGACCGTGGGATGGAGATTGTCTTGAAGGGGTGTGGACCCTACTGTGAGTACCACCAGCGAGAGGGGCATGATATTCAGTGTTGCGGTGAGTTTAAACAGGTGGTCCAGGGGTTGATGGATCGCAAAGAAATTGAATTCTTCGAAGGGGAGGAGGAAAAGAGGAGCTTTGAGGTATGCGCGTCCGATGACACCAAAGTCAAGTTTGGTTTGGACCGGCCCTTCATTATACCTCGCAAGGTAAAAGAGGGTAGTTCGTCTGAAGGGGAAAGCCCCACGCTAGCCCCGAAATTAAGAATATCTCGCCCTAAGACGTTTCCCTTCAAGGACGAGAGAAAGGTTCCGTGGAACTACACCGCACATGTTTCAGTGCCTGAAAATCCGATGAAAGGGGATGGTCTGTCTAGCAAGGAAGAGACAAAGGAAGAGGATAATCGGAAGGAATCGAAAATGGAAGTAGAGAATGAGGTTGGGAATCTGACAAGAAGTGGGAGATGTTACGCACCGGATGCTCCCAAAGAGACGGAACCGAAGGAAAAAGGGGAACTGCCCGACCCGGAGGCCAAAAAGTCGTTTGGAGAGGACCCTCCTCCTAAGATCAATGAGCCAGTAACAGAGACTCAGGCTCAGGAGTTTTTGAAATTTTTGAAACATAGCGAGTACAGCGTTGTTGATCAGCTCAGGAAACAGCAAGCCCGGATTTCAGTATTGGAACTGTTACTAAGCTCAGAGAAGCACCGTGATGCACTCCTCAAGGTACTGAACCAAACGTTTGTCCCGGATAACATTTCGGTTGATAAGCTCGACCGGATTGTCGGTCATATCGCTGCGGATAATTTTATCACCTTTAGTGACGATGAGATCCCGGAAGGAGGAATGGGATCAACAAAGGCATTAAACATAACCGTACATTGCAAGGGATATGTCCTGCCAGGGGTCCTTGTGGACAACGGTTCGGCTTTGAATGTAATGCCAATGGTGACCTTGCAAAGGCTGCCCCTTGACAGCTCACACATAAGACCCTGTTCGAATTCAGTCAGAGCTTTTGATGGAACTCAAAGAGAGGTTGTGGGGAAGATTGAGGTGCCGTTGCTGATCGGACCTACCGAGTACACAGTGGAGTTTGTGGTGATGGACATCAAACCGACTTACAATTGTCTGTTAGGGAGGCCTTGGATTCATTCAGCGGGGGCTGTGCCTTCCTCTCTGCATCAGAAGTTGAAGTTCATCATTGAAGGAAAGTTGGTGAGTGTATCCGCGGAGCAAGATATTATAGCGTCTGTAACTACCGATGCCTCGTACATCCAGGTTGGTGAGGAGGCAGTTGGGTGTGCTTTCCGAGCCCTTGAATTTATAAATGCAACATTTGTAGCGGAAGGAAGCAAGATCCCGCGCCCAAAAGCTGTCAAAGTGCACCAAGATGCAGGTGTGGCAGACTTTAGGATGGGGAGCAAAGAGAGGAAGAGGACTAGGGAGAAATCTGCAAGGATGCCTACGTGTCAGAGGTGTCATTAACAAACAGGATAGGTTCGGGCTTGGACATAAGCCCACTTTTCAGCAAAAGAAACTAGAATGGAGGAGGAAGGCCGAACGAAGAATGGCTAGGCTACGAGGGGAGGATATGCCATGGGAGCCCATCGTCTATACTGATATAAGGAAGACTTTTACGTCAGGAGGGATCATCAACCCCGAACAAATGGTGCACAAGGCCATCATGGAAGATGCCAAGCTCTGTGAGGAAGAAAAACTTAGCCTGACATTCAGGGACATGGTCATTAATGTGATATCGCAGGATGATAAGAGTTCGGCCAATGCGACTGGAATCCGCCCGTGTCTCCCCGGAGAAACTCTTGGCAATTGGACTGCTCATGATGTGCCTGTAATCTTTAGGTCTGAGCCAGAGTAATACCCAGAAACCCCCCTATTTGCTTGTGCCCGTGAGCAATAGGGATCTTTTGTAAAGGGCATCTATGTTAATTCTGCTCGTTTAAAATTCAATAAAAAGACGCTTTTCCAAAAAATTGCAAACATTTCATTCATTTCATTCATTATTCATTCCATGTCTATTATTATACCTACTCCGTAAATAATATGTATATTCGGCCCCCAATACGCATTCTTTTCATAAATGTTGCAGGACCCCTATTATTAACCTTGTCAATGATGCTGAATCTAATCCCGAGGTAGATTTCGAGCGACCATTATATCTAGCCGAGATCGGTGAAGAGGAGGAGGAATATGAAATCCCCGAAGAGTTCCTCAAGTTGATGGAGAGTGAGAATAGGCAGATAGTCCCTCACCAAGAGGAAGTAGAAATCCTGAATTTGGGGAATGAAGGTGAAGAGCGGAAGGAAGTCAAAATTGGCACAACCCTCTCGCCCTCGACAAGAATAGAATTGATAGATCTGTTGACAGAATTCAGGGACATCTTTGCGTGGGCTTACCAGGATATGCCAGGCCTGGACACAAGCATTGTGGTGCACAAGTTACCGATCAGGCCAGAATGCAAGCCAGTCCAACAGAAATTGAGGAGGATGAGAACCGACACCTTACTGAAAATCCGAGATGAGGTACAGAAACAGTATCAGGCGGGTTTCTTACAAGTAGTCGAGTACTCAGAATGGGTAGCCAACATAGTGCCTGTCCCGAAAAAAAGACGGGAAGGTGCGCATGTGTGTGGACTATAGAGACCTTAACAGAGCAAGCCCGAAGGACAACTTCCCTCTACCTCATATTGATACCTTGGTAGACAACACAGCTGGTCACTCTTGGTTCTCCTTCATGGATGGTTTCTCAGGATACAACCAGATAAAGATGGATCCTGAGGACATGACCAAAACAACATTTGTGACGATGTGGGGAACCTTCTGCTATAAAGTAATGCCCTTCGGTCTGAAAAACGCCGGGGCAACGTATCAAAGAGCCATGGTATCACTTTTTAACGACATGATGCACAAAGAAATCGAGGTCTATGTGGATGACATGATAGCAAAATCCCAGACCGAGGAGGGGCACATTCAAAACTTGAGGAAGTTGTTCCAAAGATTGAGAAAGTACCATCTGAAACTCAACCCGGCGAAGTGCACTTTCGCCGTCACCTCCGGAAGGCTCTTAGGCTTCGTGGTTAGCAAGAGGGGAATCGAGATTGATCCAGATAAAGTAAAAGCTATCCAAGATCTCCCACCACCTCAGACCCAGAAGGAAGTTCGGGGATTCTTAGGAAGGCTGAATTACGTATCCCGATTCATATCCCAATTAACCAACAAATGTGATCCTGTCTTCAAACTACTCCGGAAGAATGACCCCGGGGTTTGGGACGAGGAATGCCAAGGGGCTCTAGAAAAGATCAAGAAGTACCTAACTAATGCCCCAATCTTAGTACCCCCAGTACCAGAAAGGCCCTTGATCCTGTACTTGACAGTCTTTGAGAATTCGATGGGATGTGTCTTAGGGCAGCATGATGAAACAGGCAAGAAAGAACGAGCGGTTTACTACTTGAGCAAGAAATTTACCGAGTGCGAAGCTCGATACCCGCAAATCCAGAAGTTATGTTGTGCCTTGGTATGGGTAACTAAGAGACTCAGGCAGTACATGTTGTATCACACCACGTGGTTGATATCCAAACAGGACCCCCTAAAATTTCTAATGGAGATGCCGGCGCTTACTGGAAAGTTAGCCCGGTGGCAGATGTTGTTATCTGAATTTGATATCATGTATGTAAGTCAGAAGGCAGTAAAAGGGAGCGCTATAGCCGACTTCTTAGCAAGCCGAGCCTCAGATGAGTATGAACCATTAGACTTCGACTTCCCGGATGAAGACCTGATGTGTATAGCTTTGGGGGAAGATGATGTCAGCAAGGAGGGTTTGTGGAAACTTTACTTTGATGGAGCCTCCAACGCTTTAGGCCACGGAATCGGGGCAGTCTTAATTTCCCCAGAAGAGGTATATTACCCTTTCACCAGTAGACTGGACTTCTTTTGTACCAACAACATAGCTGAATATGAGGCATGTGTCATGGGCTTGCGTGCGGCCATTGAGAGAAGGATAAAGAAACTCCACGTATTCGGGGACTCTTCCTTAGTAATATATCAGCTAAAGGGTGAATGGGAAACCAGAGACCCAAAACTGGTTAAGTATTACGACCTAGTTCAGGGACTCATCAAGAATTTTGAAAAGATCAGTTTCACTCATCACCCCAGGGAAGATAACCAGATGGCAGACGCCTTAGCGACTCTGGCAGCTACCTTCAAGGCAAGCTCAGGTGCTGAGATGGAATCAATCAAGATGCGAACACTGGAAATACCCGCTCACTGTTACAACATAGAAGAAGAGGCCGACGGTAACCCATGGTACTACGACATTTTGCAATACATCAAGTGTCAGACGTACCCCGCAGAAGCAAATGAAAATGACAAGAGGACCATTAGGAGAATGGCTGGCAGTTATGTCTTGGACGGGGAAATTCTGTACAAAAAGGGAAAAGACCAAGTGCTGATGAGGTGCGTGGATGCTCGTGAAGCCAAGAATATCCTGGCAGAAGTCCACGATGGTTTGTGTGGGACCCATGCCAATGGTTTCTCAATGGCTCGAAAGATCATGAGATATGGCTACTTTTGGTCAACCATGGAGGGGGACTGTGTTGACTACGCCAAGAGATGTCACAAGTGTCAGGTATATGCGGACAAAATACATGCACCGCCCATGCCACTGCACACTATGAATGCGCCATGGCCCTTCGCTATGTGGGGAATGGACGTGATTGGCCAGATCCATCCTAAGGCTTCTAATGGGCACCGTTTCATCTTGGTCGCCATCGACTACTTCACAAAGTGGGTAGAAGCTGCTTCTTACGCCAACGTTACTAGGAAAACGGTTTGCAAATTTTTGAAAAAGGAGATCATTTGCCGATATGGGATGCCGGAAAGGATTATCACCGATAATGGCTCGAACCTGAACAATAAAATGATGGATGAAGTGTGCGAGCAATTCAAAATAAAACACCACAATTCCACGGTGTATCGCCCGAAGATGAATGGGGCAGTAGAGGCTGCCAACAAAAACATCAAGAAGATCATAGCCAAGACAACAGATACGTTCAAGGATTGGCATGAGAAGTTGCCATTCGCTTTATTCGCATACCGGACATCCATACGTACCTCAACTGGGGCAACACCATATTCCCTAGTTTACGGTACAGAAGCAGTGTTACCTATGGAGGTGGAAATCCCTTCCCTCAGAATACTGAATGAGGTGAAGTTGGAAGAAGCAGAATGGGTACGAGCTCGGTTGGATCAGTTGAATCTAATTGAGGAAAAGCGACTGAGGGCCATCCACCATAGTCAAATGTACCAGAAAAGAATGATGCGAGCCTATGACAAGAAGGTCCGCCCGAGAGAGTTTCAGGCAGGAGACCTGGTATTAAGAAAGGTCCTATCCACTCAGAAAGATTCCCGGGGAAAGTGGATGCCCAACTGGGAAGGGCCTTATGTGGTAAAGAAAGCTTTCTCGGGAGGGGCACTGACTCTGATGGAAATGGATGGGAAGGAGTTGGGCAATCCGGTTAATTCAGACTCAGTCAAGAAGTATTACGCATGAAAGGGAAAAGTGGAGTGAAAACCCGAAAGGGCGCTCCCGCCCAAAAAAAAAAAAAAAAACAAACAAACAAAAAAAAACAAACAGAAAAGAGAAGTGGAGTGAAAACCCAAAAAGGGCGCTTCACAAAACAAAGAAGAGGAGGAATCGGAAGGCGAAAACCCGAAAAGGGCGTCTTTTGATTAAAGGGGGAGTACAGAATTGAAGAGCGATGGCTACAACAGAGCACCGATGAGTACGAGTAAAACCTCCCAAAGTCCAGAAATAGGCAGAATAATAGCAAAGGGTTTACCGACGGTCGATGGATTCCCACATCATTCACGAGGAAAATGCTTAGGCTATTGCATCATTTGTACCCTTCATGCATGACATATGAACTTCTCATGAATATTAAATATGTTAGTAAATACTATTCGGCGTCTTCATTCGTCTCTTTTCAAAGAATTACTCGAGCAGTTTAAAATAGACTTACGAAACAAAAGATTTCTTGGCATTTCTCTGGTTTAACCTTTTGAACGCAGGTCAACAAGGAACAGCTAATCTGGCCCAAGGCCGGGCGAGTGACAAGGATGAAGGAGAATTCCAAACAACTGACCGTGGCCGGGACTTGATGAGATGAAAGCCGACCGGACAAAAAAAAAAAAGAGAAGAAAAAAGAAAAAAGAAAAGAGAAAATGGAGTGAAAACCCGAAGGGGCGCTCCAGAAACAAAAGAAAAAGAAAAAAGAGAGAGAAAAGAAAAGAAGAAGAAAAAAAAAAGAGAAAATGAAGTGAAAACCCGAAAGGGCGCTTCATAAAAAATAAATAAATAAAAAAGGGGGGAAGAAAGAAAGAAAAAAGAGAGGAAAAGACCCGAGTGAAAACCTGAAAAGGCACTTCGGGAAAGGAAGAGAATCAAGGACTGTAATCCGCAAAAGGGGTGCCCAAGGGGGCCAATGACTAAGATCTGAGTATGAGACAAGCGTCGGCTCGGAAGACAAAACAAAAAAACAAGAAGAAAGCGGCAACCAAAGTGGTGACATCCGTATGAGGCATACTCACTCATGCACCATCATAGGCATACATGTGCTAGGTTCATACTAACGCATATCATCATAAAATTTTTCTTTTGACAGGATAGCCGAGCAGAAGAGCTAGAGGGCCTGCTCAATCTATTTTCCTGTCAGGGTTGCTACGTCCTTTGCCGCTCAGGGAGGACATGCCAGCGTTGAAGGTTTATTCTTTGCCGCTCAGGGAGAATGAATCAGCTACGTCCTTTGCCGCTCAGGGAGGACATACCAGCGTTGTCTAAGCTATTGAAGGTTTATTCTTTGCCGCTCAGGAAGAATGAATCAGCTACGTCCTTTGCCGCTCAGGGAGGATATACCAGCGTTGTCTAAGCTATTGAAGGTTTATTCTTTGCCGCTCAGGGAGAATGAATCAGCTACGTCCTTTGCCGCTCAGGGAGGACATACCAGCGTTGTCTAAGCTATTGAAGGTTTATTCTTTGCCGCTCAGGGAGAATGAATCAGCTACGTCCTTTGCCGCTCAGGGAGGACATACCAGCGTTGTCTAAGCTATTGAAGGTTTATTCTTTGCCGCTCAGGGAGAATGAATCAGCTACGTCCTTTGCCGCTCAGGGAGGACATACCAACGTTATCTAAGCTATTGAAGGTTTATTCTTTGCCGCTCAGGGAGAATGAACCAGCTACGTCCTTTGCCGCTCAGGGAGGACATACCAACGTTGTTTAGGTTATCAAAGGTTTATTCTTTGCCGCTCAGGGAGAATGAATCAGCTACGTCCTTTGCCGCTTAGGGAGGACATACCAACGTTGTTTAGGTTATCAAAGGTTTATTCTTTGCCGCTCAGGGAGAGTAAATCGGTTATGTCCTTTACCGCTCAGGGAGGACGCGTCGACGTCAATTACTTTTGGAGGTTCGTTCTTTGCCGTTCAGGGAGAATGAACCACTTAGGTTCCTTGCCGCTCAGGGAGGATCTACCAATGCTACCGACCTTGTCCCTGTCACTTCAGAGAAACAAGCTACTCAAACAGGGAAGTGGGACAAAATTAGTGCTTATAATCTTTGCTTTGTTATTGTTTCACAAATACAAGCAAAGAGGGGCAACTGTAATCACTAATTTTGTCCGGGCTATTCAGCCCTTAAATATACTTAAATAAGATCGGGCTTTACTCAGTCAGATTGGGCTTTGTTAGTCATTTTGGGCTTTATATGATTAATAAATAGATATACACACTACTACTAAAATTTTGGGTCGTTACCTTTGAATTTTCCATTACCCATTACCATTGTCTAGCCCATTTATAAACTGTTGTGTTAAATACCAATTACCGTAAAGGTGTTGTGTGTACATGTTGTCATCAAATCACCATCACATGTATTACCGTTCTCGTAGATGTTACTAGTATTATGTCCATGTTATTGTTCGTTGTTCACCATTGTTATGATCCATTACTACTATTTATTGTCACGAATAAGAAAGAAAAAAAACAACACACATAATTATATATATACATGGATACCCATTAAATGAAAAAACAAGCCCAGATTAATGAATAAGTCTAACAAAGCCCAATGTATTAAAATTTTGTTACATACAGTCCAAATAATAATTTTACAAGCCCGATTGGCCCAAAAACAAATACAAGCCCAAATCTGGATGAGGAAGCCCTAACCGGCCTTGTTCTTTTTGCAGCCGCCATTCAAATCTGGCCGCTGGATCTAGGCGCCAGATCAACGGCCCAGATTTGGGAACCGAAGAAACCCTAGACGCCCATCTGGTGACCTCGCGCCGCATGAAGCTGGGTCGTCAGATCAGAATGAGATCTGACGGTCCGGATGCCACGAGATGCGGCACGCGCCCACGCGCGACGTATCAGCTCCCCACTCGCGCGCGTGAAGCCCACGCCCGCCTCTCCAGATCCCTCGAGCACCCGCCACGTCGTCCCCGTCCGTTCCAACGACCGATCCGTCGGCCACGTCGATCATCGTACAATACGCAACAAAGAGAAGAGGGTCAGCATAAAATGAAGGAAAAATAGAAATCGAAAATAAAAAAGAAAAAGGAAGGACGAAGTCAGAACGGAATGGCAGAGAATGACAGAGCCTTGCATGAATCCGGCCAAAAACACAATACGAACCAATAGCCCTTTTTCATTGAATTAACCAATATGTAAAAATCAGTCGATTTTTCGGCTATAAAACCGAATCGACAACTTCATTGTAAGGGATTCGTGAAACTCCCGTAAACAAAGCACGAAAAGCAATACCACAACCAGAGCATTTGCAGGTATATCACTCACCACCATTGCATGTAAAAAAAAAAAGGGAAAAGAGATCGAAAGCTTTTTTTTACTTTTCTGTTTCGTTCCTCGTCGAACCAGAGCCCCCTTTCTCTCGGCAACAATCCCGACCGTTCATCGGCTTCAAAGGGTGCGTCGGAGAAGGGGTTCAAAACCCCTTGTTGGTTCGTAAACTGTTTTGAAAAAATACAGAGGGTAGGTTTTTAGATTTTCGTTTCCGGGAAGGTCGTTTTGGGTTTTGGGGAGTGAAAGGTCGTCTTTTTCGGGTTTCTTTAGAGTTTGGTTCACTGGTCAGAGGGGATAGAGTCCACCGGACGGTGACTAGCACCGGCCGGCGTCCGAGGTCGAGTGAAAGGTGAGGTTTT